>CAWUFW010014662.1:0-403325 GCA_963921515.1 Calotriton arnoldi | reverse complement strand
GCATCTGTCCATCGCCCTCCTGGTCACTGGCTAGTGACCCAGACTCTGTCCCCTCTGCTTTCAGGTTCTTCAGAACTCCGATCCACTCTTGGATCCTCCCGGACACTTTTCTCCTGGTCGCCAGCAGCACTTTGCAGCAGATCGCCATAAGAAACGACTGACGAAACCCGACCCCGAAAGGCACCTATGCACCCGGCTTCCCTGGGTGAGGTAACACGAGTACTCCGGTGCTCCCGTGGGTAGAGACTCTTCAAAGTCCTAGATCTCAAAGGGTTTTGTCCTAGTCCTCTTTTAAGTGTCCCTTTCCTCTATTTTCCCGATCCCGACTTTCTCCATAGAAGTTAACGGCGTATCGCGGTTGTGTATTTACACTGCACGCGTCTCCCGTGGGTCCCCTGTGTCACTACCTTGGGTGGTTCCTTGTGGTCCAAGCACTTCTAGAGGCTCTAGGCCTAGTGTCTAGTTCAGTCGTGGTTCGCATACCATTTTATTGGTATATGGTTTGAGTACGCCCTAGGGCTCAAACGTGTATTTGTGCTATTACTGTGATTTAAGATCTTATAACCTATGTACTTGAACTCTAGCCTCATAAAGAGACTAGAGGGGTGTGTTTAGTAATAAATACATATATTTTGAATATATACCTGGTGTGGTGCTCTTTCATTTGGTCACTCAAGAGATTATAGACTGGTAAAACAAGCTGCTTTACATTCCTTCAAGACTTAGCCTGAAGGCTGCTCTCCATAGCTACCACTAGGATAGCTTTCAATAAGGTTGTCTTTAACCTATCTACCATAAGAGTCGATTTGGACTGGTGCACGGTGCCCACTATAATTAGTGGACAGCATATGCCAGGCCAACTTCTCACACTGCTCATGCAGGGGCACCCTCTCACATAGGAACCATGCACTCTGCCTTTAGGATTGATAAGGTCTGCCTTAGGAGTGACTTATAGGTTTATATGTGTGTATGCATTTTAGTGATATAGGGAACCTATACCACAGCAAGGGGTGCATGCACCACCTTACCCAGGCTGCAGTAGCAGACCTGTGGTGTCAGTTTGGATGGCCTACCAGGGGTGGCATAATACATGCTGCAGCCCCTGGCAGGCCTCTGAGGTACCTATGCCCTTGGTACATAGTATACCATATACTAGGGACTTACAAGGGCAATCCAGATCCCAATCAGTGATGTGCCTAAGGCACATGGAGACCCTTTAAAAGAGGAAACAGCTAGGCTGGGGTTCTGAATAGCAGGGCCCCAGCCAGACTAATGTCGAAAACCAGTGAAGCATCAGCAAAAAGTGGGGGTACCCATGTGAAGCAGATCCTACTCTCCTACAGTCCCCTCGCCTGACTTACAGTCAGGGGCACCTTCAGTCTATCAGCGACGGAGCCTACCGTCTCACTGACACACTCCTCTGACGGCCCAATGGAGGAAGGTCCGCTCGCCTGACTTACAGTCAGGGGCACCTTCAGTCTATCAGCGACGGAGCCTACCGTCTCACTGACACACTCCTCTGACGGCCCAATGGAGGAAGGTTCGCTCGCCTGACTTACAGTCAGGGGCACCTTCAGTCTATCAGCGACGGAGCCTACCGTCTCACTGACACACTCCTCTGACGGCCCAATGGAGGAAGGTCCGCTCGCCTGACTTACAGTCAGGGGCACCTTCAGACTATCAGCGACGGAGCCTACCGTCTCACTGACACTCTCCTCTGACGGCCCAATGGAGGAAGGTCCGCTCGCCTGACTTACAGTCAGGGGCACCTTCAGTCTATCAGCGACGGAGCCTACCGTCTCACTGACACACTCCTCTGACGGCCCAATGGAGGAAGGTCCGCTCGCCTGATTTACAGTCAGGGGCACCTTCAGTCTATCAGCGACGGAGCCTACCGTCTCACTGACACACTCCTCTGACGGCCCAATGGAGGAAGGTCCGCTCGCCTGACTTACAGTCAGGGGCACCTTCAGTCTATCAGTGACGGAGCCTACCGTCTCACTGACACACTCCTCTGACGGCCCAATGGAGGAAGGTCCGCTCGCCTGACTTACAGTCAGGGGCACCTTCAGTCTATCAGCGACGGAGCCTACCGTCTCACTGACACACTCCTCTGACGGCCCAGTGGAGGAAGGTCCGCTCGCCTGACTTAAAATGAGGGGCACCTTCAGTCTATCAGCGACAGAGCCTACCTTCTCACTGACACACTCCTCTGACAGCCCAATAGAGGAAGGACCGCTCGCCTGCCTTACAGTCAGGCGCACCTTCAGTCTGTCAGCGACAGAGCCTACCGTCTCACTGACACACTCCTTCGAAGGCCCAATGGAGAAAGGTCCGCTCGCCTTACTTACAGTCAGGGGCACCTTCAGTCTATCAGCGACAGAGCCTACCGTCTCACTGACACACTCCTCTGACGGCCCAATGGAGGAAGGTCCCCTCGCCTGACTTACAGTCAGGGGCACCTTCAGTCTATCAGCGACGGAGCCTACCGTCTCACTGACACACTCCTCTGACGGCCCAATAGAGGAAGGTCCACTCGCCTGACTTACAGTAAGGGGCACCTTCAGTCTATCAGCGACAGAGCCTACCGTCACACTGACACACTCCTCTGACGGCCCAATGGAGGAAGGTCCGCTCGCCTGACTTGCAGTCAGGGCCACCTTCAGTCTATCAGCGACAGAGCCTACCGTCTCACTGACACACTCCTTCGAAGGTCCAATGGAGAAGGTCCGCTCGCCTGACTTACAGTCAGGGGCACCTTCAGTATATCAGCGACGGAGCCTACCGTCTCACTGACACACTCCTCTGACGGCCCAATGGAGGAAGGTCCGCTCGCCTGACTTATAGTCAGGGGCACCTTCAGTCTATCAGCGACGGAGCCTGCCGTCTTACTGACACACTCCTCTGACGGCCCAATGGAGGAAGGTCCGCTCGCCTGACTTACAGTCAGGGGCACCTTTAGTCTATCAGCGACGGAGCCTACCATCTCACTGACATACTCCTCTGATGGCCCAGTGGAGGAAGGTCCGCTCGCCTGACTTACAATCAGGGGCACCTTCAATCTATCAGCGACGGAGCCTACCTTCTCACTGACACGCTCCTCTGACGGCCCAATGGAGGAAGGTCCGCTCGCCTGACTTACAGTCAGGGACACCTTCAGTCTATCAGCGACGGAGCCTACCGTCTCACTGACACGCTCCTCTGACGGCCCAATGGAGGAAGGTCCGCTCGCCTGACTTACAGTCAGGGGCACCTTCAGTCTATCAGCGACGGAGCCTACCGTCTCACTGACACGCTCCTCTGACGGCCCAATGGAGGAAGGTCCGCTCGCCTGACTTACAGTCAGGGGGCACCTTCAGTATATCACCGACGGAGCCTACCGTCTCACTGACACACTCCTCTGACGGCCCAATGGAGGAAGGTCCGCTCGCCTGACTTACAGTCAGGGGCACCTTCAGTATATCACCGACGGAGCCTACCGTCTCACTGACACACTCCTCTGACGGCCCAATGGAGGAACGTCCGCTCGCCTGACTTACAGTCAGGGGCACCTTCAGTTTATCAGCGACAGAGCCTACCGTCTCACTGACACGCTCCTCTGACGGCCCAATGGAGGAAGGTCCGCTCGCCTGACTTACAGTCAGGGGCATCTTCAGTATATCAGCGACGGAGCCTGCCGTCTCACTGACACACTCCTCTGACGGCCCAATGGAGGAAGGTCCGCTCGCCTGACTTACAGTCAGGGACACCTTCAGTCTATCAGCAACAGAGCCTACCGTCTCACTGACACACTCCTCTGACGGCCCAATGGAGGAAGGTCCACTCGCCTGACTTACATTCAGGGGCACCTTCAGTCTATCAGCGACGTAGCCTACCGTCTCACTGACACACTCCTCTGACGGCCCAATGGGGGAAGGTCCGCTCACCTGACTTACAGTCAGGGGCACCTTCAGTCTATCAGCGACAGAGCCTACCGTCTCACTGACACACTCCTTCGAAGGCCCAATGGGGGAAGGTCCGCTCGCCTGACTTACAGTCAGGGGGCACCTTCAGTATATCAGCGACAGAGCCTACCGTCTCACTGACACACTCCTCTGACAGCCCAATGGAGGAAGGTCCGCTCGCCTGACTTACAGTCAGGGGCACCTTCAGTATATCACCGACGGAGCCTACCGTCTCACTGACACACTCCTCTGGCGGCCCAATGGAGGAACGTCCGCTCGCCTGACTTACAGTCAGGGGCACCTTCAGTTTATCAGCGACAGAGCCTACCGTCTCACTGACACGCTCCTCTGACGGCCCAATGGAGGAAGGTCCGCTCGCCTGACTTACAGTCAGGGGCATCTTCGGTATATCAGCGACGGAGCCTGCCGTCTCACTGACACACTCCTCTGACGGCCCAATGGAGGAAGGTCCGCTCGCCTGACTTACAGTCTGGGACACCTTCAGTCTATCAGCAACAGAGCCTACCGTCTCACTGACACACTCCTCTGACGGCCCAATGGAGGAAGGTCCACTCGCCTGACTTACATTCAGGGGCACCTTCAGTCTATCAGCGACGTAACCTACCGTCTCACTGACACACTCCTCTGACGGCCCAATGGGGGAAGGTCCGCTCACCTGACTTACAGTCAGGGGCACCTTCAGTCTATCAGCGACAGAGCCTACCGTCTCACTGACACACTCCTTCGAAGGCCCAATGGGGGAAGGTCCGCTCGCCTGACTTACAGTCAGGGGCACCTTCAGTCTATCAGCGACAGAGCCTACCGTCTCACTGACACACTCCTTCGAAGGCCCAATGGAGGAAGGTCCGCTCGCCTGATTTACAGTCAGGGGCACCTTCAGTCTATCAGCGACAGAGCCTACCGTCTCACTGACACACTCCTCTGATGGCCCAATGGAGAAAGGTCCCCTCGCCTGACTTACAGTCAGGGGCACCTTCAGTCTATCAGCGACGGAGCCTACCGTCTCACTGACACACTCCTCTGACGGCCCAATGGAGGAAGGTCCGCTCGCCTGACTTACAGTCAGGCGCACCTTCAGTCTATCAGCGACGGAGCCTACCGTCTCACTGACACACTCCTCTGACGGCCCAATGGAGAAAGGTCCGCTCGCCTGACTTACAGTCAGGGGCACCTTCAGTCTATCAGCGACGGAGCCTACCGTCTCACTGACACACTCCTCTGACGGCCCAATGGAGGAAGGTCCGCTCGCCTGACTTACAGTCAGGGGCACCTTCAGTCTATCAGCGACGGAGCCTACCGTCTCACTGACACACTCCTCTGACGGCCCAATGGAGGAAGGTTCGCTCGCCTGACTTACAGTCAGGGGCACCTTCAGTCTATCAGCGACGGAGCCTACCGTCTCACTGACACACTCCTCTGACGGCCCAATGGAGGAAGGTCCGCGCGCCTGACTTACAGTCAGGGGCACCTTCAGTCTATCAGCGACGGAGCCTACCGTCTCACTGACACTCTCCTCTGACGGCCCTATAGAGGAAGGTCCGCTCGCCTGACTTACAGTCAGGGGCACCTTCAGTCTATCAGCGACGGAGCCTACCGTCTCACTGACACACTCCTCTGACGGCCTAATGGAGGAAGGTCCGCTCGCCTGACTTACAGTCAGGGGCACCTTCAGTCTATCAGCGACGGAGCCTACTGTCTCACTGACACACTCCTCTGACGGCCTACTGTCTCACTGACACACTCGCCTGACGGCCCAATGGAGGAAGGTCCGCTCGCCTGACTTACAGTCAGGGTCACCTTCAGTCTATCAGCGACGGAGCCTACCGTCTCACTGACACACTCGCCTGACGGCCCAATGGAGGAAGGTCCGCTCGCCTGACTTACAGTCAGGGGCGCCTTCAGTCTATCAGCGGCGGAGCCTACCGTCTCACTGACACACTCCTCTGTCGGCCCAATGGAGGAAGGTCCGCTCGCTTGACTTACAGTCAGGGCGCCTTCAGTCTATCACTGACGGAGCCTAGCATCTCACTGACACGCTCCTCTGATGGCCCAGTGGAGGAAGGTCCGCTCGCCTGACTTACAGTCAGGGGCACCTTCAGTCTATCAGCGACGGAGCCTACCGTCTCACTGACACTCTCCTCTGACGGCCCAATGGAGGAAGGTCCGCTCGCCTGACTTACAGTCAGGGGCACCTTCAGTCTATCAGCGACGGAGCCTACCGTCTCACTGACACACTCCTCTGACGGCCCAATGGAGGAAGGTCCGCTCGCCTGACTTACAGTCAGGCGCACCTTCAGTCTATCAGCGACGGAGCCTACCGTCTCACTGACACTCTCCTCTGACGGCCCAATGGAGGAAGGTCCGCTCGCCTGACTTACAGTCAGGGGCACCTTCAGTCTATCAGCGACGGAGCCTACCGTCTCACTGACACACTCCTCTGACGGCCCAATGGAGGAACGTCCGCTCGCCTGACTTACAGTCAGGGGCACCTTCAGTCTATCAGCGACAGAGCCTACCGTCTCACTGACACGCTCCTCTGACGGCCCAATGGAGGAAGGTCCGCTCGCCTGACTTACAGTCAGGGGCATCTTCAGTATATCAGCGACGGAGCCTACTGTCTCACTGACACCCTCCTCTGACGGCCCAATGGAGGAAGGTCCCCTCGCCTGACTTACAGTCAGGGGCATCTTCAGTATATCAGCGACGGAGCCTGCTGTCTCACTGACACACTCCTCTGACGGCCCAATGGAGGAAGGTCCGCTCGCCTGACTTACAGTCAGGGACACCTTCAGTCTATCAGCAACAGAGCCTACCGTCTCACTGACACACTCCTCTGACGGCCCAATGGAGGAAGGTCCACTCGCCTGACTTACATTCAGGGGCACCTTCAGTCTATCAGCGACGGAGCCTACCGTCTCACTGACACACTCCTCTGACGGCCCAATGGGGGAAGGTCCGCTCACCTGACTTACAGTCAGGGGCACCTTCAGTCTATCAGCGACAGAGCCTACCGACTCACTGACACACTCCTTCGAAGGCCCAATGGGGGAAGGTCCGCTCGCCTGACTTACAGTCAGGGGCACCTTCAGTCTATCAGCGACAGAGCCTACCGTCTCACTGACACACTCCTTCGAAGGCCCAATGGAGGAAGGTCCGCTCGCCTGATTTACAGTCAGGGGCACCTTCAGTCTATCAGCGACAGAGCCTACCGTCTCACTGACACACTCCTCTGATGGCCCAATGGAGGAAGGTCCCCTCGCCTGACTTACAGTCAGGGGCACCTTCAGTCTATCAGCGACGGAGCCTACCGTCTCACTGACACACTCCTCTGACGGCCCAATGGAGGAAGGTCCGCTCGCCTGACTTACAGTCAGGCGCACCTTCAGTCTATCAGCGACGGAGCCTACCGTCTCACTGACACACTCCTCTGACGGCCCAATGGAGAAAGGTCCGCTCGCCTGACTTACAGTCAGGGGCACCTTCAGACTATCAGCGACGGAGCCTACCGTCTCACTGACACTCTCCTCTGACGGCCCAATGGAGGAAGGTCCGCTCGCCTGACTTACAGTCAGGGGCACCTTCAGTCTATCAGCGACGGAGCTTACCGTCTCACTGACACACTCCTCTGACGGCCCAATGGAGGAAGGTCCGCTCGCCTGACTTACAGGCAGGGGCACGTTCAGTCTATCAGCGACGGAGCCTACCATCTCACTGACACACTCCTCTGACGGCCCAATGGAGGAAGGTCCGCTCGCCTGACTTACAGTCAGGGGCACCTTCAGTCTATCAGCGACGGAGCCTACCGTCTCACTGACATACTCCTCTGACGGCCCAATGGAGGAAGGTCCGCTCGCCTGACTTACAGTCAGGGGCACCTTCAGTCTATCAGCGACGGAGCCTACCGTCTCACTGACACACTCCTCTGACGGCCCAATGGAGGAAGGTCCGCTCGCCTGACTTACAGTCAGGGGCACCTTCAGTCTATCAGCGACGGAGCCTACCGTCTCACTGACACACTCCTCTGACGGCCTAATGGAGGAAGGTCCGCTCGCCTGACTTACAGTCAGGGGCACCTTCAGTCTATCAGCGACGGAGCCTACTGTCTCACTGACACACTCCTCTGACGGCCTACTGTCTCACTGACACACTCGCCTGATGGCCCAAAGGAGGAAGGTCCGCTCGCCTGACTTACAGTCAGGGTCACCTTCAGTCTATCAGCGACGGAGCCTACCGTCTCACTGACACACTCGCCTGACGGCCCAATGGAGGAAGGTCCGCTCGCCTGACTTACAGTCAGGGGCGCCTTCAGTCTATCAGCGGCGGAGCCTACCGTCTCACTGACACACTCCTCTGTCGGCCCAATGGAGGAAGGTCCGCTCGCTTGACTTACAGTCAGGGGCGCCTTCAGTCTATCACTGACGGAGCCTAGCATCTCACTGACACGCTCCTCTGATGGCCCAGTGGAGGAAGGTCCGCTCGCCTAACTTACAGTCAGGGGCATCTTCAGTATATCAGTGATGGAGCCTACCGTCTCACTGACACACTCCTCTGACGGCCCAATGGAGGAAGGTCCGCTCGCCTGACTTAGTCAGGGCCACCTTCAGTCTATCAGCGGCGGAGCCTACCGTCTCACTGACACACTCCTTCGAAGGCCCAATGGGGAAGGTTTGCCATTCTACTGCCAACATGATTTAGAGGGCAGTCAAATGTCCAGCTTTTAGTCTCCCTTACTGCTGGGAAAAACGTGGCGCTAAGCAACAGTAAAAATGTGTATAAGACCACAGAAGAACACTCTCATGGTGTGGGGGTCATTTGTTTGTGTTTTTTTTCAAAAAAGAAAATCCCGCTTTGGGATTTGGTTATCGAAAATATAGTTACAAGTTTGAAGTACTGTGCCATTATTTTTAACTCATTGAGAGGAACGGCCGTGATGTTGCTTTCTGACAGTGAATAGAGATGTTTGCGGGTCAGATAGACACCTAAATTCAGAGTATACGTATTCCGAGCTCTAAATCAGGCCCTAAAATACTAAAATTGTTGAATATTAAATATGTAATCAGATTTTGTTTGCCTTATCTACATATGTGATGTAAAAGTTGTACGTTATCATGAACCCTCATTCTATTCGACTGAAACGCCCCGGAAGGAGCTACAGCTTAAATGCAACAGAATCTGAACTTTATCTAATTTAGGAAGAACTGAAGAATCTCTTATTAAAGTAATGTCACAACCAGGCATTGTAAGCAGCGCTCGTGGTAGAGAGATGGATGAATGTCTTGGTGATAGAAAATCCTTCTCAGCTTGCGATAATGCACCAATCTTTCAGGTTAGAAGAAATCAAAAATGCTTGAACCAACCTCAGGAGGGCTGGGGAAGGTGGTAAAGATAGCTTCACGAACATGAAGGTAAAGACAGGAGTTAGCCCTTCAGCTGATCCAATGTGAACACTAAAGCATTGAGAATAAACGTGTGAGTGCTGTGACCTCTGTTATATAGCTGCTGAAGAGTCACCTTTATTATATACTCTCAGAAGCATTACCTTTGTTATATACTCTCAGAAGCATTACCTTTGTTATATACTCTCAGCAGCATTACCTTTGTTATATACTCTCAGCAGCATTACCTTTGTTATATACTCTCAGAAGCATTACCTTTCTTATATACTCTCAGAAGCATTACCTTTGTTATATACTCTCAGAAGCATTACCTTTGTTATATACTCTCAGCAGCATTACCTTTCTTATATACTCTCAGAAGCATTACCTTTCTTATATACTCTCAGCAGCATTACCTTTGTTATATACTCTCAGAAGCATTACCTTTGTTATATACTCTCAGAAGCATTACCTTTGTTCTATACTCTCAGAAGCATTACCTTTGTTATATACTCACATAACCATCACCTTTGTTATACTCTCAGAAGCATTACCTTTCTTATATACTCTCAGAAGCATTACCTTTGTTATATACTCTCAGAAGCATTACCTTTGTTATATACTCTCAGAAGCATTACCTTTCTTATATACTCTCAGAAGCATTACCTTTGTTATATACTCTCAGAAGCATTACCTTTCTTATATACTCTCTGAAGCATTACCTTTCTTATATACTCTCAGAAGCATTACCTTTGTTATATACTCTCAGAAGCATTACCTTTGTTATATACTCTCAGCAGCATTACCTTTCTTATATACTCTCAGAAGCATTACCTTTCTTATATACTCTCAGCAGCATTACCTTTGTTATATACTCTCAGAAGCATTACCTTTGTTATATACTCTCAGAAGCATTACCTTTGTTCTATACTCTCAGAAGCATTACCTTTGTTATATACTCTCAGAAGCATTACCTTTGTTATACTCTCAGAAGCATTACCTTTCTTATATACTCTCAGAAGCATTACCTTTGTTATATACTCTCAGAAGCATTACCTTTGTTATATACTCTCAGAAGCATTACCTTTCTTATATACTCTCAGAAGCATTACCTTTGTTATATACTCTCAGAAGCATTACCTTTCTTATATACTCTCTGAAGCATTACCTTTCTTATATACTCTCAGAAGCATTACCTTTGTTATATACTCTCAGAAGCATTACCTTTGTTATATACTCTCAGAAGCATTACCTTTCTTATATACTCTCAGAAGCATTACCTTTGTTATATACTCTCTGAAGCATTACCTTTGTTATATACTCTCAGCATTATTACCTTTGTTATATACTCTCTGAAGCATTACCTTTCTTATATACTCTCAGAAGCATTACCTTTCTTATATACTCTCAGAAGCATTACCTTTCTTATATACTCTCAGAAGCATTACCTTTGTTATATACTCTCAGAAGCATTACCTTTCTTATATACTCTCAGCAGCATTACCTTTGTTATATACTCTCAGCAGCATTACCTTTGTTATATACTCTCAGCAGCATTACCTTTCTTATATACTCTCAGAAGTATTACCTTTGTTATATACTCTCAGAAGCATTACCTTTGTTATATACTCTCAGAAGCATTACCTTTCTTATATACTCTCAGCAGCATTACCTTTGTTATATACTCTCAGAAGCATTACCTTTCTTATATACTCTCAGAAGCATTACCTTTCTTATATACTCTCAGAAGCATTACCTTTGTTATATACTCTCAGAAGCATTACCTTTGTTATATACTCTCAGAAGCATTACCTTTCTTATATACTCTCAGAAGCATTACCTTTCTTATATACTCTCAGAAGCATTACCTTTGTTATATACTCTCAGAAGCATTACCTTTCTTATATACTCTCAGCAGCATTACCTTTGTTATATACTCTCAGCAGCATTACCTTTGTTATATACTCTCAGCAGCATTACCTTTCTTATATACTCTCAGAAGTATTACCTTTGTTATATACTCTCAGAAGCATTACCTTTGTTATATACTCTCAGAAGCATTACCTTTCTTATATACTCTCAGCAGCATTACCTTTGTTATATACTCTCAGAAGCATTACCTTTCTTATATACTCTCAGAAGCATTACCTTTCTTATATACTCTCAGAAGCATTACCTTTCTTATATACTCTCAGAAGCATTACCTTTGTTATATACTCTCAGCAGCATTACCTTTGCTATATACTCTCAGAAGCATTACCTTTGTTATATACTCTCAGAAGCATTACCTTTCTTATATACTCTCAGAAGCATTACCTTTCTTATATACTCTCAGAAGCATTACCTTTGTTATATACTCTCAGAAGCATTACCTTTCTTATATACTCTCAGCAGCATTACCTTTGTTATATACTCTCAGCAGCATTACCTTTGTTATATACTCTCAGCAGCATTACCTTTCTTATATACTCTCAGAGTATTACCTTTGTTATATACTCTCAGAAGCATTACCTTTGTTATATACTCTCAGAAGCATTACCTTTCTTATATACTCTCAGCAGCATTACCTTTGTTATATACTCTCAGAAGCATTACCTTTCTTATATACTCTCAGAAGCATTACCTTTCTTATATACTCTCAGAAGCATTACCTTTGTTATATACTCTCAGAAGCATTACCTTTGTTATATACTCTCAGCAGCATTACCTTTGTTATATACTCTCAGAAGCATTACCTTTGTTATATACTCTCAGAAGCATTACCTTTGTTATATACTCTCAGAAGTATTACCTTTGTTATATACTCTCAGCAGCATTACCTTTGTTATATACTCTCAGAAGCATTACCTTTGTTATATACTCTCAGCAGCATTACCTTTGTTATATACTCTCAGCAGCATTACCTTTGTTATATACTTTCTGAAAGTGATGACAGCAGCACATCCTGATCCATCTCTGTGTACACAATCTATTCCTGTTTAAATGATATCTTGTCCATGTGCGTCTGCCTAAAGCTTTATCTGTAGCACGTGAGTGCTCCACAAGTGCCCTTTCTTTACTAAGTTACTCTGTGAGCCCCAGCCAATCACCTCCTTTCGGAAGTAAATATGAACTTTTAGTTAAATGTCTGTGTATGGTGAAAAATCCCTTGATAAGTTGCTAAGGTGGTAAAGAACAGATGTCTCTTGTTAAATATTGTGTATTCACATTCCATCACGTTTCCATTTCTAAATTATAAATCTCTTTACTTCCAACAGAGAACAGAACTTGAATGCTCAAGATTATTCTGAATATTGAAGGTAATACTGCAAATCTGAAAAAGAACATTCAGAAATAATGAGCTCCGGTATTCAAGAAAATACCAGCGCAGTCAGAGACGGAGGAACCTGAACATAAACTGACAGATCCTGGAAGAAGCAGTCAAGGGAAGTTCAGTGGATGTACGAGCCTGAGCTGTGCACCTCCACGCCACAGGAGAATTACCTGTAGGAAATTAAGGGAACAACATTGACAAACTACCTCATGTGTAAACATTTGTGCAATACCAGCTTTGATCACGGGAGCGGTAGGATGTGGTGACAGCAGTGCTCTGCTTTCTAAACTGATAACAGACGACTATTCAGGGCTCTAGGTGTCTTGTAAACTCCTTCTGGCCAAACCACAGCAACCAGAGAAAGGCATATCAGAGTGAAGCCAGACAGCTGAATTCTAAAGGCAGGAGGGGTTCTGCTGTCCACAATACAGAGTGCTGTCCCAATTTGTACCGACCAGAAGGAGGATGAATCTTTACCAGTAAGTCTAAAAAACCATTATCCAACCTCAAGACACAATCACCCATAAAGAAGACTTACACATATTTTGAGAGTGGAAGGTATTTAGGGATCTCTGTACTTTGTTGTTAAGTGAGAAATCAAACGTGCAACATACCACACACACATACAGGGAATGTGAGAGTAACATACGTGCTTTATCAGCCATGTTGGCCCTTCAGGAAACACAGTCATGGGATATAGACAAATATATACCAGACTCCGAAACACTAACCAAGAGAGAAAAATCATAGACATGCAGCGAGGACATCAGTTTGTCATCAGAACTAAAGCACCATCAGCAAAAGCACACAGGAAAAAAACAATTCAGTTGCAGTGAATGTGCAAAGAGCTTTAGTTTCTCATCACAACTAAAATGCCATCAGCGAACACACACAGGGGAAAAACCATTCCGGTGCAGTGAATGTATGAAGAGCTTTAGGTGGCTATCACACCTCCAAGAAAATCAGCGAACACACACTGGGGGAAAACCGTACCATTGCAATGAATGTGGAAGTAGCTTTAGTCATCGCTCAGTATTAAGGATTCATCAGCGAAGACACACAGGGGAAAAGCCATTCAAGTGCAGTGAATGTGCGAAGAGCTTTAGTTTCTCATCACAACTAAAATACCATCAGCGAACACACACGGGGGAAAAACCATTCCGGTGCAGTGAATGTATGAAGAGCTTTAGTTTCTCATCACAACTAAAATACCATCAGCGAACACACACAGGGGAAAAACCATTCCGGTGCAGTGAATGTATGAAGAGCTTTAGTTTAACATCACAACTAAAATGCCATCAGCGAACACAAACGGGGGAAAAACCATTCCGGTGCAGTGAATGTATGAAGAGCTTTAGGTGGCTATCACACCTCCAAGAACATCAGCGAACACACACTGGGGGAAAACCGTACCATTGCAATGAATGTGAAAAGAGCTTTAATTATTTACAAAGCCTACAAACACATCAGCGAACACACACTGGAGAAAAACCATACCAATGCAGTGAATGTATGAAGAGCTTTAGTTTAACATCACAACTAAAATGCCATAAGCATACACACTTGAGGGAAAAGCCGTTCAAGTGCAGTGAATGTGAAAAGAGCTTTAATTATTTACAAAGCCTACAAACACATCAGCGAACACACACTGGGAATAAACCATACCAATGCAGTGAATGCACAAGTAGTTTTATTCATTCCTCAGCATTAAAGAAACATCAGAGAACACACACAAGGGAAAAACCATACCATTGCAGTGACTGTGTGAAGAGCGTTAGTCAATTACACAACTTACAAATACATCAGCGAACACACACAGGAGAAAAACCATACCATTGCAGTGAATGCACAAGTAGTTTTAATCAATCCTCAACATTAAAGACACATCAGAGAACACACACAAGGGAAAAACCATTATAATGTAGCAAATGTGTGAAGAGTTGTAGTCAATTATCAGGAGTACAAAGTCATCAGCAAACACACTAGGGAAAACCATAGCATTGCTGTGAATGTGGAAGGAGATTTAGTAAAGCACTGAAGATTCATCAGCCAACACACACAGGAGGAAAAACATTCAAATGCACTAAATATAGGAAGAGCTTTAGTCAGTCATCGAACCTACAAAGCAGTTAGCAAACACACACACACGGCAAAAAGCATTCACGTGCAGTAAATGTGGAAAGAGCTTTAGTCAGTCATCGAACCTACAAAGCAGTTAGCAAACACACACACACGGCAAAAAGCATTCACGTGCAGTAAATGTGGAAAGAGCTTTAGTCAGTCATCGAACCTACAAAGCAGTTAGCAAACACACACACACGGCAAAAAGCATTCATGTGCAGTAAATGTGGAAAGAGCTTTAGTCAGTCATCGAACCTACAAAGCAGTTAGCAAACACACACACACGGCAAAAAGCCTTCACGTGCAGTAAATGTGGAAAGAGCTTTAGTCAGTCATCGAACCTACAAAGCAGTTAGCAAACACACACACGGCAAAAAGCATTCACGTGCAGTAAATGTGGAAAGAGCTTTTGTTGATTGTCAAGCCTACAAAGATAACACTGAATACACACCATCACTAAACAAATATTAAATTATAGAGATTCAGCAAATTTGGCAAGCATTTTAGTACATCAGCAAAAATACTGACCAATCTGTGGATATCACAGGAGCAAAAAAAGTGCTGTTATTGTAAGATGAAGAATTTACAGAGATTTATAAGATTACAAATATGTGGGACATTCAAATACCAGATGGAAAAAGCAGATGATAGAAGAACCGACTATTAGGAAAGGAGAAAAGCACAGATATTTGTAGAATTGTAAAAGTGTCTGTTCCCAGTGATTGCTCATACATAGCAGGAAGAAACATGAAATACCAGGAAACACATTGTGAGTTTAGAACAAAAAGGGGAATAAAATAAATAACACATTCTGAGAAATAGAGGTATAAAGAAAAACACTGAAGCACACCTGTTCATGCTAACTGTAAAATCGACACTATGAACAATTGTGGGTCGAAGAAGAAAATGTTATCTATCTGTAGTCCTGGTACATCGTAGGAACCCTAACTGAAGTCATAAACCTAGAATAATTCCCAGCAGCATGTGCAGATCCTGAATTTCCTTTTTCTATGTATATGTAACGCCAACCCCAAGGTGCTTACGGCTTCGGCCATGTGTGGCGCACGGTCAGGCCCTGCGTCCAACCCTTCTCTGCGCACAAGCCATGCCCAAATTACCACGGGCGCAGATGGCTAAATGTAAGGGGTGTCATTTTAAATAACGCAGGGCACTGACTTTGTCAATGGGGCAGAATATCAAAATATAAACAGTGGGCCTTTTGTCAGAAAATGACCAATAATTATAAGGAAATAATTGAAATGAAATGTGTATTTCATTAACTCTCACGCTTCAATGTTTAATAAAAGTGATTGTCAGTAAAAAATGTAATAAAGCTTTATTAAAAAAAAACAAGTACATGTCTCTAAGTCTCTTTATTAACATTTTTCAAGCTACAAAATGTAGCCATAGAACCAACCACAAGGGGGCTCCCTCATTACTACAAACCTCCTCCCCTCCCGCGGGGTGGGCCACGTGAGGCGCAAAACATTATTTAGGAGAGGAGGCTCATGGCTCATGGCCCATCCCTCTGGGCCGATATGAATAGAAAGGGGCCGGGGCGCGCTGCCTCCCTACCGAGCATCAATAGGCCCTAGGACCCCATCCCCCAGGGCCAAACTCCAATAAAAAGAGGAGGGGTGCACTGCCCCCTTCCCCAATTCCCAATAGACCCCGGGAGTCAAAATGCCCTAGGGCCGTCATCATTAAAAAAAGGGAGGAGACACATGGCCCCTCCCTCCCCAAGCCTGTAAAGGCCACGGGGGTCACATCACTCGGAGCCAGCTCAATTATTATGTCCCAGGCAGGCCACCCCCAGGACACAGTAGTTTCCCTGCCCATAAGAGCATGGGCAGATGTCTGCTCACATCTGGACACAGTAGTTTCCCTCTCCGTAAGAACGTGGGCAGAGAATCATATGTCTGCTCATACCTGGTGGGAGCATTTTTAAAGCTCTCATCGACTGGGAGCAGACATGCCTTTCCTACTCGTAGGAACACAGGCAAGGAAGGCATGCCTGCTCTCACTCGGGAGCTTTAAGATGCTCTTGCCGGGTGGGAGCACACTTTTGTTTCTCTGCCTGCTCTCTTGTGGGCAGTGCAACTCACATTGCTCCCGCCCTGTGGAAGAACACAAGAACAGATGTTCCTGCCAAGTGGGAGCAATGGGGCTCCCCCAGCACAAAAGGTGGGTGCATGCGGGGAGTCAGCAGGGGCCCTGGAGCTCCCCCTGCAGGCCCCAATTTAAACACATGTAAGGCCCCAGGGAATGCGGTACCGGGGACCAGTAATGGCTCATGGAGGGTGGCCATTCGCCCCTTCCTGTTAGATGCCCTGAGGATGGGTGTCCCGATGCTCTATGTGGTTAGGGGACGGGGACCGCGCACCCCCTATATATGTTTTGGCCCCAGAGTATTGGGTCCCTGTGGCCACTTTTGGCTCAGATTAGTGGGGGACTGCGAGCTGTTCCCTTAAAAAGGTTCTAGGGATAGGGTCCCTGGGGCTTTTAGTGGTTCATTGAGGAGGGCGTGCACCCTCCTCCCCTTAAGAAAAAAACAAAGGCAACCGGAGGATGGGGTCCCCAGTCCCCACAGTGACTTAGGGAGGGGGACTGAGCGCCACCCTCTCAAAAAAAGCAAAGGCCCTGGAGGATGGGGCCCTCAAGACTCAAAGTGGTTTGGGGAGGGGGGCTGCGCTAATGGGTGAGAAGCAGGGCATGTGGCCAACCCAATGCTAAGCATGGGGAAGGCTGTGTGCCGAATGGGGTTGGACGCAGACCCCGCAGCCAACCCCATGCCATGCATAGCTAAGAGTTGGCCACAGGGCCTAGCTTTTCGGCCAGGCCCAGCATCCATCCCCACCGCCCACCAGTAAGCCAATCCCACGCTGTGCACAGCCTTCCGTCATGTGCAGCAGGTAATTGGCCACAGAGCTTTTGTCCTACCCCACACCGTGCACAGTCTCGCAACCAAACCCTGTGCTGCATATGGCTGGACAGAGGCCTGACCTAAGGCCAACCCATTAGCACAGCCCCCCTCCCCAAGCCACTACCCGTCCAGAGGACCGCTTCGCCTGAGGCCTTTTTAATTTTTTTGAAAGGGAAGGGGACGTGTTGCCTCTCCTCCCTGAGTCACTTTGGGGCCAGTGGTCCCCATCCCCCAGGGCCAGATGTCGGTTCCCACCTGGGGCATCCACAAACCACAAGTTGCATGGTGCTGGAGCCAGCATTGCTGTCATCCAGAAGGAGCAGCTGTCTTTGCATGCTTCCTTCATGCGGGGGCAATATCTGTTTCCTGCAGGCAGGGAAGGCATGTTTGCTCCCGCCCAGTGGGACATTTAAAAATGCCCCCACAAGGAGGGCAAGCATATGTTTCCTTGCCTGCCCTGGTGCAGGCAGGGAATCTACTGTATCCTGGGGTGGGCTTAACAGGCTGGGGAAGGGAGCCGCATGGCCACCTCTCCTTTGTAACAAAAGCCAAGCCCTAAGGGATGGGGGCCCTAGGGCCACAGGGAGGGGGACCGAGTGGTCCCCCACCCCTTTTATGATCTCTACAACCTTAGGGGATGGGGTCCCCGGGCCTTGGAAGGTTTGTGGAGGTGGGCTGCGTGACCCCCTCCCCTTTATTAAGATATCGGTCCCGGGGAATGGGGCTCCCTGGGGCCTGTTAGGGGCTTGGGCAGAGGGGGCCATACGCCTCCCTCCCCCTAAGTTACAAATGCAATCCCTCCTGGGATTTTTCTTTCATCTGGAGGGAGCCCACACGTTTTTTTCATTTTACTGCAGCTTGGCAGATCCTCTGTTTTTGGCCCCAGATAGGGCTCCTATGGGACCCCACCACCAGGCCTAGGGGCGTAGAACTCAGTACTGAGTCCAAAGTTGGCTGCCGCATCGTTGCTGATGCACTGCTAATCCCCTTGCATATCACATCACTCATGACATTTTTAATGACTGCATTTATAACACCCTTAATGACATCATTCAAAAACAACACTGCATGGCAAGGGCGAGAGTTATAGTTACTTTATGGTGATAACGCCGATTCTTATCTATTTATCTATAAGAACCTTCTGGTCGCCAAGATCTTTTTACCTGTTGAATAGTGTAAAGGAGAGAATCTCATCAGGTTATATATCAGCATTCATTTTGTCTGAAAGGACCACCGACTCCGAATTCAAGTTTGAGAATTTATTATCGCCAAAAATAACTGAACGTGCAAGCACCTCAACACGAGGTTAAAGAAATAGATGGGCACTAATACAAATAATAATCTACGCAGGAATCTCATCCGACTCAGGATAAGGAGAATAGAAAGTTCTAGAAGGATCAACCAGACTATGATTGCTCCAATTTCTAAGTTGATCTTCATTGGACTAAACAAGCTTAAAATCAATTGCTGTCCCTACACTAACGCTAAGTGACATCCCTGCATAACGATTTTCCCAGGCAAGAGTGAATAAAAGGTGTCAGCTGTGAAGACTTCCTCAGAAGTGCAATCACATAATACCTAAGCTCAGCTCTGTCCTTCTCTCTGGTCTCCCCTACCTCTTCTCTAGCCTCCTCCCTCAGGGCACTATCCCTAATACAAAACCACACTACAATTGTACACGCCTTTGTCACGCCTCCTTGGCCAGGTCTTCTTTCTTGTGCTTTTCCATCGAAACGGTTACTTCATCCTGGACGGTTGCGATGACCTTGAGTCCCAGGCACCTTCTCCGCTGAAAGTATCATCCCTAAATTCCATTTCACTCCCCGTACCATGCCTCCCCTCTCTCTAGCTTTCGAAAACAAAGAGTTAGTCTTACTAACGAGACATGTGTCGTTGCACCTGCAACGAAAGATACTTTCAACAGAAACCTTCTACTGTGCGAATTAAATCTACCGTTTGTGCCCAGAGAGCCTTACCAAGAGAAACTTTTCTCGGCCTACAACCTAAGCTAACATAAAATAAACCAGGCCTTCCCTAAGCATATATGTAGTCAGGCCTTTACATATAACTTTTAAACACACATCTTACTTTTCCCTATAAGCATTTTCATTACGATTCATATGCAAACAATGAATTACATGTGCAACTTTAATATGGTGCACGTTTAAACTACTGCAATTACATTACACACACAAACTAATTCCTCTATGCATTATGTTCACATAATTCAATAAGCATTACATTACATCATTATCCTAACACCATTATGCTGCTGAGTTCACTTTGTCTCAGCAAACTATTCATTCTTTACTAACCAGACATGAATATACAACTGAATATAAACGAATATAGGTCTGAATACATGTGGGTGCGGCCTATCAGTGATTATGATGCACCCCTACAATTCACAAGAACATTTCGCTCTATCAGTTTCCCCCTTTGATGACTCCTGTCATCATATTTCATTCTACTCCTCGGAGAAGGAACCGACCTAAACAGAACTTGTTGCCATCTTCCCTGATCTAAATTTCTCCATGCTCTTGAGCCTTTGATACTGACTGTCTTGCAGTCTTGCCAACCTCATGTCATTTTCCCTCAAAGCCCTCTTGACTCGGCCTGCTCGATACCACTTGTAGGCCTTGATCGCAATCCACAAGCCAACCACACAACCCACCAAGATAAGGAGGGGTCTCAGAAAGTACCCAAGGAATCCCTTTCCTAGGTTCGCAAACCAACCTCCCACTTGACCAAAACCCTTTCCGACCTTTTCCCAGGCCCCTTCTTCGGTCAAATCCGCTATCTTTGTGTGGATCGTAGTGATGTTACTTATATATTTCTCCAGATCCTTGCTTCGGTCTGGTATATAAGTGCAGCACTCTTGAACCTTCAGCATTTTACAGACTCCGCCCTCTTTTGCCAATAGGACATCTAAAGCAAGGCGATTCTGTAAAACCATTCCCCTTATCGACAACATCTCTCCTTCCACCAACACCAACGACTTTGCTGTGTTCATCGAAAATTCATCCACCACAGTCGCTAACCTCCGAATCTTCACATCATTCAAGACTACTCCCAGACTAGGTATCATAGCTCCAAAGATATCCCCCACAACGATTCCTGCACTTGCAGCTCTTCTCGTTCTTGAATGCTCTCCCCCTTCTAGAAGATCTAGATCTTCTGTATGGTAAATCTTTGGAAATATTATTGACAAATAACATGTTCCATACCAATTTGCAGGCAACCTCACATAAGCATTCTTCCCACATACGTAATACACCGTTGGTATCACTTGTACAGGACCTTGGAGAAAATCTTTTGCTACATCTGCCATGGTGAAAACGTGATCACAAGTACTTTGTCCCACAGCTACCTTCTCGTAGTAAGTCTGATAACGCCTTATACACAACTTACCCCTCTGCTCCTTATCTAACGCTATAGGACCATAGCTTCCCTTGGTCTTATGCAACCGTTCTTCCTCTGTCCTGTGATGCCCCAAGTCTCGGGAGTGAGTCAGCTTTCTATACCTATCCTCGACCTGATCCACAAACTTTCTCTCTACATCCGACATCAAACAAGTCAGATTGTTTCTGTGTGCGAATGCTGTATCCAATTCCAAACTCGGTATGAAGTACTTCCTCAGTCTGTCCTCGGTCTTATAATAGTCATACTTATTCAAATGCTTGTAAGCTGGGACTTCAGGAAGCACTGCGTCGAAATTGGAAAAGAAATA
Source organism: Calotriton arnoldi (assembly GCA_963921515.1). Classification (NCBI taxonomy): domain Eukaryota; kingdom Metazoa; phylum Chordata; class Amphibia; order Caudata; family Salamandridae; genus Calotriton; species Calotriton arnoldi. The sequence goes on along the minus strand of CAWUFW010014662.1, from coordinate 381,898 downwards.
CTCGAACTGATCTCTCTCATAAAACAAACTAAGCAAAAGACTACATGAAATACCATAAGTCAGTGGAAGATGGTGATACCTAATACCCTCATCCACCGAAGTAGGCAACTGCATACACACATAACAACCTTTCGCATCCATCACATCGACATACTCATACAACAACTTAGCATATGCATTCAACTTAAAATCCCCTTTAGATAAATCTACATGTAATCTACGACTTTCTTCTAAGAGCAAAGCTCTGTCAGCCGCCCTGTCTACCCCCTTCTGACTAGGTGTGATAGGTGTCGGTGTCCCTGTCACTTCCTCTACTTCTTGCTCATGCGAACCAGTGTATGAGACTACAACTACTATGATTATAGAAATTATTACACTACTTATAAGAATGCCTACAATCCACTTTGATCTACGATTGGGATCTCCCGGCTCCATGGTTTCGAAAGTTCTCAAAAGTCTTGGTTATCGCAAAGAACTCTGAAAAAGTCTCTGTCCTTTATTTGTGACTTGCTTAACCAGCTCGAGCAACCATGAAATCTCCGGACTTTCCCTTTCCGATCACAATCTTATTTACACAGTCCAGAAAAAGACTTCCCTAGTTTTCGTTCCTCTTCTGTGGAAAGTCCCTAAATTTATTCTTCTTCCACTCGGACCTAGGTTATCTTCTTCTTTTGGACTTTTATTTACAGTTTATAGTTGATCCACTATAAGATCCTCATTGAGCAATACCAGAACGTGATACAAAAGTTCAAGACGCAAAATCAGCATTTCATGTGAAAACGGCTCAACTCCAAAAGGCGGGAATTCGAGTCGATGCAAAACCAAGTTTCGGACTTCACTCAGAAGCGGGGATTCGGAACTGTGAGGGTCAGTGTTCCTTCTATTTCGAGCCCTGGCATCAGCAGCACCACCTTCACCACCACATTCGGGCTCCGACGGACCACTTGCACTGACCTCAGCCTTCCCGTGCTCACCACCCCCTGCATCAAACACAGTGTAAGTCCACTCAGGGGTAGAGTATCTGCGACAAGGCACTCTTGTTCTCTTTGACCTTCGCCGACTGTCTTGTGCTTGGTCTTTGTCACTTGCTTCCGTTTCAGATACTTCAGACACTGGAGCAAGGTCTCTTTCAGGTGCTAACCTCAGGTTCAGTCGCCTCTGTCTCTCGGGCCAACTTTCTGCACTTCTGTTCGTTTGTCTGCCTTCCCCTTCTATACCCAGTGCACTACTTCCTCTTTCGGCTGAATCTGACTCTTCTCCGCCCACTGCACTGTTTCCGTCTTCGGTGTCTGAGTCAGGGTTCGAACTGTGGAAACCCCCTTCAGCTTGCTCTAGTGCACCACCAGCTGTGTCAGCGACCCTTACAGCTTGACTTGTCCTCCCATGTGGCCCTGCCACATCAGCTGGATTTTCATTTACGAGAGGAGCTGTCTCTTCCAAGGGTGCTGGAACTCTGCGGGTATGGGAAGCATGCACCCAGTTCGGCAATCCTCCACACTTCACTGCTGTGCTCGTGATAAGTATCACCTGATACGGGCCACGCCAGCGGGCATCCAAACAACTCTTCCTCACGTGCTTTCGGACGAGCACCCAGTCTCCGGGACACAAGTCGTGGCACAGATCACTCGAGGCTGCGACCACTGCCGCTTGCACCTGCTGGGATACAGAACGGACCACATCAGAGAGTCCTTTACAATAATCGAGAATCAAATCATCAGTGATGCTTATCAAGGCTGTAGCTGGTACTGCTGGCAATCTCATTGCCCTCCCCATTAATATCTCATGGGGGACAACCCGGTCTTTCTGTCTGGGACACTTCGCATGCTCATTAGCACGAGTGGCAAGGCGTCGGGCCATTTCAGGGATGTCGAAGAACACATTTTTGCCATCCGGGCTTTTAAAGTTCCATTAACTTGTTCCACCATCCCAGAAGCCTCTGGTCTGTAACTACAGTGGAGTCTCTGGTCAATGTTCAATGCAGCGCAAAGCAACTTCATGATTTCGCTATGGAAGTGCCCTCCTCTATCTGATTCCAAAGAGGTCGGGATCCCGAATCTAGGGATGAGCTCCCTCAACATTAATTTAGCCACTGTGAGAGTGTCACACCTGCGTGTGGGGTAAGCCTCCACCCACCGTGAGAATACACATACTAGCACTAAAATGTACCTCAATCCATTGCACTTAGGCATCTCCACAAAGTCCAACTGTATTCTATTGAAGGGCCCTCCTGACCTTCCAATGTGACTCAACGTAACTACAGTTCTCTTTCCAGCATTCATCTGCTGACACGTAATACACCTCTGACATACCGTCTCAGCCATTGCTCGGAACCGTGGGTTATACCACGTCTGTCTAAACACTCTCATCATTGCGTCTCTACCCAGGTGTGCCTGTCCATGTATCAGTCTTGCCATCGGACTCAGCAATTCTTCAGGCAACACGGCTCTCCCATCGTTGGATACCCACACATCCACATCTCCTTTCTCACACCCAGCTTTGATCCATCCCTCTCTCTCCTGGTTTGAAACTTCATCCTGCAATCGCTTAAGCTCTTCCCAAGTGTCTGCCATGGTCAACATTATGCTGAGCTCGGTTCCCTCTTGGCTCTCCCCTATCTCTCTTTCTGTGAATATGCATCCCTGTTCTGCACAGAAGCGGGCGACTTCGTCCGCATAATTGTTTCCCAAGGATACAAAGTCCTCCCCCTTCCCATGGGCTGAACACTTTACAACAGCAATTTCCTTTGGATGCTGCAATGCATCCAACAATTGTCTTACATATTCACCATTACGAATGGGTGAGCCAGATGATGTCAAAAATCCCCTCTGAGACCATAACTGCCCGAAGTCGTGCACCACGCCAAACCCATATTGGCTGTCTGTGTAAATCGTGATTCGAATTCGATCAGCGGCCAAACAGGCACGGGTCAAGGCAAGGATCTCAGCTACCTGCGCGGAGCGTACTCCTTCTAGGCAAGCAGCCTCGACCACTCCTGAAATGGTACATACAGCAAACGCTGCTCTCAATTGCCCCACACTGTCTCTTAAGCATGAACCATCGACAAAGAAAATTTCATCTGGGTCAGCCAATGGTTCATCGACAATGTCAGGTCTCGGTTTGGTGCAAAGTTCGGTCACATCGAGACAATCATGGTCCGCACAATCTTCATCATCCGTGTTCGGTGTAGGCATCAATGTCGCAGGGTTCAAGACAGAGCACCTTTTCAGAGTCACATTCTCTGCGGCAAGTATGACTTGCTCGTACCTCGTTAACCTATTGTTCGTTAGGTGCTGGGTCTTGGTCCTGGTCATCAATAACTAAACCGAATGTGGCACATGTACAGTCAATGGATGTCCCATTACAATGCTTTCACATCTTTCAATGCTGACACCTGTTGCAGCAAGGGATCTTAGACATCCGGGCAACGCAGAAGCTACTGGATCTAAAGTAGCTGAAAAGTATGCCACTGGTCTACGGACACCTCCATGGTTCTGAGCTAACACTGCTAATGCACATCCTTCCCTCTCGTAACAAAACAATGAAAAGGCTTTGTTGTAATCAGGCATTCCCAGTGCCGGAGCCCTGCACAAATCCTCTCTCAGTTTCAGGAATGATATCAAGCACTCCTCGTCCCATGGTACCGGATCACTCACATCCTTGTGCGTAAGCCTCTGCAGAGGCTTTGCTCTCAAGGAGAAACTAGGAATCCACTGTCGACAATAGCCAACCATTCCTAGAAACATCCTAACTTCTCTCTGTGTCGTGGGTACTGCCATGCTCATTATTGCCTCAATTCGATCTGGTGACACCTTCCTCTTGCCTTTTTCCAATCTGTGTCCCAAGTACTGTACCTCTTTCAAACAGTACTGCAGCTTGTTCGGAGACACCTTATGTCCGTTCTCTGCTAAATGGTTCAACAGTGCTACAGTGTCAATTCTGCAAGCATCTTCTGTTTCTGAGGCAATGAGCAAGTCATCTATGTATTGCACGAGAACTGAGTTCTGCGGCAACACAAGACTCTCAAGGTTCTTCTTCAGGATCTGGTTAAAGATCAATGGACTTTCCGTATACCCTTGAGGGATACGACACCATGTTAACACACGATTTTCTAGCCTGAACGCAAAAAGAAATTGGCTTTCCTCGTGGAGCGGTATCGAAAGAAGGCTTGACACAAATCGATAACCGTAAACCACTCGGCTTCACATGGGATCTGGAACAGTATTACTGAAGGATTCGGTACCACTGGACAACAAGGGACAACTATCGTGTTGACCTTTCGCAGGTCTTGCACGATCCTGTATTTCCCGCTCGGTTTCTGTAGTCCCATTATGGGTGAATTACAGGGACTACCTCTGATCTCTTTCAGAATGCCTTTCTCAATGAAAGTCTCGATCACAGGTTTTATCCCTGCAATCGTTTCTGGCAACAGGTTGTATTGAGGTGTTCTGGGGAAATCAACATTCTGTTTCACCTCAATCCGCACTGGTTCAACCCCTCTGATTAGACCTATTTCGTCTCCTGCGAAATCCCACACCACAGACGACACTGCGTCTCTCAGATCAGGTGGAAGTTCTTCCACCGTCACCATTGGGTACAGATCTATACACAGATGCTGATTGGTAATTTTAAAGTCAGCATCGTCATCTGTCGTCTGGACCTCCACTCCCCGTGGTGTACAATAAATCGTGCAGTTCAACTTGCACAACAGATCTCTTCCCAAAAGGCAAACTGGACTCGTATCACACACTACAAACTGATGTCTAGTTTGGAAGGAACCTATCTTTACTAGGATCGGTTCTGTCAATGGGCTGCTTATTCTCTTGTTCGCTACTCCAACAACCTGGATTGATTGTCCCGAGAGGGGTAGGTTAGGGACTACTGCTGATCTTACAGTAGACCGGGTAGCACCAGTATCAACCAAAAGTGTGGCAGGATGACCCTCAATCTCTGCCTCCACAAAGGTCCTCTCTGGTCTACCTCCAAGACCGCTCCAAGTGTGCAGTCTTCCTCCCCCTCAGGCACCGTCAGGATAAAGGGTCTAAGCTATCCTCGTCGAAATCTTCGAACAGGGGCATCTGTTGGTACGTTCGTGTTCCTTGTGAAATCCTTGGAGCTTGGGGAACCTGGGCGTGAGAATTGTAAACCCCCTTTCATCGTCCTAGGTCTCGTTATTGTGTTAACTACCTCTTGCGCGGGTGCCTGAGCCCCCTCTTCCTCTTCCTGCAACTGATTAGCTGGGTTCAAAGGACACTCGCGTTTCCAATGTCCGATCTGGCGACAAAGATGACACGCAGTGGTCTTCTTCAATGTGGCCACGTCCACTCCTGTCTTGGGGTCTACTGGTTTTCCCTTTCCCTGGCCTTGCCCATTCTGGTTTCCCTGAAAATTTCCTTGCTTTCTTCCTAAGGTCCCTCCACTAGGCTGACTCTGTGCTGTCTGCATCTGGACAAGCATCAATTTGTCTTTTAGCTTTCGATGTTTCGATTCCACCTCATCACTACAGTATCTCGCATACCGCAAAATTTCATCTAGTGGCTTGTTCTGCCAGCAGATCAAATGGTGCTGTATCATGAGGCTGATTTCCATTCTCAGACCCAGTACAAACTTTGAGACAAACTGTCCCATATCCTTGGGGTCCAAGATATCTAACCCACTATACTGTTTAAAAGCTTGCAAAAGTCTTTCATAATATTCATGCACCGTTTCCTTGGGTTCCTGTACAGTCCGATCTATCTTAACCCAATCTATATCCTGAGGTGAAATCTTCAGTTTCAACCATGTAATCACCTGCTCATACTTTTTCATGACTAGGGGTGATGGACCATTTGTAACCGCCTCTCTATCCGGTTCCGAAGTCGGCCACTCAATAGCGACTTTACAAGCTGTCCACAAATCTCCCGGTACCACTATGTCAAACAATGTGTTCAAATCTATCCACAGTACTTTTGAAATTTTCACAAACCGCTCAACCTGTTTGTACCACTCTACTGGTTTTCCCTCAGCCGAGGAAAATCATTTGTAAATGCAGCTAAATCACCTCTATTCCACGGCACATGCACGTACCCTCCAATCTGTACTTCCCGTAAAGGAAAATTTCCAACACCCGTCGCCCCCTCCTGGCGGCGGCGTTTCTCCTTCTGCTCTCTTTACTGGTTTCTTCTTGGACCACCTTTCTTCCCATTTGTCCAACAAAATCCATATTCTCATTCCTATAATCAGGTCTCTGGTGTGTGTCCTTAATCCTGTAATTCTTTTCTCCTCCAGCTCCTGATCACTGTAATGCAATCTATGTGGTCCCTGCAACGCTTTAGTTTTATTCAGGTCCACCTCATATCTTTTGGCCAATTCCTTCAATCTATCATGTGCCATTCTAGCTTTTCGAGTCACATCTTTTGCTACAAACAGCAGTTCATCTGATCCATAAATTTCTATCCTTTCCAAAGGCAGACCCTCACTGATCATTTCGTCTACCTCTGCTTTCAGCCTCACCACATCTAGCAACCTTGCCTGTACTGCACTCCTCAGTACATCTCGACAACCCGAGCCATCCCGCTCATCACAGTTACTATTCTGTCCTTGTGACCTATTCCCTTCCATCATATTCCTGGAACTTGGTCTGTCTTCCGAGACGTTCTGTGCCCTATCTCCTTGCATCCTATCCTCTTGGTTCGTTACTGTTGGTGTCCACTCCCTCAAAGCTGACTTAGATTCCCGCAAAGACCTCGGTCTTTCTGGTCTCTCCTCTTCTTGCCTAAAGGAAGAGTCCGCAGTAGCCGGTAACGGCGTACTTGTCTCTACTGGTCTTGGGAAATGAACCACCCTTACTCCAAACCCATTCCCACTCTCACTGTGTCCTTCCTCCCTTCCCGTCGGTACGGAGCCCCCTTCTCTCACCCGGTCTGGGTCATATACCGGTACTATAGGGCCTATGGTAACCGGTACTGTCAAGGAGTCCGGTAATCTTGTGTTCCCCGCAGGAGGCTGTGTTATCATAGACGCCGTTGCCCCTCCGTTCCAGTGGAAATCCTTCCCACCACTCTCATGCTAGTCTGGTTCTGGCTCTCATCAACTATTGCTACTGCTGGGGTCGTCTTTCCCTCTTCTGAATCTGGATTAAATGGTGGTGGCCTCTCTGCCAACAACCTATCTAACAAGCTGTCGTCTGTATCACTATCCTCTTCATCGATTCTTATTATCTTTCCGTCTCGTACTATTAGTGGGTATAACTTATCCACTTCAACCGTTGCCACCCTCCACCGTTTCTCCAGTGCATCCCACTTTGCATCCTGAAATGCCCTGATCGATTTCTTCACCCTTTCCTGACTTTTGTCTCTATTCCTTTCGTGTGCTGCTCTAATCCACGCATGCAATGCCTCAAACTGTGTCGGTCTAGGTAGTGGTCGTAATGAAGCCATTACGCTTTTTAGCTGGTACAATACCTCCATCCTGAAAGTACCATATCGAGGGAACGACAATTCTCCTTCTGCTTCTGTCATTTTATGCCAATTCTCAAGCCAAATTATAGTATGCAATCCTACATTCTTTGCCATATAATGTGCTGGTGTATCCTCGGGAGGAGCTTCCTCTCCCTCCCGAACAACCACATGTCTATCACCTCTACAAAGTTCCCGTAAAGCTTTAAAACATTTCATGATGAATCAACTTTTGTTTGCACTCAAAATGTCCGCTTTTACTTCCTGATTTCAATCCACCAATACCAGCGCGGCTCACACCAACCGGCCTATCGCTAGCGCGGCACTTGTCTGACGTCACTTTTCCTCCGCTCGCATGCAGTTCCCCTCCTTTCTAATTCACTCGTTCTCGCTCGCACCTGTCCCAATCATACTCTGAAATAATGTCCGTCCCTACCGAACAATTACCTCTCTGACCGTCGGTCTTACCAATGACCGATCAGCCTCTTGAGCTGGTTGACCTCAATCTGGCAATCGTCTGTCCGCGAAACGACCGGACAATAGCCTTTAATACACTCGATAGGATTCAATCACTCGATGTTCTGCACAGAATAACCTACGACCTGCGTTGGTTATTCACACACTCACTCATGTGTTCCCTATCTTCAGTGGGTCTGTCAATGACGTCTCGTGACCCCCACAACCTCTGGTCAACGTTCTCACTCTGGGTGTATTCTACACCACAATAAATCTCCCGGTCCCGCGCGCGCTCACGGTCCGTTTCTCAATCACAAAACTCTCTGTCCAACTCCGCAAGACATCATACAACAATAAAACACCGCAATCTACCAAGCATCACTCTTTTCATACTCACTCTACTACGAACTGCTACTTCCGCCGCACCGTCACTCTCCGTCAGTTTTCCACGACCTCCGACATCCTTCTCCCGCGGTCCTCTGGATCTGCGTCACTCGAGCTCTATGGGGCAACTTAATCTCCTATCTTGCTCTAGATCTCCCCTTACCATCAAAGGTAACCATCCTACTCTGCTACCAACTGATAACGCCGATTCTTATCTATTTATCTATAAGAACCTTCTGGTCGCCAAGATCTTTTTACCTGTTGAATAGTGTAAAGGAGAGAATCTCATCAGGTTATATATCAGCATTCATTTTGTCTGAAAGGACCACCGACTCCGAATTCAAGTTTGAGAATTTATTATCGCCAAAAATAACTGAACGTGCAAGCACCTCAACACGAGGTTAAAGAAATAGATGGGCACTAATACAAATAATAATCTACGCAGGAATCTCATCCGACTCAGGATAAGGAGAATAGAAAGTTCTAGAAGGATCAACCAGACTATGATTGCTCCAATTTCTAAGTTGCTCTTCATTGGACTAAACAAGCTTAAAATCAATTGCTGTCCCTACACTAACGCTAAGTGACATCCCTGCATAACGATTTTCCCAGGCAAGAGTGAATAAAAGGTGCCAGGTGTGAAGACTTCCTAAGAAGTGCAATCACATAATACCTAAGCTCAGCTCTGTCCTTCTCTCTGGTCTCCCCTACCTCTTCTCTGGCTTCCTCCCTCAGGGCACTATCCCTAATACAAAACCACAATACAATTGTACACGCCTTTGTCACGCCTCCTTGGCCAGGTCTTCTTTCTTGTGCTTTTCCATCGAAACGGTTACTTCATCCTGGACGGTTGCGATGACCTTGAGTCCCAGGCACCTTCTCCGCTGAAAGTATCATCCCTAAATTCCATTTCACTCCCGTACCATGCCTCCCTCTCTCTAGCTTTCGAAAACAAAGAGTTAGTCTTACTAACGAGACATGTGTCCTTGCACCTGCAACGAAAGATACTTTCAACAGAAACCTTCTACTGTGCAAATTAAATCTACCGTTTGTGCCCAGAGAGCCTTACCAAGAGAAACTTTTCTCGGCCTACAACCTAAGCTAACATAAAATAAACCAGGCCTTCCCTAAGCATATATGTAGTCAGGCCTTTACATATAACTTTTAAACACACATCTTACTTTTCCCTATAAGCATTTTCATTACGATTCATATGCAAACAATGAATTACATGTGCAACTTTAATATGGTGCACGTTTAAACTACTGCAATTACATTACACACACGAACTAATTCCTCTATGCATTATGTTCACATAATTCAATAAGCATTACATTACATCATTATCCTAACACCATTATGCTGCTGAGTTCACTTTGTCTCAGCAAACTATTCATTCTTTACTAACCAGACATGAATATACAACTGAATATAAACGAATATAGGTCTGAATACATGTGGGTGCGGCCTATCAGTGATTATGATGCACCCCTACAATTCACAAGAACATTTCGCTCTATCAATGGCACAAGTTATTGTTACTTGAGATAACTATAACTGATGAATTACACTGGTTATTTTTAAACATGTCCTTTTTTATTTTTATTCAGGTAGTTTTTATTTTATGTAAAGAAAGCACAAAATAAACATGGAAAAAAGAAGTACCAAATATATAAAGTACAAGAAACAAAGAATAAGAATAAGTACATTCCGAGGACCAGCAAAGCCGGGTATCATGAGCAACAAAGTGTTGGTAGAGTCGGTAGGATCGAATAAAGGAAATATCGAGTGGTCTTACAGTCTGTGTGGCTAGGCTAGGTGAAAGAAGAAGGTGGTTACCAAATGGCATAAATTGTCCAGGAACGGCAATTAGATGGGCGGTAGTTTGTGAACTCGAAAGCTTGCATGCTAGGCATGGTAAACACAGAAAATGTGAAGACTTACACGGTAATTAGACGGGCTGTAAGTTATGAACCTATGGGATGGATTGTACTGCATGTAACAGTCCGCTAATTGGAGAAAGAGGGTGATAAGAAGAGGAAGGAAGGAGAAGGTGAGATATAGAAAGAGAGGCAGAGGTGCAGAGGTGGGGTGGCTCCTCTGGGTATCCGTGGGCTATACACTTGGTTTGGCACCGGCCAGGATCCTAAGTGAGGGTGTGACGGTGGGGCAGCCTATGGGGGTTTGTGTTCCTGTGGAAAGTTATCGAGTGTAACCCAGAAATGTCTTGAACTTGAGGAGCTATGTGTTTTGGTGAATATTGCGTTATCCGCACTCCTAATCGAACAGAGTAAGTTCCACCATTTGTCATAGGCTCTAGCAGAGGTTGATTTCCAATCTGAAAGTATTGTTTTTGTACCCAGAGACAAGAGGAGATCAACTGACTAGGCTGTATGTGGGTCTAAGAGCAGTGAGTTCTGGTTAGAGTGAAGTCCTAACGCAGCTGTAAGGATGTTGATAACTAATTGTCTCATTGTGACCTGTTTTATCAACTCTTTGATTTTTGGCCAGAGTAGACGTGCTAGTTTGCAAGTAAAGAACTTATGAGGAAGATCCCCTATCTCCTCCCCTCAGTGCCAGCATAGGGGGGGAATCCCTTGGTTCCAATTTGTGTAATCTATCTGGAGTCTAGTAAATTTTATGGATAGACCAGAATCTGGCTTGTGCTATGGCGGGAGAAATTTTTGAGTCAAAGGAAGATTTCCAATTTTTTGCGAGCACGTTTCATTATTATGTAGGTTGTTGGGCAGCGAAATATGCGGTTCCCATATTATGATAAATAGTTTCAACGATTGCCCATTGTGAGTGTCAAGGAGTTTGTATAATTGGGAGGCAGTACGGCCTCTTTGTTTAAGGGTGGATAGTAAGTTAGGTCTGGTTCATGTGGGAGCTTCAGCTTGGCCAAAGCCCTTTGAGGAGAAGGAATTTGTAGAAGTCAATATTAGGTAGGTCATGGCTGGATTGTATGTTAGAGAAGGGGATAGCTAGGGTTGTCAAAGGATCTAATGATTTTTATGTTGTTTATTCCTTTGTGGTCCCAGCTGAGCCAGAATACTGTCTTCCCACCAATTGTGATCTGGTGGGTAAACCAAAGGGAGGCGAGGGCCGAGCCTTGTAGTTTGTGTGTAAGGTGTGTATTGAGTCGGAGGAGTGAGGATACCTTATCCAACAGAATCGATTTAGAGTGATCTAACGGGAGATTCGCTAGGTTATGAATTGTGAGAATGGAGCTGAGAGGTAGGGGAGTTGTGAGGCCTATCTCAATGGAGAGCCAAGGGGGGGGAGGGGTTCAGATCATGTTGGTTCAACCACCAGGATCCCTGGGAAATCAGGAACGCTCTTTGATATCAGGCATAGTCTGGAATATTTATGACACCAGAGCTTTTGTTCCTCTTCAGGATTTTCATAGAGATTCTCCCTTTTTTCTTTTTCCATATGAATTTGGAAATGGCAATATCCACAGATTTGAAGAAGGTGACGGATAAGGAGACAGGGAGCATGCTAGATATAAAATTGATCAGGGGTGCTATCATCATTTTTACTGTGCTCACCTGTCCCCACCATGTGATGTTTTTGGAGACCATGTGGAGAGGAGATCTTTAATTTTTAGAGAGTTCTTTGTTTTGTTCATGAAGTGTCACCGAGTGTTTGAGGTCCAAAGAGAACCAGATGCCAAGATATTTAATGGCCGATGAACACCGCTGTGCAGTGTACGTTTAGAGGAAAACCTTTGTCTTATCTTAGTTTAGGGAGTATCCCACCACTTGTGAATATCTATCTATGTATGACATAACGATTGAAATGGCGTGGGAAGCATCTTCAGTGAACAGCAGAACATCGTCTGCGTATGCGGCCACTACGTGTCTGATTGCGTTAAAGTGGATACCAGTGATCTCAATGTTGTTTACTGAAAGCTGATATTAAGGGTTAAATTATTAAAAGAAAAAGCAGGGGGGATAATGGACACCCTTGTCTGATTCCTTGTGACAAAGTGAAAGAATGGGATTATTGGCCGTTTACCCTTACTCTTGCAGACGGTCATGTGTAGAGGGCCATGACCATACGAATGAAGTCCTCGCCAAGCTGCTATTTATGTAAAGTGGCATTAAGAAAGGGCCATGAGACCTTGTTGAAGGCCTTCTCTGCATCCAAAGCTAGGACCGCAGAGAGTGATTGGATTAGCTCGCCTAACAGGGGATCAGCCAGCATGTCGGTAAAAGTTTTATAACATTTTGCTGTGTAGCCAGAGCTTTCCTTATTTTAAGAGACAGCTGTCCTGACCTCTGTGAGAGGTCCAGGGAAGACATGGCTTGGCAGTTCGGGCTGGACTGTTCCCATGAGGCACAGGGTCAGACTGATTTGCATATGGCCATGTCTGAACTGGGGTGGTGGAGTGAGCTAAAGAATGATGATGGATTAAACCCAGATCAGTTGACTGGGGGTGAGTGTTTGATTGGCTCAAACGTTCCGTCCATCATCCCCTTTTGTATCGCTTTGTTCGCCCTAAGTTGGCGGGGTATGCCCAGACGTGGGTCCCTTGCTCACTTTGCCACTGGATTCAAGCAAGCCTGGCTGATGACGGCTGGAATGCCAGAAACCGGTCCTAGGATGTGTAGGAGAGTAGGATCTGCTTCACAGGGGTACCCCCACTTTTTGCTGATGCTTCACTGTTTTTCGACATTAGTCTGGCTGGGGCCCTGCTAATCAGAACCCCAGCCTAGCTGCTTCCTCTCTAAAATGGTTTCCATGTGCCTTAGGCACATCTCTGATTGGAATCTGGAGTGCCCTTATAAGTCCCTAGTATATGGTATACTCTGTACCAAGGGCATAGGTACCTCAGAGGCCTGCCAGGGGCTGCAGCATGTATTATGCCACCCCAGGAAGGCCATCCAAACTGACACCACAGGTCTGCTACTGCAGCCTGGGTAAGGTGGTGCATGCACCCCTTACTGTGATATAGGTTACCCATATCACGAAATACATACACACATATAAACCTATAAGTCACTCCTAAGGCAGGCCTTATCAATCCTAAAGGCAGAGTGCATGGTTCCTATGTGAGAGGGTGCCCCTGCATGAGCAGGGCCCCTCTGCAGCGTTCGGAGACCATCTCTGATGCTGTTTGTAGTGCAGCCTGACCATATACTCTTAAGCGCATTATATCCTCGCGGTAAAATGCTAACTTTGGAATGGCTGCACCTAAACATGTCGTGTTTGGTGTCAAACATCTTGGAATACTACCCCCCGCCAATTCTGGCGGCGGGGGTAGCATTCCACCCTTCTAGAGGGAAAGACATGTTAACCCTGACTAACCCGGTAACTTCTCTCCAAAGCCCTGGCATCACAAAATGGATGCTGCTGCCACAGACACGAGTCTGGCCTCCTGCTGCTGGACGAAACTCCGGCAGGGGAGGCCTGGACAATAGGTTTCCTGTCCCAGGGAGGTGTGACCACCTACCCAGACAGGATAATGTGTATTGGGGCTGGGCGGGAGCACCATCTGTGTGCTTTGAAGTCCTGCACTGGGGGCACATTTGGTGTCCCTGTGCATACCCCAGTTCAAACCGGATCAGGGGCTTGCAGCCCCTGCTTTGGCGCGAACTGGACAAAGGGAAAGGGTGTAGCCACCCCTCTGCCCTGACCCACCCATAGGTGGGGCCACAGAGTAGTCCAACCCTATTTTTAGAATAAAGGTAGGAACCCAGTCCTTAGGACTTTAGATTATACCTGGACGAAACTCTGACACTGAATCCTGGACCTTCGACGCTCTACGACAAGATTAGAGGACTGAAGAATCTCCCTTGGGGTCAAGGAGTGACTCCCCTGCTTGGCAGGCACCAAAGAAGCATCTGTCCGGTTCGCATTACTGAAGCTCCCGTCGGACGCCGAAGTCATTGCATCACCAGAGGTGGATTCTCAGACTTCCCGAGGCTACCCTGAGTCCCCAGCAAAGCTGAGGCCCGTGGCTATCGTGGGTGACTTGAGACCGTGACCCTGGACACCGAGCACATTTGCAAGTGCACCATCTTCTGGGTCTTCCAAGAAGTCGTGCTTTGGGCTCCGAGTAGCCCTAGCCTCCAGCACCACCTGCACCGAAGATCACTGGCCCCCACTCCACGAGTGTCCTGCAAGCCAGCTCCACGTGCGGCGTCACGAGGCTCCTCCGCGGTCGCTAGCCCGTTGGCTAGTAGCCCTTAACGAAGGCCAATCTTTTCCTTACTTGGCATCCTGGTTGCTCCAGGCCTGCCCTCACTTACCCTCACTGGGTGAGTTCCACAGACCTTGCTGGTCTGCACCATCGACGATCTACATCTTACTCGAGACTTGCCGTTGCCAAGGCTTGTTGGGTCCAATCCGGTCGCCGACACCTCAGCACTCGACAGACATCGAGCACCAGCCCGAATCCTGCTCCTGGTCGCCGACAACGCCTCCCGGACCTCGTGGCTGAAGAGTCAAGACGACCGTCAACGCACCTGAAGCACTCGACATCGGTGGGCATCTGTCCATCGCCTTCCTGGTCACTGGCTAGTGACCCAGACTCTGTCCCCTCTGCTTTCAGGTTCACCAGAACTCCGATCCACTCTTGGATCCACCCGGACACTTTTCTCTTGGCCGCCAGCAGCACTTTGCAGCAGATCGCCATTCGAATCGGCAGCGAAACCCGACCCCGAAAGGCACCTATGCACCCGGCTTCCCTGGGTGAGGTAACACGAGTACTCCGGTGCTCCCGTGGGTAGAGACTCTTCAAAGTCCTAGATCTCAAAGGGTTTTGTCCTAGTCCTCTTCTAAGTGTCCCTTTCCTCTATTTTCCCGATCCCGACTTTCTCCATAGAAGTTAACGGCGTATCGCGGTTGTGTATTTACACTGCACGCGTCTCCCGTGGGTCCCCTGTGTCACTACCTTGGGTGGTTCCTTGTGGTCCAAGCACTTCTAGAGGCTCTAGGCCTAGTGTCTAGTTCAGTCGTGGTTCGCATACCACTTTATTGGTATATGGTTTGGTACGCCCCTAGGGCCCAAACGTGTATTTGTGCTATTATTGTGATTTAAGATCTTATAACTTATGTACTTGAACTCTAGCCTCATAAAGAGACTAGAGGGGTGTGTTTAGTAATAAATACATATATTTTGAATATATACCTGGTGTGGTGCTCTTTCATTTGGTCACTCAAGAGATTATAGACTGGTAAAACAAGCTGCTTTACATTCCTTCAAGACTTAGCCTGAAGGCTGCTCTCCATAGCTACCACTAGGATAGCTTTCAATAAGGTTGTCTTTAACCTACCTACCATAAGAGTCGATTTGGACTGGTGCAAGGTGCCCACTATAATTAGTGGACAGCATATGCCAGGCCAACTTCTCACGATTGGTGTGCAGCGTGTGGGATTCCAGCTTGCTATTGTTTTACCAGATAATCTCAATTGAATTGATCAACTGAAAACCACTAAAGGTACCTAAGGTACATATAATTTAAGCTTAGAATAACAGTAAGTTCTACTGAACTTAGAGTTGTGTGTTAAGGGATAGCACAACCCTTTCTACAACTCAAGAGAGTTTAGTAGGCCACACTAGAGTAGGTAGTGCATACACCACACCACACTAGTAATGTCTTTAAGGGCAGGATCCAAAGAATCCTTGCAGGAAGCCATTGAGCTTCCACCCTCCAAGTATGATACACTCCCATTCTTGGAATTGAGAGCTTTATGTAACTTGAGAAAAATAAGGACAGGCCAAAGCCCCACCACCCAACACCTCAAGGAGTTGTTGGTGGCTTATGACCTTAGTAAGCCTGTAGGGACTGAAGGGGTAGGAGCTGAGGTGGGGCAGAAGAAGAGGAGGAGGCCAGGGGTACCAATACCCCCAGCCCCCCTCTGAAACTGGCCAGGAGGGTGACAATGACCCTGACCTGGATAACCCAATCCCTCCTGTGGAAGATGATGAGGATGATCAGAATGATGCCCTCTTTGTCCCCCAGGAAGGATTAAGAGTGTGCCCAGAAGGTCTAGGTCTCCTTCTCAGGAGTCTAACCACTCTGGCACCTCTATAGGGAGCTCTGTCTCATCTCATAGGAGAGAATCCTCTCATGAGAGAAGAAAGAGGCTAGTCCAGTATGAGGAAACTCAGCTGGAACTCAGAAAAAAGCAATTAGCTTTAGATAGAGAATCCCTAGATCTCCTTAGAGAGAGAAGAAAGTTGGGACTAGAGTCCCATGGTGGCAGCCATGTCCCTAGAGATAGGGAAAGGTCCTATGACCATAGGAACCTGAGCAAGATTGTCCCTCCCTACCAGAGTGGGGATGATATCCACAAATGGATAAGTGCTTTAGAAAGGGCCTGTAAAGTACAGAAGGTCCCTCAGGAGCAGTGGGCAGCAATCTTGTGGCTCTCCTTTGCTGACAAAGGTAGAGATAAGCTCCTCACTGTTAGAGAGGAGGATGCTGATAATTACAAGGTCTTGAAGAGTGCTCTTATTGATGGGTTTGGCCTAACCACTGAACAGTACAGGTTGAAGTTCAGAGACACCCAAAAGCACAGACTCAAGACTGGGTAGACTATGTGGATTGTTCTGCCAAGGCTCTGGAAGGCTGGTTGATGGGCAGTAAGGTGTGTGACTTCTCAGGATTGTATAATCTGATAATGAGGAGCAGATTCTTAATAACTGTCAAAATCAGCTGTTGCATCAATACCTGGTAGACTCTGATCTGACCTCTCCCCAAGAATTGGGAAAGAAGGCAGACAAATGGGTCAGGACCAGGGTGAAGCAGAAGGTACAGAACCAAGGTGGGGAAACCAAGAAGCAAGATGCTAAGAACTCTGACAAGGGTGGGGAGAAGGGTAAAGATCAAAAGTCTTCATCAGGCCCCCAAAAATCTTCTTCTGGTGGGGATTCCCAGTCTACCAAGGGTAAAGGCCAAAGAAAACCATGGTGCAAGGTCTGTAAGCAAAAGACCCACTGGACCAGTGATTGCACCAAGTCCAAAGACTCCAGTCCAGCACCCACCAATGCCCCTAAGGCACCTGTTCCCCATAGTACAGTTGGTGGAAGTGCTCCAGCAAAGGGTTTAGTAGGGTTCACCCTGGGAACTGAGTTGGGCTCTGACTTAGTCAGGGAACTGACTCAGGCTGTGTTAGTCTGTGATGGAGGCATGGATGTGACCTCCACTGTGAGTCCCAGTAATCTGGGCAAGTACAGACAACAGCCTTTAATTAATGGACGTGAGGCTTTGGCATTTAGGGACACAGGGGCAAGTGTCACAATGGTGACACAAGACCTTGTGCTTCCTGGGCAAGTTATGCTTGGTGAGATGTACCAAGTGACCAATGCTAGCAATGTCAGAACAGACCATACTCTGGCAGTTGTTAACTTCTCCTGGGGAGGGGTAACTGGCCTTAAGAAGGTTGTGGTAAGTGCAAACCTACCAGTCGAATGCTTGCTTGGCAATGACTTAGAGACTTCTGCTTGGGCAGAAGTGGAGCTCAGGACCCATGCAGAAATGCTGGGGATCCCTGCAGATGTGTTTGCTGTGACCAGGTCACAAGCCAAAATGTCTAGCACTGAACAGGCCTTGGATTCTGGAAGAATGGACCAAGTGCCTTCCAAGAGGAGGAGTAGTAGGGTTAAGGCAGTGCCTTCCCCTTGGCTCAGGAGGAAGATCAGTCCCTTGAGGGGGATGATCTCAGCCCTGAAGAAGGAACTGTCCCAGAGGAACTGGAACCTGACCAGGTTGAGTTCTTGGGGACAGGGGGACCTTCTAGGGCAGATCTGAGCCAGGAGCAGCAGAGCTGCCCCTCCCTTGAACCCCTCAGACAGCTAGCTGCTGCTGAGGCTGCTGGGAAAGCTAGTGGTCCCCATACAGTGTATTGGGATGATGGACTCCTGTACTCAGAGAGTAGAGACCCCAAACCTGGTGCTACCAGGAGGTTGGTAATACCTTTGAAGTTCAGGGGCTTCCTATTGACCCTAGCCCATGATATTCCCTTAGCAGGACACCTGGGCCAGAACAAGACTTGGGACAGAATTGTCCCTCACTTTCACTGGCCCCACATGTCTGAAGACAGTAAGGAGTTTTGTCGCTCCTGTGTAACCTGCCAAGCCAGTGGCAAAGCAGGTGGCACTACAAAGGCCCCCTGATACCACTACCTGTGGTGGGGGTGCCCTTTGAGAGGGTAGGGATTGACATTGTTGGTCCCATGGATCCCCAAACAGCCTCTGGGCACAGGTTTATCCTGGTGGTAGTGGATCATGCCACCAGGTACCCAGAAGCTATTCCCCTAAGGACCACTACAGCACCTGTGGTGGCAAGGGCCCTCCTGGGAATCTTCTCAAGAGTGGGCTTTCCTAAGGAGGTAGTATCAGACAGGGGTGCTAACTTCATGTCTGGGTACTTAAAAGCAATGTGGAAGGAGTGTGGAGTGACTTATAAGTTCACCACACCCTATCACCCACAATGCAATGGTTTAGTTGAGAGATTCAACAAAACCTTGAAGGGCATGATTAAAGGGCTCCCAGAAAAGCTTAGGCGTAGATGGGACATACTCTTGCCCTGCCTTTTATGTGCATATAGGGAGGTGCCTCAGAAGGGGGTTGGTTACAGCCCTTTTGAACTTCTGTTTGGCCACCCTGTGAGGGGTCCACTGTGCTTGGTGAAGGAAGGATGGGAGTTACCTCTCAAGCCCCCAAAGCAAGATATAGTGGACTATGTACTTGGTCTCCGCTCCAGGATGGCTGAGTACATGAAAAGGCAACCAAAAACCTTGAGGCTAGCCAGGAACTTCAAAAGGCCTGGCATGACCAAAGAGCTGTGCTGACTGTTTACCAGCCAGGACAGAAGGTGTGGGTGTTGGAGCCAGTGGCCCCAGCAGCTCTCCAAGATAAATGGAGTAGACCCCACACTATTGTTGAGCAGAAGGGTGAGGTCACTTACTTAGTGGACCTAGGAACACCCAGGAGTCCCCACAGGGTTCTCCATGTCAACAGGTTAAAACCATATGTGGACAGGGCAGACATGGGCTTGCTCATGGCTACTGATGAAGGGCAGGAGGAAGAGAGTGACCCACTCCTGACCTGCTCTCACAGAACCCTGACGATGGGTCAGTTGATGGTGTAGCCTTGGCAGGCAGCCTCACTACCCAGCAACAAACTGATTGCAGGCAAGTCCTCAATCAGTTTAGACATATGTTTTCACTGACACCCAGTCAGACCACCTGGTGCACTCATGAAGTGGACACTGGGGACAGTCTGCCTATTAAAAACAAGATTTATAGGCAACCTGACCATGTCAGGGACTGTATCAGGACTGAAGTCCAGAAAATGTTGGAGTTGGGAGTTATTGAACCCTCAGATAGCCCTTGGGCTAGTCCAGTGGTCCTTGTACCAAAACCTCACACCAGTGGTGGAAAAAGAGAGATGAGGTTTTGTGTGGACTACAGGGGTCTCAATGCAGTCACTAGGACTGATGCCCATCCAATACCCAGGGCAGATGAGCTCATAGATACTTTGGCCTCTGCCAAATATCTCAGCACATTTGACCTAACAGCTGGCTACTGGCAGATCAGACTAGCTGATACTGCAAAGCCCAAAACAGCATTCTCAACCCCTAGTGGGCATTATCAATTTGTGGTAATGCCCTTTGGTCTGAAGAATGCACCTGCCACTTTCCAGAGGTTGGTGAATACAGTTCTCACAGGTCTGGAAGCCTATAGTGCAGCATATCTAGATGATATTGCTGTCTTTAGCTCCACCTGGGAGGATCACCTGGTCCACCTCAGGAATGTTTTACAGGCCCTGCAAAAGGCAGGCCTGACTATCAAGGCCACTAAGTGCCAGTTAGGGCAGAGTCAGGTTGTGTACCTGGGCCACCTTGTGGGTGGAGGCCAGGTTCAACCTTTGCAGAGCAAGATCCAGACCATCATGGACTGGACTGCTCCCACTACCCAGACTCAGGTGAGAGCCTTCTTAGGCCTGACTGGGTACTATAGGAGATTTGTCAAGGGGTATGGATCAATAGTGACACCCTTGAATGACTTAACTTCTAAGAAAATGCCCAAAAGGTTCAGTGGACAGTTAGCTGTCAAAAGGCATTTGATGATCTCAAGCAGGCCATGTGCACTGCTCCAATTCTGCAGAGTCCTGATTACTCCAAGAAGTTCATTGTTCAAACTGATGCATCTGAATTGGGGGTAGGGGCTGTACTGTCACAATTGAATGAAGAAGGTCAGGATCAGCCAGTAGCTTTTATTAGCAGAAGGCTGACCCCTAGAGAGAATCGTTGGTCAGCCATAGAGAGGGAGGCCTTTGCTGTGGTCTGGGCTCTGAAGAAGTTGAGGCCATACTTGTTTGGTACACACTTCCTGGTTCAGACAGACCATAAGCCCCTCTTATGGCTAAAACAAATGAAGGGTGAAAACCCCAAACTGCTTAGGTGGTCCATTTCCCTACAGGGGATGGACTTTACAGTGGAACATAGGCCTGGGAGTAACCATGCGAATGCAGATGGACTCTCTAGGTATTTCCACTTAGAACATGAAGACTTAACTGGGCAAGGTTAGTTTAATGTCCCTACGTTTGGGGGGTTGTGTAGGAGAGTAGGATCTGCTTCACATGGGTACCCCCACTTTTTGCTGATGCTTCACTGTTTTTCGACATTAGTCTGGCTGGGGCCCTGCTAATCAGAACCCCAGCCTAGCTGCTTCCTCTCTAAAATGGTTTCCATGTGCCTTAGGCACATCTCTGATTGGAATCTGGAGTGCCCTTATAAGTCCCTAGTATATGGTACACTCTGTACCAAGGGCATAGGTACCTCAGAGGCCTGCCAGGGGCTGCAGCATGTATTATGCCACCCCTGGAAGGCCATCCAAACTGACACCACAGGTCTGCTACTGCAGCCTGGGTAAGGTGGTGCATGCACCCCTTACTGTGATATAGGTTACCCATATCACGAAATACATACACACATATAAACCTATAAGTCACTCCTAAGGCAGGCCTTATCAATCCTAAAGGCAGAGTGCATGGTTCCTATGTGAGAGGGTGCCCCTGCATGAGCAGGGCCCCTCTGCAGCGTTCGGAGACCATCTCTGATGCTGTTTGTAGTGCAGCCTGACCATATACTCTTAAGCGCATTATATCCTCGCGGTAAAATGCTAACTTTGGAATGGCTGCACCTAAACATGTCGTGTTTGGTGTCAAACATCTTGGAATACTACCCCCCGCCAATTCTGGCGGCGGGGGTAGCATTCCACCCTTCTAGAGGAAGGACATGTTAACCCTGACTAACCCGGTAACTTCTCTCCAAAGCCCTGGCATCACAAAATGGATGCTGCTGCCACAGACACGAGTCTGGCCTCCTGCTGCTGGACGAAACTCCGGCAGGGGAGGCCTGGACAATAGGTTTCCTGTCCCAGGGAGGTGTGACCACCTCCCCAGACAGGATAATGTGTATTGGGGCTGGGCGGGAGCACCATCTGTGTGCTTTGAAGTCCTGCACTGGGGGCACATTTGGTGTCCCTGTGCATACCCCAGTTCAAACCGGATCAGGGGCTTGCAGCCCCTGCTTTGGCGCGAACTGGACAAAGGAAAGGGGTGTAGCCACCCCTCTGCCCTGACCCACCCATAGGTGGGGCCACAGAGTAGTCCAACCCCTATTTTTAGAATAAAGGTAGGAACCCAGTCCTTAGGACTTTAGATTATACCTGGACGAAACTCTGACACTGAATCCTGGACCTTCGACGCTCTACGACAAGATTAGAGGACTGAAGAATCTCCCTTGGGGTCAAGGAGTGACTCCCCTGCTTGGCAGGCACCAAAGAAGCATCTGTCCGGTTCGCATTACTGAAGCTCCCGTCGGACGCCGAAGTCATCGCATCACCAGAGGTAGATTCTCAAACTTCCCGAGGCTACCCTGAGTCCCCAGCAAAGCTGAGGCCCGTGGCTATCGTGGGTGACTTGAGACCATGACCCCTGGACACCGAGCACATTTGCAAGTGCACCATCTTCTGGGTCTTCCAAGAAGTCGTGCTTTGGGCTCCGAGTAGCCCTAGCCTCCAGCACCACCTGCACCGAAGATCACTGGCCCCCACTCCACGAGTGTCCTGCAAGCCAGCTCCACGTGTGGCGTCACGAGGCTCCTTCGCGGTCGCTAGCCCGTTGGCTAGTAGCCCTTAACGAAGGCCAATCTTTTCCTTACTTGGCATCCTGGTTGCTCCAGGCCTGCCCTCACTTACCCTCACTGGGTGAGTTCCACAGACCTTGCTGGTCTGCACCATCGACGATCTACATCTTACTCGAGACTTGCCGTTGCCAAGGCTTGTTGGGTCCAATCCGGTCGCCGACACCTCAGCACTCGACAGACATCGAGCACCAGCCCGAATCCTGCTCCTGGTCGCCGACAACGCGTCCCGGACCTCGTGGCTGAAGAGTCAAGACGACCGTCAACGCACCTGAAGCACTCGACATCGGTGGGCATCTGTCCATCGCCTTCCTGGTCACTGGCTAGTGACCCAGACTCTGTCCCCTCTGCTTTCAGGTTCACCAGAACTCCGATCCACTCTTGGATCCACCCGGACACTTTTCTCTTGGCCGCCAGCAGCACTTTGCAGCAGATCGCCATTCGAAGCGGCAACGAAACCCGACCCCGAAAGGCACCTATGCACCCGGCTTCCTGGGTGAGGTAACACGAGTACTCCGGTGCTTCCGTGGGTAGAGACTCTTCAAAGTCCTAGATCTCAAAGGGTTTTGTCCTAGTCCTCTTCTAAGTGTCCCTTTCCTCTATTTTCCCGATCCCGACTTTCTCCATAGAAGTTAACGGCGTATCGCGGTTGTGTATTTACACTGCACGCGTCTCCCGTGGGTCCCCTGTGTCACTACCTTGGGTGGTTCCTTGTGGTCCAAGCACTTCTAGAGGCTCTAGGCCTAGTGTCTAGTTCAGTCGTGGTTCGCATACCACTTTATTGGTATATGGTTTGAGTACGCCCCTAGGGCCCAAACGTGTATTTGTGCTATTATTGTGATTTAAGATCTTATAACTTATGTACTTCGAACTCTAGCCTCATAAAGAGACTAGAGGGGTGTGTTTAGTAATAAATACATATATTTTGAATATATACCTGGTGTGGTGCTCTTTCATTTGGTCACTCAAGAGATTATAGACTGGTAAAACAAGCTGCTTTACATTCCTTCAAGACTTAGCCTGAAGGCTGCTCTCCATAGCTACCACTAGGATAGCTTTCAATAAGGTTGTCTTTAACCTACCTACCATAAGAGTCGATTTGGACTGGTGCAAGGTGCCCACTATAATTAGTGGACAGCATATGCCAGGCCAACTTCTCAGAGGATGCTTGTTTCCGGTCCAGGGAAGACATGGCTTGGCAGTTCGGGCTGGACTGTTCCCATGAGGCACAGGGTCAGACTGATTTGCATATGGCCATGTCTGAACTGGGGTGGTGGAGTGAGCTAAAGAATGATGATGGATTAAACCCAGATCAGTTGACTGGGGGTGAGTGTTTGATTGGCTCAAACGTTCCGTCCATCATCCCCTTTTGTATCGCTTTGTTCGCCCTAAGTTGGCGGGGGTATGCCCAGACGTGGGTCCCTTGCTCACTTTGCCACTGGATTCAATCAAGCCTGGCTGATGACGGCTGGAATGCCAGAAACCGGTCCTAGGATGCTTGTTTCCGGTCCAGGGAAGACATGGCTTGGCAGTTCGGGCTGGACTGTTCCCATGAGGCACAGGGTCAGACTGATTTGCATATGGCCATGTCTGAACTGGGGTGGTGGAGTGAGCTAAAGAATGATGATGGATTAAACCCAGATCAGTTGACTGGGGGTGAGTGTTTGATTGGCTCAAGCGTTCCGTCCATCATCCCCTTTTGTATCGCTTTGTTCGCCCTAAGTTGGCGGGGGTATGCCCAGACGTGGGTCCCTTGCTCACTTTGCCACTGGATTCAATCAAGCCTGGCTGATGACGGCTGGAATGCCAGAAACCGGTCCTAGGATGCTTGTTTCCGGTCCAGGGAAGACATGGCTTGGCAGTTCGGGCTGGACTGTTCCCATGAGGCACAGGGTCAGACTGATTTGCATATGGCCATGTCTGAACTGGGGTGGTGGAGTGAGCTAAAGAATGATGATGGATTAAACCCAAATCAGTTGACTGGGGGTGAGTGTTTGATTGGCTCAAGCGTTCCGTCCATCATCCCCTTTTGTATCGCTTTGTTCGCCCTAAGTTGGCGGGGGTATGCCCAGACGTGGGTCCCTTGCTCACTTTGCCACTGGATTCAAGCAAGCCTGGCTGATGACGGCTGGAATGCCAGAAACCGGTCCTAGGATGCTTGTTTCCGGTCCAGGGAAGACATGGCTTGGCAGTTCGGGCTGGACTGTTCCCATGAGGCACAGGGTCAGACTGATTTGCATATGGCCATGTCTGAACTGGGGTGGTGGAGTGAGCTAAAGAATGATGATGGATTAAACCCAGATCAGTTGACTGGGGGTGAGTGTTTGATTGGCTCAAACGTTCCGTCCATCATCCCCTTTTGTATCGCTTTGTTCGCCCTAAGTTGGCGGGGGTATGCCCAGACGTGGGTCCCTTGCTCACTTTGCCACTGGATTCAAGCAAGCCTGGCTGATGACGGCTGGAATGCCAGAAACCGGTCCTAGGATGCTTGTTTCCGGTCCAGGGAAGACATGGCTTGGCAGTTCGGGCTGGACTGTTCCCATGAGGCACAGGGTCAGACTGATTTGCATATGGCCATGTCTGAACTGGGGTGGTGGAGTGAGCTAAAGAATGATGATGGATTAAACCCAGATCAGTTGACTGGGGGTGAGTGTTTGATTGGCTCAAACGTTCCGTCCATCATCCCCTTTTGTATCGCTTTGTTCGCCCTAAGTTGGCGGGGGTATGCCCAGACGTGGGTCCCTTGCTCACTTTGCCACTGGATTCAATCAAGCCTGGCTGATGACGGCTGGAATGCCAGAAACCGGTCCTAGGATGCTTGTTTCCGGTCCAGGGAAGACATGGCTTGGCAGTTCGGGCTGGACTGTTCCCATGAGGCACAGGGTCAGACTGATTTGCATATGGCCGTGTCTGAACTGGGGTGGTGGAGTGAGCTAAAGAATGATGATGGATTAAACCCAGATCAGTTGACTGGGGGTGAGTGTTTGATTGGCTCAAACGTTCCGTCCATCATCCCCTTTTGTATCGCTTTGTTCGCCCTAAGTTGGCGGGGGTATGCCCAGACGTGGGTCCCTTGCTCACTTTGCCACTGGATTCAAGCAAGCCTGGCTGATGACAGCTGGAATGCCAGAAACCGGTCCTAGGATGCTTGTTTCCGGTCCAGGGAAGACATGGCTTGGCAGTTCGGGCTGGACTGTTCCCATGAGGCACAGGGTCAGACTGATTTGCATATGGCCATGTCTGAACTGGGGTGGTGGAGTGAGCTAAAGAATGATGATGGATTAAACCCAGATCAGTTGACTGGGGGTGAGTGTTTGATTGGCTCAAGCGTTCCGTCCATCATCCCCTTTTGTATCGCTTTGTTCGCCCTAAGTTGGCGGGGGTATGCCCAGACGTGGGTCCCTTGCTCACTTTGCCACTGGATTCAAGCAAGCCTGGCTGATGACGGCTGGAATGCCAGAAACCGGTCCTAGGATGCTTGTTTCCGGTCCAGGGAAGACATGGCTTGGCAGTTCGGGCTGGACTGTTCCCATGAGGCACAGGGTCAGACTGATTTGCATATGGCCATGTCTGAACTGGGGTGGTGGAGTGAGCTAAAGAATGATGATGGATTAAACCCAGATCAGTTGACTGGGGGTGAGTGTTTGATTGGCTCAAGCGTTCCGTCCATCATCCCCTTTTGTATCACTAATTATAGTGGGCACCTTGCACCAGTCCAAACAACCCCTTATTGGAGATAGGTTAAAGACAACCTTATTGAAAGCTATCCTAGTGGTAGCTATGGAGAGCAGCCTTCAGGCTAAGTCTTGAAGGAATGTAAAGCAGCTTGTTTTACCAGTCTATAATCTCTTGAGTGACCAAATGAAAGAGCACCACACCAGGTATATATTCAAAATATATGTATTTATTGCTAAACACACCCCTCTAGTCTCTTTATGAGGCTAGAGTTCGAAGATACATAAGTTATAAGTTATCAAATCACAGTAATAGCACAAATACACGTTTGGGCCCTAGGAGCGTACCAAACCATATACCAATAAAGTGGTATGCGAACCACGACTGAACTAGACACTAGGCCTAGAGCCTCTAGAAGTGCTTGGACCACAAGGAACCACCCAAGGTAGTGACACAGGGGACCTACGGGAGACGCGTGCAGTGTAAATACACAACCGTGATACGCCGTTGACTTCTATGGAGAAAGTCGGGATCGGGAAATTATAGAAAAGGGACACTTAAAAGTGGACTAGGACAAAACCCTTTGAGATCTAGGACTTTGAAGAGTCTCTACCCACG
The DNA here is from genome assembly GCA_963921515.1 of Calotriton arnoldi. Classification (NCBI taxonomy): domain Eukaryota; kingdom Metazoa; phylum Chordata; class Amphibia; order Caudata; family Salamandridae; genus Calotriton; species Calotriton arnoldi. The sequence continues at coordinate 355,167 of CAWUFW010014662.1, read as the reverse complement.
GGAGCACCGGAGTACTCGTGTTACCTCACCCAGGGAAGCCGGGTGCATAGGTGCCTTTCGGGGTCGGGTTTCGTCGTCGATTCGAATGGCGATCTGCTGCAAAGTGCTGCTGGCGGCCAAGAGAAAAGTGTCTGGGTGGATCCAAGAGTGGATCGGAGTTCTGAGGAACCTGAAAGCAGAGGGGACAGAGTCTGCGTCACTAGCCAGTGACCAGGAAGGCGATGGACAGATGCCCACTGATGTCGAGTGCTTCAGGTGTGTTGACGGTCATCTTGACTCTTCAGCCACGAGGTCCAGGAGGCGTTGTCGGCGACCAGGAGCAGGATTCTGGCTGGTACACGATGTTTGTCGAGTGCTGAGGTGTCGGCGACCGGATTGGACCCAACAAGCCTTGGCAACGGCAAGTCTTGAGGAAGATGTAGATCGTCGATGGTGCAGACCAGCAAGGTCTGTGGAACTCACCCAGCGAGGGTAAGTGAGGGCAGGCCTGGAGCAACCAGGGTGCCAAGTAAGAAAAGGATTGGCCTTCGTTAAGGGCTACTAGCCAACGGGCTAGCGACCGCAAAGGAGCCTCGTGACGCCGCACGTGGAGCTGGCTTACAGGACACTCGTGGAGTGGGGGCCAGTGATCTTCGGTGCAGGTGGTGCTGGATGCTAGAGCTACTCGGAGCCCAAAGCACGACTTCTTGGGAGACCCAGAAGATGGTGCACTTGCAAATGTGCTCGGTGTCCAGGGGTCACGGTCTCAAGTCACCCACGATAGCCACGGGCCTCAGCTTTGCTGGGGACTCAGGGTAGCCTCGGGAAAGTCTGAGAATCCACCTCTGGTGATGCGATGACTTCGGCGTCCGACAGGAGCTTCAGCAATGCGAACCGGACAGATGCTTCTTTGGTGCCTGCCAAGCAGGGAGTCACTCCTTGACCCCAAGGGAGATTCTTCAGTCCTCTAATCTTGTCGTAGAGCGTCGAAGGTCCAGGATTCAGTTTCAGAGTTTCGTCCAGGTATAATCTAAAGTCCTAAGGACTGGGGGGCATATTAGCAAGACCGGCTATAAAATTATCGCCGTTTTAGCGGCAGGAAACTGCCGCTAAAACGGCGATAATGGGCTTGCTAATATGCGTTATAGAATTCCAATAGAAGCCCAGGTTAGATGTCCTGCACATCTAACCTGGGCTTCTATTGGAATTCTATAACGCATATTAGCAAGCCCATTATCGCCGTTTTAGCGGCAGTTTCCTGCCGCTAAAACAGCGATAATTTTATCGCCGGTCTTGCTAATATGCCCCTGGGTTCCTATCTTTATACTAAAGATAGGGGTTGGACTACTCTGTGGCCCCACCTATGGGTGGGTCAGGGCAGAGGGTGGCTACACCCCTTTCCCTTTGTCCAGTTCGCGCCAAAGCAGGGGCTGCAAGCCCTGATCCGGTTTGAACTGGGGTATGCACTAGGGACACCAAATGTGCCCCCAGTGCAGGACTTCAAAGCACACAGATGGTGCTCCCGCCCAGCCCCAATACACATTATCCTGTCTGGGGAGGTGGTCACACCTCCCTGGGACAGGAAACCTATTGTCCAGGCCTCCCCTGCCGGAGCTTCGTCCAGCAGCAGGAGGCCAGACTCGTGTCTGTGGCAGCAGCATCCATTTTGTGATGCCAGGGCTTTGGAGAGAAGTTACCGGGTTAGTCAGAGTTAACATGTCTTTCCCTCTAGAAGGGTGGAATGCTACCCCCGCCGCCAGAATTGGCGGGGGGTAGTATTCCAAGATGTTTGACACCAAACACGACATGTTTAGGTGCAGCCATTCCAAAGTTAGCATTTTACCGCGAGGATATAATGCGCTTAAGAGTATATGGTCAGGCTGCACTACAAACAGCATCAGAGATGGTCTCCGAACGCTGCAGAGGGGCCCTGCTCATGCAGGGGCACCCTCTCACATAGGAACCATGCACTCTGCCTTTAGGATTGATAAGGCCTGCCTTAGGAGTGACTTATAGGTTTATATGTGTGTATGTATTTAGTGATATAGGTAACCTATATCACAGTAAGAGGTGCATGCACCACCTTACCCAGGCTGCAGTAGCAGACCTGTGGTGTCAGTTTGGATGGCCTTCCAGGGGTGGCATAATACATGCTGCAGCCCCTGGTAGGCCTCTGGGGTACCTATGCCCTTGGTACATAGTATACCATATACTAGGGACTTATAAGGGCACTCCAGATTCCAATCAGAGATGTGCCTAAGGCACATGGAAACCTTTTACAGAGAAAGCAGATAGACTGGGGCCCTGAATAGCAGGATCCCAGTCCAACTAAGTCATAAACCAGCAAAACACCATAAAAAAGTGGGGGCAACCATATAGTCAGATTCCACTTTCCTACATAACCCCCAAACGAAAGGAGATAAGGCTAACCTTGGCCAGTTGAGCCTTCATTGACTAAGTGGTCATATAAGGAAGCACCTGCACTAGCATGGTTGCCCCCTGTCTTATGGTCCACTAAGCAATCCCTCACCCTAAGGGTATGAGAGGGTCTCCACCATGGGGAATCACTACCTGTGGTGTGCTTAGGTAAAGTACAAGGCTGGTAAGGTGTCTGAGTAGGGAAGTGAGGCCCTAGGAATGTTGGCCTCAGCTTCCTCAGATCACTGGTCACCATGTATGCCTGTCTTTCCATGACTGAGTTGCACTTTGCTCTAAGGGTCAACCTTTGGCTGCCTACAGCTGGGGGTTGGGTCCCTTTGGATGGACTGCTGGAGGGACAGGGCAGGTTTGGAACCTTCAGGTCCCAGGTTTGCCCTTGCCTACCAGAGTCCTTCTGGGGAGGTCCCTACATAAAGGCATGGGGGATCCCTCAGTGTGTAGAGGAGTTTTCACCTGGCTAGGGCTACTAGACTGGGTGCCCCTAATCTGCTGATGGGGGTTCCTCTGGACAGGGGGCCCTGGGGGTCCACTGACCTCCCTGACCTCTGCAACCCTGGGCTGGCTGAGGCAGGGTAGAGAGGGCAGGTTACCTGCTCCAGACTGGGTACCACCTTGGAAGGGTCCTCTGCCATCAGGGGTGTGGCCAGGCCAGGCCTGTCTACCTCTGGGGCAGTTCCTTCACTAGGGGTAGGGTCAGTTCCCTGAGGAGGCTGACCCTTACCTACTGTCTGGAGGGAAGAAGACTTTTCTTCAACCCTTGTGCTCTCTTTTGGGGGAGAGTGGGCCTTTCTTTCAGGCTCCATCTTTCCAAATTCTTGGGCTGGGGCTGTGGCCATTACAGCCCCACTAACCTTACAGGGACGCCCAGCATCCTGAGATGGGTTTGGTGTTCAACTTCAGCCCAGGCTGAAATTTCCAGATCATTGCCCATCAGGCAATCTACAGGTAGGGTTGGGGACACTGCCACTCTTTTGGGCCTGTGACCCCCTCCCAGCTGAGATTGACTATGGCCATGGGGTGATCTGTTCTGACACCATCAATGTTGGTCACCTGGTATTTAAACTCAGGTAAAAGCTGGTGAGGGGGACTAGTTTCCCTGCCACCATGGTGACACTAGCCCCTGTGTCCCTAAATGCCACAGCTTTCTGACCATTAATTATTGGCTCCAATCTGTACCTGCCCAATGCTATGGGACCCATGGTAAAGGTGGCAAATCCTATACCACCATCAGAGTCAGAGGAGTCTGTTGAGGGTCTCTGTCTAAACTAGGGCCCACCTCTGTTCCTCTTGCAAAAGCACCTAACTTTTTGGGTGCACTACTCCCAACTGGAGGATTACTACTGGTAGTACCAGGAGGGGTGGTAGTAGTGGTGGGAGGAACATTTTCTTTATTGTCAATCCTGGGGCAACTGGGATCAGTTTTCCAGTGCCCAGGCTTTTTACAGACATGGCAATATGGTTTCTTTTCAGGAGAGGAAGGAGTTTGGGACCCACCCCAGAAGAGGAATTTTGGGGCCCTGTAGTGGACTTATCCTTAGATGTATCCCCACCTTTCTCTTGGGACTTAGTAGAATCTTTCTTCTGGTCACCACCCTGATTTCTAGTTTTTACTCTGGTTCTGACCCATTTGTCTGCCTTCTTTCCCAATTCTTGGGGAGAGGTCAGATCAGAGTCCACCAGATACTGGTGCAAAAGCTGGTTTTGACAATTATTAAGGATCTTCTCCCTCATAATCAAATTGTACAATCCTAAAAAGTCATGCACTTTGTTGCCATGTATCCAACCTTCCAGAGCCTTTGTAGCACAATCTACAAAATCAACCCAGTCTTGAGTCTGAGCTTTTTGGGTGTCTCTGAACTTCAACCTATACTGTTCAGTGGTTAGGCCAAACCCATCTATCAGAGCACTCTTCAAGACTGTGTAATTGTCAGCATCCTCTTCTCTTACAGTGAGGAGCTTGTCTCTACCTTTGTCTGCAAAGGAGAGCCACAAGATTGCTGCCCACTGCCTCTGGGGGACCTTCTGAACTTTACAGGCCCTCTCCAGTGCAGTTATCCATTTGTGGATGTCATCCCCACTCTGGTAGGGAGGGACAATCTTGTTTAGGTTTCTATGGTCATAAGACCTGTCCCTATCTCTAGGGATATTGCTGCCACCATGGGACTCTAGTCCCAACTTTCTTCTCTCTCTAAGGAGATCTAGGGATTCCCTATCTAAAGCCAATTGCTTTTTCTGATTTCCAGCTGAGTTTCCTCATACTGGACCAGTCTGGCTCTTCTCTCATGGGAGGATTCCCTCCTGTGAGAGGAGATAGAACTCCCTATGGAGGTGCCAGAGTGGTTAGACTCCTGAGAAGGAGATCTAGACTTCCTGGGCACACTCTTAATCCTTCCTGGGGGACAAAGAGGGCATCATTCTGATCATCCTCATCATCTTCCACAGGAGGGATTGGGTTATCCAGGTCAGGGTCATTGTCACCCTCCTGGCCAGTCTCAGAGGGGGGCTGGGGGTATTGGTACCCCTGGCCTCCTCCTCTTCCTCTGCCCCACCCTCAGCTCCTGCCCCTTCAGTCCCCACGGGCCTACTAAGGTCTTAAGCCACCAACAACTCCTTGAGGTGTTGGGTGGTGGGGCTTTGGCCTGTCCTTATTTTTCTCAAGTTGCATAAAGCTCTCAATTCCAAGAATGGGAGTGTATCATACTTGGAGGGTGGAAGCTCAATGGCTTCCTGCAAGGATTCTTTGGATCCTGCCCTTAAAGACATTACTAGTGTGGTGTGGTGTATGCACTACCTACTCTAGTGTGGCCTACTAAACTCTCTTGAGTTGTAGAAAGGGTTGTGCTATCCCTTAACACACAACTCTAAGTTCAGTAGAACTTACTGTATTCTAAGCTTAAATTATATGTACCTTAGGTACCTTTAGTGGTTTTCAGTTGATCAATTCAATTGAGATTATCTGGTAAAACAATAGCAAGCTGGAATCCCACACGCTGCACACCAATGTGAGAAGTTGGCCTGGCATATGCTGTCCACTAATTATAGTGGGCACCTTGCACCAGTCCAAACAACCCCTTATTGGAGATAGGTTAAAGACAACCTTATTGAAAGCTATCCTAGTGGTAGCTATGGAGAGCAGCCTTCAGGCTAAGTCTTGAAGGAATGTAAAGCAGCTTGTTTTACCAGTCTATAATCTCTTGAGTGACCAAATGAAAGAGCACCACACCAGGTATATATTCAAAATATATGTATTTATTGCTAAACACACCCCTCTAGTCTCTTTATGAGGCTAGAGTTCGAAGTACATAAGTTATAAGTTATCAAATCACAGTAATAGCACAAATACACGTTTGGGCCCTAGGGGCGTACCAAACCATATACCAATAAAGTGGTATGCGAACCACGACTGAACTAGACACTAGGCCTAGAGCCTCTAGAAGTGCTTGGACCACAAGGAACCACCCAAGGTAGTGACACAGGGGACCTACGGGAGACGCGTGCAGTGTAAATACACAACCGCGATACGCCGTTGACTTCTATGGAGAAAGTCGGGATCGGGAAATTATAGAAAAGGGACACTTAAAAGAGGACTAGGACAAAACCCTTTGAGATCTAGGACTTTGAAGAGTCTCTACCCACGGGAGCACCGGAGTACTCGTGTTACCTCACCCAGGAAGCCGGGTGCATAGGTGCCTTTCGGGGTCGGGTTTCGTCGTCGATTCGAATGGCGATCTGCTGCAAAGTGCTGCTGGCGGCCAAGAGAAAAGTGTCCGGGTGGATCCAAGAGTGGATCGGAGTTCTGAGGAACCTGAAAGCAGAGGGGACAGAGTCTGGGTCACTAGCCAGTGACCAGGAAGGCGATGGACAGATGCCCACCGATGTCGAGTGCTTCAGGTGTGTTGACAGTCGTCTTGACTCTTCAGCCACGAGGTCCAGGAGGCGTTGTCAGCGACCAGGAGCAGGATTCGGGCTGCTACACGATGTCTGTCGAGTGCTGAGGTGTCTGCGACCGGATTGGACCCAACAAGCCTTGGCAACAGCAAGTCTCGAGGAAGATGTAGATCGTCGATGGTGCAGACCAGCAAGGTCTGTGGAACTCACCCAGCGAGGATAAGTGAGGGCAGCCCTGGAGCAACCAGGGTGCTAAGTAAGAAAAGGATTGGCCTTCGTTAAGGGCTACTAGCCAACGGGCTAGCGACCGCGAAGGAGCCTCGTGACGCCGCACGTGGAGCTGGCTTACAGGACACTCGTGGAGTGGGGGCCAGTGATCTTCGGTGCAGGTGGTGCTGGAGGCTAGGGATACTCGGAGCCCAAAGCATGGCTTCTTGGGAGACCCAGAAGATGGTGCACTTGCAAATGTGCTCGGAGTCCAGGGGTCATGGTCTCAAGTCACCCACAATAGCCACGGGCCTCAGCTTTGCTGGGGACTCAGGGTAGCCTCGGGGAAGTCTGAGAATCCACCTCTGGTGATGCAAAGACTTCGGCGTCCGGCGGGAGCTTCAGCAATGCGAACCGGACAGATGCTTCTTTGGTGCCTGCCAAGCAGGGAGTCACTCCTTGACCCCAAGGGAGATTCTTCAGTCCTCTAATCTTGTCGTAGAGCGTCGAAGGTCCAGGATTCAGTTTCAGAGTTTCGTCCAGGTATAATCTAAAGTCCTAAGGACTGGGTTCCTATCTTTATACTAAAGATAGGGGTTGGACTACTCTGTGGCCCCACCTATGGGTGGGTCAGGGCAGAGGGGTGGCTACACCCCTTTCCCTTTGTCCAGTTCGCGCCAAAGCAGGGGCCGCAAGCCCCTGATCCGGTTTGAACTGGGGTATGCACAGGGACACCAAATGTGACCCGAGTGCAGGACTTCAAAGCACACAGATGGTGCTCCCGCCCAGCCCCAATACACATTATCCTGTCTGGGGAGGTGGTCACACCTCCCTGGGACAGGAAACCTATTGTCCAGGCCTCCCCTGCCGGAGCTTCGTCCAGCAGCAGGAGGCCAGACTCATGTCTGTGGCAGCAGCATCCATTTTGTGATGCCAGGGCTTTGGAGAGAAGTTACCGGGTTAGTCAGAGTTAACATGTCTTTCCCTCTAGAAGGGTGGAATGCTACCCCCGCCGCCAGAATTGGCGGGGGGTAGTATTCCAAGATGTTTGACACCAAACACGACATGTTTAGGTGCAGCCATTCCAAAGTTAGCATTTTACCGCGAGGATATAATGCGCTTAAGAGTATATGGTCAGGCTGCACTACAAACAGCATCAGAGATGGTCTCCGAACGCTGCAGAGGGGCCCTGCTCATGCAGGGGCACCCTCTCACATAGGAACCATGCACTCTGCCTTTAGGATTGATAAGGCCTGCCTTAGGAGTGACTTATAGGTTTATATGTGTGTATGTATTTAGTGATATAGGTAACCTATATCACAGTAAGAGGTGCATGCACCACCTTACCCAGGCTGCAGTAGCAGACCTGTGGTGTCAGTTTGGATGGCCTTCCAGGGGTGGCATAATACATGCTGCAGCCCCTGGTAGGCCTCTGGGGTACCTATGCCTTTGGTACATAGTATACCATATACTAGGGACTTATAAGGGCACTCCAGATTCCAATGAGAGATGTGCCTAAGGCACATGGAAACCTTTTTACAGAGAAAGCAGATAGACTGGGGCCCTGAATAGCAGGATCCCAGTCCAACTAAGTCATAAACCAGCAAAACACCATAAAAAAAAGTGGGGGCAACCATATAGTCAGATTCCACCTTCCTACAACCTCTTCCTCTGAAATTGGTTTGTTGATGCCAAGAGAGTCTTGTGGAGATAGTAATGGAAGCTGACAAGAGTTAAGGTATTCGTTCATTTTAAAGGGGAGGACCGGGGTGTTTGAGTTCTAAAGATCCTCATAGAAGTGTTTAAACAAGCCTATGATGTCAGGGGTGGATGTGGTGATATCACCATTGTTTTTTGATAGATGTCATGAGTGCTTTTTTTGTGTATTTCAGATAGCTAGCTAAAGCTTTACCAGGTTTGCTGTTGTTACAGAGCCGGCGCACTTTGATGACGTCAATCCACTTTTGGGCTTTCTGATTTGATTATATTCCTATTGTGTCGAGTGGAGTTTGGGGAGGAGCGCTGAGCCTTAGAGTGTCCGAGTTGGCTGTTTAGATTTTGGATACAACATTTGAGTTCTTGTAGTTGGTTGGCAATATGTCAGTTTTTTAAAGAGGCCATATGAATCAGAGTCCCTCTCAGGGTTGCTTTAAGGGCATCCCAGCGGGTTGTGGCAGAGGTGTTGTTAGGGCGATTTTCTTTGAGGAAGTTCTTTATGGCTGTTTCTAGTTCTTTTTTGTTAGAGGAGTCATCAATAAGGTCGTCATCGAGTCGCCATTGGCGAGGTGGTCGTGTAGTACTGTTGAGTCTTAATTGAATCGATACACAGGCAAGATCGTAGATCATGATGGGTTTGATTTTAAGGGTCTGAGTAAGGTGGTGCATCGTTGTGCTCACCATAATGTAATCTATGCGTATGAATGAGTGATGTGGAACAGAGTAAAACGTGTAGTCATTCCCCATAGGATTACGAAGCCACTAAACATCTATCAAATTATTGTTATTGCAACAAATCCTCATTTGTTTGTGAGCCTTTATACCTATATATTTATGCGCGTAAATTCTGTTGAGGTTGCCATCCATGGGAAGGTTAAAGTCACGGCCCAAGACAATGCCCAGGTTCTCTGCGAGGTCTGATATTTGTTGATCTAGGTCTCTCCAAAATTCGGATGCATTGTCATTTAGAGCATATATGTTTATAACAAAAAATTCTAGCTCTCTTTTTTTAATTTTAGAGATAAGCCACCTTCCCACTTGCTCATGGATGTGGGAGACCACAGAATGTCCGGCTTTTTTTTAGATAAGCGTAGCTACGCCGTATTTCTTTTGGGGGGCTGGGGAGATACTAATGTCAGCTCTCCATGGGCTGTAGAACTTCACATCATGTATATATCTGAGGTGTATCTCCTGGAGGAGAATGATGTTGCATTCCAGTTTGTTGCAGTAATCAGCTATGACTTTACTTTTAACTGGTTGATTGAGCCCTTCCATGTTTAGCGAGAGTATATTCAGGGAATGTGCCATTTATGAGAGTGTGAATACTCTGAACAATAGCAGATGGAATCTGAAGGCCCTGTTGTGCGATGCGCTGTGGGCATTTTGTTGGATCGGTTTGGAGGGTGCGCATCAGTGTCCAGAGCAAGCGCTGAGTGCGAAGAGGGAAAGAGCTCTGGGTGTTGTTCTGAGATGGAGCCATGAGAAAGGAGGGTCAGTACGGACTAATAGGCCAACCGGAGGAGCCACAGGAGACAGAGAGATGGGGGAGAGGGGATAGAACCAGAGTGAAAGAATATAGAGAGAGGACCCGCTGAACTAAAATGAGCAACAAAATTATAGCAAACACAACAAAAACTCCAAACCCCTTATTTACTCTCCCTCCACCCCACCCTTGGAACGTGTCTAGGACGCAATTTCCACACCCATATTCTAACCGGGTCAACAGAGCCACAAGAGGGCTGTCCCAATCAGGTTGAGCGGCTATCCTGCCCTGCAGATAGAACTAACATTAGGGAACATTCTGCTATCCCGCGTGAGAGCCCAGCTACGAGTCAAGTTGTGTATGATTGTGGTCAAAGCGTTATGCTGGTAGGGCAGATCAGGTGTCACGGAGGGATGATCACTCGCCGTGACTAGTTGAGCAGGCGATGTACATGGAGGTGTTGTCATTGTGATGAGCAAGGGCATCATAACAACAGGTTAAGGATTCTATGGGAAATCCAAGATTTTGTGGTTGTGGTGCAATTCTGTATATGAAGGACCAAAATGACAGGAGGCGAGGTAATTCTCCTAGGGATGGAGGGCAAACATTTGAAGGACAAACCAAGTGTAGTTGCAGTGGCCTTGTGTATGCTGTGCTCACAGGCCTCATCAGATCTTAGCTGATCCGGGCTTTCATAGGAGGTCAGAACCTTAACGCTCACCTATACTTAGGTTAACAATTGTTTAAGCAGCCAGTTAAATCAGAAAATGCAATAACAAGTATATTCAGACAGTGAGCGAGTGCACCGTTTGTGTCTGTCTAATTATTTTACATGTAGGCGGGCGATGGCCAGTAGAGATAACAAATATGACTGGACCAAGCAAACGTCAACCTCCGTAATGTAAACATAAACATCAAGCAGCGCTAAGCATAATATATTGGAGGAACTGTTGAGCATGCATGGCGGGACCTTAATGACCATTCAACGATCTTACGTGACCAATGTAGAGCGTCCGAGTGCCATGGCAAACCTGGGTAGTCAGAAGCATTAAAAACTGACTGAGTCTTGAGATCTGAGATATGGTGTCTTTGCCTAGACGATGTGGTTGATGATGACGGGATGCCAGGATCCTGTTGACGAAAAGTATGGAGATTGTCTAGAAGTTAATGCTCCAGGTGTTGGAGGGTGAGCACAACAATGAACAGAGATGTCGGCGGGTTATTCCGTATTCATGTCCGACGATGCTGAGGAGGCTAGAATTTTTTGGTTCTATGAATAACAGGCATTTTTTGTGAAAGACAATCTGGAATTTTGGTGGGCCTGCGCATCCATACGGGATGTTGTAGTCCTTCAGTGATTGTCAAAGACTGAGGAAGCCTTTCCTGGTTGACACTGTTTCTTTCGAGTAGTCTTGCAAGATGTTAATTTTTGCTCCTTTCCAAGATATCTGTTGGACCTTTCTCATGTGGGCGATTATGATCTCTACGTGGCGGTATCGTAGTAATCTGAATATCATAGCTCAGGGATGCATGTTTGATGATTCAGAACGTGATTTATCCATAGGGACTAGATGCGTCCTTTCTATTTTGAAGTCTTATCGAATTTGCTACTAAGTCTGCGCGGTAGCCAGGCCTCCAAGAACTCTACACACGAATTGGCATTCTCCTCTGCCTTTTCTGGTAAACCTTAGAAACACAGATTGCCTCTGCGGTTGCGATCTTCCAGTTCCGAGATCTCTTTTTTTAGTTATTTTTTAATCTTTTCTTTGCAGACTAAAACCAATTTACACATGTTAGTAGCAATCCTCACACCACATACCAATACAGTTTTCTTGAGAGCATAATTCCTTATACAGATAATAAATAAGCAAATAAATAATCAATGTAGCCATACCGATAAAAGCAGATATTACTATTCTCTTTTCTTGTACATCAGTTTTGAAGAACAATCCCAATTCAAGTAAAGTGCAAGTGCCTCATACAGATAAGTGCTTTGTTATTATTCTGGAGGAAACCAAGCTACCCAATCACGGGAAGACATAAAACAGAATAAAGTGCATGAAATACTTATACCTTTCCCTCCTTAACCTACCCTGCTAAGCAGGACTAAGAGCAGGTAATATGGATTCAAGATAAGATGATACATATTCTTGCTTTTGGGAATATCCCTACTCATAAAAAGTTTTTCCAGAAATCCCCGGGCCATAAGAAGAATGGGGCTCACTAATTCAGCCAAAAGATATATTGCTCGGGGGAAACGCTCACTTTATCCCTCACTGGAGCCAGCCTCATTCAGCCATGTAATGATCAGAGTCCAGATCTTTCGTCCCATAGCTTTTTTCCTTCGCCCTTTCAGATCATATAGGGGGGATTCTATGTTTTAGATAGCCAAGATTCTAGCCCTCCAGCTACTAAATGTGGGTGGATCCACACTCAGCCATTGCGAAGTGATACGGAGTCGGGCAATAGCCATCACCAAAAATAGAAAACCTGACTTTGCCATTACCACCTTGCTTGTTTCAGTGCTAACTAGTACTCCCAGAATCATTAAGGGAGGAGTAATAGACACTGATACACCTACGATCTTTTCCAGGAATTTCTCAATATCCTGAAGAAAACTGATCAGCTTAGGACAAGAGTAAAACATATGGAGGGTGTCAGCTGATTGCAGCCCGCATCTATTACATTTCCCCCCCTCCCGGTACCCCATTTAAGTACCTTCGCAGGTGTATAATAGAGGTCAAAGATAGACATAAAATGTTGACTCCTAAGGCTCCCTGTGATTAACACCTTGCTTGCCAATTCCAGTGAACCCTCAATAAAAGTTCTGTCTACTCCTAGCCTAGCTTCCCACTTTAAATTTTGCAGCTCAATATCATCAGCGAATGCTTGAATTAATATCTCATAAATTTTACCAAGACGAGCCTTGCCCTTCAATTCTTCAACCACTGGTATTTTAAGAGTTGATCCTGCATCTTTCATGTTTCTAGTAAGAAAACACCGTAAGTGTAGGTACTTAAAAAAACTCCTCTAGCTAGCCCAAATGACTCTTGCAGTTCTGAGAAAGATAGCAGCTGCCCCTCCCTACAGAGATCGCCCAAGAAATCATTCCCCCTTTTCCCCCATCCAAACGTTACTTGGTCTTGAAAGATTGATGGGAGTGTGCCTGCTGCCATCAATGGCATGTAAATATTTAATTTTCAATTACTTAATTTACACTTTACCTGCCTCCATACTTTATGAGCTGCTTTTAGAATTTTAAATTTTGTCTTTTTATAATAGCTAGGTTCTAGCAGTTTTACCAAGCAGTCCCTCACATCGCTCACCAAGACTAGTTCATAAATAGTCGGTTTCTCTGCATCGAGAATCTTTGCTGGATCACCAGAAATCAGAATGTCCATGTGCTGCAGCATGCAGGCCCGAAAATAAAAAAGAAAACTAGGGATTGCCCATCCACCTCGGTGTCTTGGAAGAACCATCCGCTTAGAGCCCTCCGGGGCTTATGGTATCCTCATAAAAACCTATGACATATCCTTTCCAGACTCGATATCCAGGATAAGATCATTTCTAAGGGACACTCCTAAAAACATAGGTAGGATCAACATCTTGAGTACATTGCTCCTACCATACAATGAAAGATGTAGGTGATCCAATCTTTCCAGTTCTCTTCTAACGTTATCTATAATCGGGGTCATATTCAAATCGACATTTTTCTCACTACCAGTTGTAGTTTTAATCCCAAAACATGTTACCTCAAAAACTACCAGTGGGTTGGCGCTCTGCAGTTTTTCCGAGCACATAATCTGCATTTTCTCTGCATTTAGTTTATAGCCTGAACAAGCACCGGACTGGACAGCTAAGATTTTAATCTCTGGGAGTGTTGTAATCAGATCAGTAGTGAGTACCACTATGTCATCTGCATATGCCAGTGCTCTGTATTCAACCCTATGCACAGTCAACGGTTTGATGACAGTATTTATCTTTTATTTATCTAGAAAGGGATCAATATACAGAGCAAATAGCAGGGGACAGCATGGGCACCCTTGCCTAGTACCCCTTGTGATGTCAAATGGGGCTGAGTCTTGTCCTGCTATGCGAATAATGGCCATAGGTGAAGAGTACAGTGCTTTAAGTGCCCCAGCAAACTCTTTGCAGAAGCCTTTCCATTGGAAGACTGCCCAGAGGAACTGCCATGAGACCCGATCGAATGCTTTCTCAGTCTCTAATAAGATTATGCCTAATGGTGATTTTGTGGCCGGTGCCCAGCCCAAAAGGGCTATGACCCAGCAGACATGGTCTCCTGTGTCTCTGCCGGGAATAAATCCATGCTGGTGCGTTGAAACTAAAGGGGTTAAAACCTCACCCAGGCGAATTGCGAGTATCTTAGAGTAGATTTTACTATCGCAATTGATAAGAGATATCGGTCTACCTGAGCCTGGGTTCAGCTCTGGTTTTCCTTTCTTTTTGAACACAACTATGGTATTCCTCTGCCATGAAGGAGGCACATATCCTCTTTGAGCCTGCAAAAAAGTTTGGAAAAATGTTCTATAAAATTCCAATGGAATGCTATCAGGTCCGGAAGCCTTCCCGATAGCTAGCGAGTGTATAGCCGCTTCTATCTCTTCCCTGCTTATTGAGGCTGCCAGCCTGTGATTTTGTTCGTATTAGACCTTTGGCGTATCCAGATCTTTTGAAAATGTTCTCCAGCCTTGATCTCTAATGACATTATTTCCTCCGTATATTGTTGCTCGTAAAACTCCGTGAAAACCCTGAGCACCCCCGATGGTGTTTCTTGTGAAAAGTACGGGAAACACAGAAGCCGAAAGAATGTGAGGAGAAAGGAAGTGTTATCGAGTGCAGGCAGGTACGTGGAATTTTGTCAGAATGAGAGTATGGTTCTGAACATGGGAGAGTGTGAACAGGCCGGAGGCTCGGGGAGAATGCATGGTAGAGAGGAGAGATGTAGGGCGGGAAAAGATGGTACGTTTGCAGGTTTGTGAATTCTGGAGGGTGGAGATTGTTGGTAAGAAGACGAGTTGATGCAGACACGGGCGTAGAGGAGGGGGAGTGGTGGAAATGAGGTGAATGGCATATGGATAAATGAGAAAGTGAGTATGAAAAGAAGGGTGGGAGGCAATAGTGGGGAGTATGAGGAGGGGGAGATGGTTGAGTAAGGAAAAGAATAATTGTTGAGTAGGGAGAATGAATGGTTGCATGGATGGAAGGGGAGATATGGGATAGTTTGTAAAAAAGTGTGCACACACAGTTGAGGAGTTTGGTTCAAGGTCAAGCCGTCAGACAGAGGGAACCACCGATTTAATAAAGGGAGATATATATGGGGGAAGAGGGTCGGAAACCAGCCTGGTATAAAAAAACAAAAAAACAAGGGAATGTGACTTGATTGAACACGCATTGGGATATTAGCAAAAGCGAAAAGTGATGTTTTAATTGTAATAGGGGTACATTTATTTTCGCACGGATTATTGTGGTTTTGTTATGAATATATATTGATGTTTTTACTAATAATGTTTGTTTGATTGTTACTTGTAGTGACCCCTGACGAAGGGCTCGAAATGCCCGAAATGCATTGGGTTTAACAAAATAAAACACTGCCTTGGATGAATTGCTGCATTTGTACGTGTTTTTGCAAAAAGGTCCGAATGGACAATCTTGAATACGAGAAATCTTTGAAAATTGGCATGTTACCCTACGTGTGGAACTAAAAGAGGATTGAAGTGAAATAATATGATGAAAATCAGGAGAACTTTAAATACATTTGAGTACTTGCAGAAAATAAATTGCGCAAGCAGCATTACGCTGTGCCATTGGATTTGGGGCGGAATGTCGCCCCAAAATATTGTGGTGGTTTCTTGTACTTTACCTGACTGATCACTAATCCTTAATATTCTGTTAGCTACTTCTTGCTGTCTCAGACGTTTTGCTAGTAGTCGCCCTGTATTCTCCCCCAGCTCATAAGATTCCGCCCTATGTTGCGTAAATTTCATTGCCACCTCGGCCCAAAGTGTTTATTGATTTTAGATTTTAAAATTCCTATTGTTTGTTGGATCCACTGAATATCTTGACCTGTAATCTCCTTACTCATAAGTTCGGTTTCTGCTACTCTTAATTGTTCCTACCAACCACGAATCTCAACCTGCATCACCTTTTGATGATGAAAGGAGAAGCTCAGGGTTTCCCCTCGGACCCCAGCTTTAAAAGCATCCCAAACTACGTTATCTGGCGCAGATCCCCTAAAATCTAAATCTAAATCCATATTTGTAAAGTGCGAACTACTCACCCTTACGGGTCTCAAGGCGCTGGGGGCCGTCGTGGAAATTAAGTGAGCTATTGCCCAGAGTCACATGGTGCTGAGCTGCTGCCGGAGCCAGGGATCGAACCGTGGGCCCTGTGCTCCGAAGTCAGCTGCCCTGGCCGCTGCACCACACCTCTCCACTATTATTCTCAAAGAACTCTGGGATCCATTTAGCCATATGATCTCTGTATATTTGATTAATTAGAAGCTTTCTCTCAAAGGTCCAGGATATTTGACCCCTGATAACCCCGTTATTGAGTATTCTATTGCCAAGGGATTATGATCTGAAACAGCCCTCGGTAAACTCTCAATACCGACTTGACCCGCCAATGTAGTTGAGACAAAGAAATAATCTAGTCTTACTAATTCATTAAGGGGAGCCGAAGAAAATGTAAAGCCTGGATTGCATGCCTTATATTTAGCCCAAATATCTCCCAGCCCATGTTCCCTTACCAGACCTTGCAATGCCTAGAAAACCTTCAGTTTTTTCCCATGGTATACTTGATTTTCGTAGAGATCAGCTTGACGATCTAAATAAGTGTTTAGGTCCCCACAAAGAATTAAGGGGTTGGCCATAGTGCAATCTCTGGGGCCGATTCACAGAACTAATCTGAGATAAAATCCTAAACTTACTACTTTTGGTATTCACAGAAGGCATTTAGTTGTAGTAAAGTTAGGACTCCTAACTTTACTACTACTAAACTGAGACAAAATCCTAACTTTACGACTACTAAATGCCTTCTGTGAATACAGAAAGTAGGAAGTTTAGGATTTTATTTCAGATTAGTTCTGTGAATCGGCCCCTTAGTGTATTCCCTGACGGCAGACAGTGCAGAGCGAATATTGTTCAGTCTTGCTGCTAAATGCAGAGCGATATCATTGGCATTCGGTTTTATGAGGGGGGAGCCGGCCACCTACGGATGAACTGAAGGAAGGAAGTGAATAGAAATGGCTAAGAATTCCATGAACAATGTTCAAAGCAACGTGGAGATGGGACATCTTTGCTGGATACTTCTTTTGGGCATTACAGGACCAATTGACCTATTATTGATAATGGTGTGGTAGCCTTTTTGTAAAGAGAGGCTGTCAGCCTGGTGAGCTGGATGTGAATAGTGTACAAATTAGCAATATGAAATCCTGGATCACCCGTCAAAAGCTTTCTCAGTGTTATTCATTTTAAAATAATGAGATGTTTCAGAGAGAAAATATGTGTTTGGTGCAGTATTGCTTCTGGCTAGAGGCCCCTTTAATCGCTGTGGATTAGCATAGGGACAAGGTATAGTAATTAGTTGTAGGAAAGTAGGATCTGCTTCAATGGTTACCCCCACTTTTTGCCTGGTGCTAAGCTGTATTTTGACTAGTCTGACTGGAATCCTGCTAATCAGGACCCCATTCTATCTGCTTTTTCCCTACATTGTTGTGTTCAGTACTTAGGTACATCCCAGATTGGATACTGGGGTACCCTTGTCAGTCCCTAGTATATGGTGCTAAGGTACCCAGGGCATAGGTAACCCATGAGAGACCATTCAAAATTGAACTACAGGCCTGCCATTGCAGCCTGTGTAAGTTGGTGCTATCACCACTTACTAAAGATATAGGTTTCCTATATCTAGGGTCACTGCGTTAAAACCTATAAGTCACCCCTGTAGCAGGCCTTTGCAATCCTGAAGGCAGGGTGCTTGGTTCTAAGTGAGAGGATGCCCCTGCATGAGCAGGACACCCCTGCAGCCTACGGAGTCCATTCTCCCAGGTTGTCAGTGAAGCAGCCATATACTATATAGAGGGGCATCGCATAACTACGAGATGACCATCTTGAAACTGGCTGCAACAGATCTAATCATGTTTTCTTATCAAACATGTTGGAATCATACCCCCACACCATAAACGGTGTGGGGGTATAATTCCAAGCACTGGAAGAGCCCTCTGTTAGGCTCTCCATGTCCCCGGTACCAGTCTTCTAGACCCGGACAGCACAAAAAATTGTTGCTGCCGACCAGAGACACATTTCTGCCCTCCTGCTGCTGAGCCAAGCTCGAGCAGGAGAAGGCAGCACAATAGGCATCCGGGCACGGGGAGGGGTGACCATCTCCCAGACAGGATTTAGTGTATTGGGACCGGGTGGGTGCGCTTCCCAGCACCACAAAGTCTGCATGAGGGGCACATTTGGTGTCCCTGTGCATAGTCCAGTTCAAACCAGTCCTGGGAGCCGTTGGCTCCCGCTCTGGCATGAAAATGGACGAAGGACATGGTAGTAACTTTCCCTCTGTCCAGACCATCCCCTGGGAGGGTCCCCTGAATCTTCCCAACCCTTTCCCTAGGGTACTTAAGGGCTTACCTGGGTGTAGGTCCCTAGATTCATCGTAAGATAAGCTTCAGGGTAGACACCACTTCTACTTCTACCGTCTGGGCACTCTGGACTTCGCTGGACTTCGTTTGTGCCTGACTTCATCTCCCTTCCACTCTGTTGCACTGCATCGTCTGTGCCTGTGCATCATACAGGAACCTTCCAAGGCCTGTGAAGCATCAAAGACACCTGAAGAAATCTCCCTTGGAGTGAAGGAGTCACTCCCTTGCATTTGCAGGCACCACAACTAAGTTGACCTGTCTGCAGATCCTGATCTCCTGTGGACTCCATGGGATTTGCAAAACAGGTGGTGGGTTCCACAGCTCCCGAGACCTGGCCTTCCCTCTCACCAAGTTTGAGGCCAGTATCCCTCGTGGGGAATGCAATAACCGAACCCCTGTGCACCGCGTCCAACTTGCAGTTGCAAAGGCTTGTTGGCTTCCTTACAAGAAGATCTTCAGGCTCCAAGTAGCCCCAACCTCGAGCATCTCCTGTGACCAGAATCTTCAGCCACACCACATCGTGTGCATCGTGGCCTGCATCTTTTGGTGAGCTGCTTGAGGTCCTCTTGTGACTCCAGTGCCTCCAGCCTGTGGGTACAATTGAGGGTCACATTTGCTTCTCTTGGGCTCCCCTGATTGCTCTGGCCTGCCCTGACTCCCCTGCTTTGCGTGAGTCCCCAGGACCTTGCTGGTCCCAACATTGCACCTTCTTCGACTTCTGAGTGGGTTGCACTTGCCAAGGCTTGTTGGTGCTCCAGCCGGACACCGACCCCTCTGCAATTGACATCTGATGTGGGACAGCTCGTGTACGGCTCCTGGACTTCCTCAGCATTGCCTGGTGCTCACAGCTGCAGAGTCAAGGTCCTCGTCAACTCTCCTGCAACACCCGACATCGGAGGGCACTCGTCTTCCAAGTCTCCTGGTCACTCCTGGTCACTCCTGAGTGACACAGACTCTGTCCCCTCTGCTTGCAGGTACCTCTCAACTTGAATCCACCGGACACTTTCTCCTTCTTCAGCAGCGGCACTTTCCTGAAGTCCTCCAATGGGTTCGACAGCGGTTTCCGACACCACTTCAAACGTATGCACCCGGCTTACCTGGTGTGGGTAACGTAGGTACTAGGATATCCACGGGTGGGGTGGCTCTCCAACCTTCTGTCTTCCACAGGGTTTCTTCAGGGTCCACTAGGAAGGGTCCTTAATCTTTAAAAATCCAACCACGACTTACACATAGAGTTGTACGGAGCATGCTGTCGTGTTCCCACACTGCACACGCTCTCCGTGGGGTCCCTATCTACTTACCTTGGGTGGTTATGTGGATCCCTCTCGACATCGTCCTGACTCAAGTCGTTGTTCTTATACCACTTTCTTAGTATATGGTTTGGTCCCCCCTGGGGTCCACTGTGTATTACGTGCTATTAACTGTGTTTCTTTGCTGAAGTATTGTGTGAATTGTGTTTATCTCCATGTGGGAGATATTTGAACGTACCAGAGAGTATTATATAATAAATACATATTTTTATAAATACTTGCTGTGATTCTTTTCATCTACTCTATACTATAGGATTGCATTCTGGTAACGCAAGCTGCTTTACACTCCTTCAAGACTTAGCCTGAAGGCTGCTCTCCACAGCTACCACTTAGAGAGCTTTCTAAGGTTGTCTAAGACCTCTTAAAGCATCATAAGGGTTGCCTGGACTTGTGCAGGGTGCCCACTTACATTAGTGGATAGCATATACCAGGCCAGCCTCTCACATTGGGTGCAGCAGTTGGGATTCAAGCCTGCATTGTTTTACCAGATAAATCTTTGTAATGATTAACTGAAAAACCATCACTAATACTAGGCACATATAATACAAGCTTAGAATAAGTAAGTTCTACTGAACTTAGGGTTGGGTAAGTCAAGGGTCTAGCACACCCTTTCTCCAACCTCAGAGAGTTTAGTTCCCACTAGGTTAGGTAGGTGCAACACCTCACCACACTTAGTATGTCCTCCAAAGGAGATGCCACTGGCTCTCTGATTACTAGATACAGTGAACTTTCGTTCAGGACAGGAGGGGAGTCCCTCTTTGACCTAGAATCTAACCCTAACCAGGTGGAGCCTGATGACTCCTACCTGGACAAGTCTGACCTCTCAGAGGAGAACACAGGTGGCTTAGTGGATGCCCCCTTTGATCCTCCTGGGAAGGTGCAGAGTAGACCAAGGAGGTCTAGATCCTTCTCTGCAGAATCTAATGCCTCAGGACATTCAACAGGGACCTCCATTTCTAGTAAGAGGGGTACTTTTTTGGATAGGGAGTACCAACATCTTGAGCTTGAGAAAGCTAGGCTTAGGCTCAGGCAAGAGCAGTTGGCCCTTGACAGAGAGTCCCTGGAAGTTCAGAGAGCAAGGAAGAAACTGTGCCTAGAGTCCCATGGTGGCAGCAACAGTGTCCCTAGATTTAAGGAACATTCCTTTGAACATAGGAACCTAAGCAAGATTGTCCCTCCCTACCATGTTTGGGATGACATCCACAATTAGATAATTGCTTTAAAGAGGGCCTGTAAAGTACAGAGGGTTCCCCAAGAGCACCAGGCAGCTATCTTGTGGCTTTCCTTTGCTGACAAAGGTAGAGATTAGCTCCTCATTGTTAGAGAAGAGGATGCTGATAATTACTCAGTCTTGAAGAGTGCTCTCATTGATGGGTTTGGCTTAACCACTGAACCATACAGGATTAAGTTCAGAGACACCCAGAAAGCACAAGCCCAGGACTGAGTAGACTTTGTGGATAGTACCATTAACCCTTTCCATGCGTCGGACGGCCGGGAGCCGTCCGACGTCATGGTGAGCATGGTGAGCATGTGCGTCGGACGGCTCCCGGCCATCCTAGCACCCACCCACGGAGGAAGCGCTGGTGCTCCCCCGTGGGCCGCCCTTAAAGCTGCCCCCCTTCCGCTTCCCTCCCGCCCCCCACCACATCATGTAATGACGTCAGCGCGCCTCGCGCGCTGATGTCATTACATGATACCGGGCATGCTGGAAGCCATCTGCTTCCAGTGCGTCGGGCGGATTAGAGGTGAGTTTGTCCTCGGGGAGGGTGGGGGGGGATTTTAAAAAGGCATCGGAGGAAAGGAAAGTGTTTTCCTTTCCTCCGATGTCTTTTTAAGCATTCCTGCTGCACGATCGCACATGGGGCGCAATCGTGCAGCAGGAATGCTTTTTTTTTTTTTTTTTAAAGGGCCTTTGTGTCGGGGAGTGGCCCCTTGGGCAAGGGTCGCTCCCCTTGGGGGAACAATTTTTGTGGATGGGTCTGCCCCCCTTGGGGGGGGCAGATCTATTAAAAAAATATATATATGGCCATATGTGACCACTAGGCCACGAGGGATTTTTTTTTTTTAAAGGGCCTTTGTGTCGGGGAGCAGCCCCTTGGGCAAGGGTCGCTCCCCTTGGGGAGCAATTTTTTCAGATCGTATTTATAATAAATAAATAAAAAGTCACTGTGAGCCCACTAGGCCACCAGGGATTTTTTATTTTTTTAAATATGTTTTTGGGGAGCGGCCCCTTAGGCAAGGGCCGCTTCCATTTGGGAATCATTTATTTTGACTGTTTCTGCCCCCCTTGGGGGCAGATCGGCCTTGTTATTCTAGGCCCATCTGCCCCCAAGGGGGGCAGTAGCCATTGGACACCAGGGATCGTTTGTGTTGTTGGGGAGCGGCTCCTTGGGCAAGGGTCGCTCCCCTTAGGGGTCATTTATTTTGGCCGTTTCTGCCCCCCTTAGGGGCAGATCGGCCTTGTTATTCAAGCCATTAGACACCAAGGATGGGTTTTAGTGTTATTGGGGAGCGGCCCCTTAGGCAAGGGTCGCGCCCCTTTGGGGAGCATTTATTTGGGCCGTTTCTGCCCCCCTGGGAGGGCAGATCGGCACAAATAAACAATTAACTGTATTGTATGCCCACTAGGCCACCAGATTGTTTTAGTGTTATTGGGAGCGGCCCCTTGGGCAAGGGTCGCTCCCCTTTATAGGGTATTTATTGTTGCTGTTTCTGCCTCCTTTGGGGGCAGATTGGCCATATGTTTTCAGGCCCATCTGTCCCCTAGGGGGGCAGAAGCCACTAGACCCCACAGCTTTTTAAATGTTGGTGTTGGGGAGTGACCCGTTGGGCAAGGGTCGCTTCCCCTTTATGAGGGTGAATTGTTTGGCTGTTTCTGCTCCCCGGGGGGTCAGATCGGCCTTATGCTTTTAGGCCCACCTACCACCTTTGCTTGGCTGGTGGATAGTGTGTGGACTAGTGCATTATTTGCATATGTGATTGTAATGTTTTATTTCTCCTTTTTATTCTAGTGCAAAGCTTTTGATTCTTGTTTTTCGGTTTCGGCAGTGGTTGATCTGCAGTTTTGCGTAGTTGCATTTTTTTGGTAAGAAAAACATTTTTGTTGTGTTTACTCCAAATGAGTATTAATGTCATGCATGAATGAATTTTTGTAACTGGTGTCATAATAGCAGCATATTTAGTTAGTGTTTTGAGCATGAAATTCTTTGCGATGTGTTTTGCTTTGTCTTATGTGTAATTTTCTTTTTAGTGGGATATTGTTGATCCTTACTGTGTCTGTGCAGAGTAGGTGGTGGTGAGTCTAGCTGCTTCTGGCAAGTGAGTGGTATAGTTTTGGAGTATATAGGTCTTTGTGATAAAGACACATTTTGTTTATTACTTATTTTACAAAGTGTTTGTTGTTGTTGACTTGTTTGACAAGTTACCTTTATTAGTAAGGATTATGGCTAGCCGTAGAATTACTGCTCAACAGGTGGTTGGTATGCTTTTTGAATCTTCCTTTGAGCAGGATTATGAGGCTGACAGTGCGTCTGAGGGAGAGGAGGGAGTGCAAGATTCTGGCAGTGAGTTTTCTGTCCACAAGGAATCATCTGATGATGAAGCTACTCTCAGTGCAGACGAACCTACTCTCAGTGCGGATGAAGTGCCTGTTTTAGAGGAGGACATTGATGTGTTGATGGTGCAGCAAG
This sequence comes from Calotriton arnoldi, assembly GCA_963921515.1. Taxonomy (NCBI): domain Eukaryota; kingdom Metazoa; phylum Chordata; class Amphibia; order Caudata; family Salamandridae; genus Calotriton; species Calotriton arnoldi. Next base: position 331,797 of record CAWUFW010014662.1, on the reverse strand, counting down.
AGACATCGGGATTGCAGCCTGGGGCTGCAAGGCTTCCTACTGGAAGTGCTGGACTCTGGGTTGATCCAAACATGGTGCAGCCGGTGTTGCCTGCCTTTAGTGGTGAGAGGGTGTAGAGTGGATTGTGAAAATATTTTGCCTATACAGTTTTTTCAGTTGTTTATGGATGATGTATTTTTGGCTGAGATTGTTGAGCAGACTAATTTGTATGCTGAACAGTTTTTGAGGGACAACAGTGCCAGACTTATGCCTTGCTCTAGAGCTACCCGGTGGACTCCCACAAATCTGGATGAGATGAAGAAGTTTTTGGGTTTGACTTTTTTGATGGGCTTGATAAGGAAGCCGTCCCTGGCTTCATATTGGTCTACTAGTCCCTTGATGGCAATGGCCATATTTCCTGCAATTATGAGTCATGATCGGCATTTACTATTGCTTCGGATGCTGCATTTTGTTGATAATGCTTTGGCGTTGCCACAAGATCACCCTGACTGTGACCGTCGTTTTAAGATTCGACCTGTTCTTGATCACTTTGTAGATCGATTTTCAGAGTTCTATACTCCAGGGAAAGATATAGCTGTTGATGAGTCTTTGGTCCTGTTCAAGGGCCGTTTGATTTTTAGGCAGTACATTCCTAGCAAGAGGGCACGTTATGGAATTAAGCTGTATATGTTGTCTGAGAGTAGGACAGGATATGTTTTTAATTTGCGGGTGTACACTGGTAGGGATTCCACTATTGACCCCCTGGTTGTCCATCCACTTTTGGAGTTTCAGAGAAAATTGTGTGGGATCTTGCTAGAGGACTGTTTAACAGAGGTCACCATTTGTACCTTGATAACTTCTACACTGCTGTGCAATTGTTTAAGGAATTGTTCAAAGTGGACACTTTTGCTTGTGGCACAATCCGCTCTAACCGTAAAGGTTACCCAAAAGAGCAAAAAGCTTCAGAGGGGACAGTGCAGTGCCTTGCGTAGTGAGGAACTGCTAGCTGTGAAATTTGTGGACAGGAGGGATGTGTACTTGCGGACTACCATCCATGATGAGAGTACTTCACCTGTGACTGTTTGGGGTCAGGTTGCTGAAGTGCGCAAACCTGTGTGCATTGTAGCCTACAATAAGCACATGGGTGGAGTCGATAGAGTAGATCAGAGGTTGGAACCTTACACTGCTGTTCGTAAGGCTTACATTTGGTATAAGAAGTTGGCCATCCATCTCTTCAATTTAGCAACTTTTAATGCTTTTGTTGTGTTCAAGGAGTGTTCACCTGCGTCAAAGATTACTTTTGTTCAGTTTCAGGAGTCTGTGATAGGTAGCCTTGTTGTAGTGGAACAGGCAAGTATTCCTAGAGTTGGAGTGGTGGAGGATGTGGCTAGATTGAAAGATCGCCATTTTCCTGATTTAATTCCTCCCACGCCCAAAAAAACAATCCCTGTAAGAGATGTAGAGTCTGCTTGCGAAGAGGTGTGCGGAAGGAGAGTCGTATGCACTGCGCCGATTGTCCTTCTAATCCTGGGCTGTGTGTGCCCACATGTTTCAGATTGTATCACACTCAAAAGAGTTTTTGGGAGCAACCGTGAGTCTAATAGTGTACTGCCTGGTCTGTATGGTTTTATATAGTTGTTGTTCAGTTTCAAGGTTGGCAATAGAATGATGTCTTTAGTTACTGCTGTTGTTTTTGTAGTTATAGTTTTGTATCTAGTTGCAATTGGTTTGTGTTTTCTTTCTTGTTAAAAAAAAATGTAATGACGGTGTGCGTGGACTGGCGCTTGGCTGGCGGTGTGCGTGGACTGGCGCTTGGCTGGCGGTGTGCGTGGACTGGCGCTTGGGTGGCTGTGTGCGTGGACTGGCGCTTGGCTGGTGGTGTGCGTGGGCTGGCGCTTGGCTGGCAGTGTGCGTGGAATGGCGCTTGGCTGGCGGTGTGAGTGGACTGGCGCTTCGCTGGCGGTGTGCATGAACTGGCGCTTGGCTGGCGTTGTGCGTGGGCTGGTGCTTGGCTGGCATTGTGTGTGGGCTGGCGCTTGGCTGGCAGTATGCGTGGGGTGGTGGTGTGGGTGGGCTGGTGCTTGGCTGGTGGTGTGCATGGGCTGGCGCTTGGCTGGCAGTGTGGGTGGGATGGTGCTTGGCTGGTGGTGTGAGTGGGCTGGCATTTGGCTGGCAGTGTGTGAGTAGTGACTTGCTGCTGGTCATTACACACTCTGCTAGTCAAACACCACTGCAGACACTATGTCAACCACTAGCCGGTGTGGTTGCTGTGTCAGTCATGTGGGCGTATGAAAGTGATGGGCCCTTGAATGGCGCTGTCTGTTGATGTGAATGTTGTAATGTGCTGTGCCCGCGGCTGGCGGTGTGAATGATCTTGTGTGTCACGTATGAAAGGTGTGTGAATGGCCTGTAAAGAGGTTGGTGCCTTGCCGTGGCTTTACAGCTCACGAGCTGTAAGTCATTGGTTCAGGTTTTTAACATTTTAAATATTAACAGTGCATTTCCTTTTTGTGAAATATCTTGATAATAACATTTTACGCTCTGAACCTTCACTCACCCTCGTGCCAAATCCAACCAGTATGTGTGAGTACTTAAGGAATTGTTCATTTTGAAGTAATATTTGTCTTTTCTGTCTCTCTCTGCCAGGGTGTACATTGTCTCCACATTGTCTGTGGATGTGAGTGTTGTAATGTGCTGGGGCTGCAGCTAGTGGTGTGAAAGTGTGTGTCAAGTATGAAAGGTGTGTGAATGGCCTGTAAAGAGGTTGGTGTCTTGTCGTGGCTTTACAGCTCACGAGCTGTGAGTCTTTGGTTCAGGTTTTTAACCTTTTAATTATTAACAGTGCATTTCCTTTTGTGAAATCTCTTGTTAATAAAATATACATTTTGAACCTTTCACTCACCCTTGTGCCAAATCCAACCAGTATGTGTGTGTACTTGAGGAACAGAAGGATAGGCAGCCATATTTGTCTCATCTGTCTTTCTGTGCTAAGGTGTAGTCTGTCTCAAGGGAAAATTTCCCAACTTTAGATATTTCTGTAAAGTAAAAAAAAATTGGTGAGTGCTGGGTGGTGTGCCTCTCATGGATCCCAGCAAGTTTTTTTACTCACAATGCCATGCAAACCTCAAAATGTGACTATAGTCACACATTTTCCTTGCATTACTGTGTCATAATATTCTGGTGTCAGAAAAACTACAATTGTCCTACCATCCAGGTTTCCCCCCAGGTCTCCCGATAAAAAATGGTACCTCACTCGCGTGGGTGGGTCAAAAACCCGCCACAGGCAAGGGCCCAAAACCTATTGAGGCGACATCAAAATTATCTATCACAAAACAACCTGGTTTTGCTAGGGGAATCCCCTGGGTTTTTGGCACGGGCTCGGCGGCCATCTTGGGAAATTACTAAATCCACACATTTCTGAAAACTAGACACCCATGGGAGTCCAGCGAGGTATGGCTTGCGTGGATCCCCCAACGTTTCCCTACCCAGAATCCCCTACAAACCTCAAATTGTGCTGAAAAAATCAACTTTTTCACACATTTCTGTGTGGGAAAGTTGTAGGATCACAGGGCAGACACAAATTTCCTACCACCCAGCGTTCCCCCAGGTCTCCCTCTAAAAATGGTACCTCACTTGAGATGCCCTCGATAGCCCAGCCCATCCCTGCCCCTCCTGCAGGCACCTGGATGGCCTTCTAGATTCCCTCGACAGCCCATGCCTGCCGCTGCCCCTCCTGCGGGTGCCTGTGTGGCCTGCTAGGTGATCTCGCCACTCCAGCCCATCCCTGCCGCTGCCCCTCCTGCGGGCACCTGTATGGCCTGCTAGATGCCCTCGCCAGCCAAGCCCATCCCTGCCCCTCCTGCGGGCACCTGTATGGCCTGCTAGATGCCCTCGCCAGCCCAGCCCATCCCTGTCCCTCCTGTAGGTGCCTGGATGGCCTTCTAGATTCCCTGCCGCTGCCCCTCCTGCGGGTGCCTGTGTGGCCTGCTAGGTGATCTCGCCAGCCCAGCCCATCCCAGCCGCTGCCCCTCCTGCGGGCGCATGTGTGGCCTGCTAGATGCCCTCACCAGCCCAGCCCATCCCTCCCGCGGCCCCTCCTGCGGGCGCCTGTATGGCATTCTAGATGCCCTCGCCAGCCAAGCCCATCCCTGCCGCTGCCCCTCCTGCGGGCGCCTGTATGGCCTGCTAGATGTCCTCGCCAGCCCAGCCCATCTCTTCCCCTCCTGCGGGCGCCTTTATGGCCTGCTAGATGCCCTCGCCAGCCCATCTCTGCCTCTGACCCTCCTGCAGGCACCTTTATGGCCTGCTAGATGTTCTCGCCAGCCCAGCCCATCTCTGCCTCTGACCCTCCTGCGGATGCCTGTATGTCCTCTTAGATGCCCTCGTCAGCCCAGCCTATTCCTGCCCCTACTCCGGGTGCCTGTATGGCCTGCAAGATGCCCTCGCCAGCCCAGCCCATCCCTCCCGCGGCCCCTCCTGCGGGCGCCTGTCTGGTCTGCCAGATGGCTCCGCCAGCCCATCCCTGCCGCTGCCCCTCCTGCGGGCACCTGTATGGCCTGCTAGATGCCCTCGCCAGCCCAGCCCATCTCTGCCCCTCCTGCGGGCGCCTTTATGGCCTGCTAGATGCCCTCGCCAGCCCAGCCCATCTCTGCCTCTGCCCGTCCTGCGGGCGCCTGTATGGCCTGCTAGATGTCCTCGCCAGCCCAGCCCAGCCCATCTCTGCCCCTACTGCGGGTGCCTGTATGGCCTGCAAGATGCCCTCGCCAGCCCAGCCCATCCCTCCCGCGGCCCCTCCTGCGGGCGCCTGTCTGGCCTGCTAGATGGCTCCGCCAGCCCAGCCCCTCCCTGCCGCTGCCCCTCCTGCGGGCACCTTTATGGCCTGCAAGATGCCCTCGCCAGCCCAGCCCATCCCTCCCGCGGCCCCTCGGGCGCCTGTATGACCTGCTCGATGCCCTCACCAGCCCCTCCCTGCCGCTGCCCCTGGTGGGCCGAGCTCTTCTTCCTGGGCATCCCTTTCCATGCAGCCTAGCTCTCGTGATCCGCTCCCGTGAAGGCCTGGGGCAAACTGAGCCTGGGGGTTAGTGGTCCAACTGCGAAGGCACATGACTCTTGGGGGGCTCTCACACCCTTTACCACTGGGGAACTGCCCGGTGGGATAAAAGGCCAGCCCAGCCCTGCTTGGTGCGCATCATCCCTCCCACAGGAGAAGCAGAGGGGCCCCTCCCGCGAGGAGAAGCAGAGGGACCCCTTCCACGAGGAGAAGCAGAGGGACCCCTTCCACGAGGAGAAGCAGAGGGGCCCCTTCCACGAGAAGCAGAGGGGCCCCTTCCAGGAGGAGAAGAAGAGGGGCCCCTCCCACAAGGAGCAGCAGAGGGGCCCCTTCCACGAGAAGCAGAGGGGCCCCTCCAACAAGGAGAGGGACCCCTTCCACGAGGAGAGGCAGAGGTGCCCCTCCCAGAAGAAGCAGAGGGGCCCCTCCCGCGAGGAGAAGCAGAGGGGCCCCTCCCAGAAGAAGCAGAGGAGCCCCTCCCACAGGTGAAGCAGAGGGGCCCCTCCCACGAGGAGAAGCAGAGGGACCCTTCCACGAGGAGAAGCAGAGGGGCCCCTTCCACGAGAAGCAGAGGGGCCCCTCCAACAAGGTGAGGCAGAGGGACCCCTTCCACGAGGAGAAGCAGAGGGACCCCTTCCACGAGGAGAGGCAGAGGGGCCCCTCCCACAAGTTGAAGCAGAGGGCCCCTCCCGCGAGGAGAAGCAGAGGGGCCCCTCCCACAAGCAGGAGCAGAGGGGCCCCTCCTAACCTACTACAGGGGTCCCCAGGGAGAGGCAGCAGCAGTCTCCCAGGGAGGGTTTTTATTCTGTATTTATTTTAGGATGTTTATAAAGCGTGAACGAGGCAGGAGGGAGTCAAGGCGCCTCGTATTAAACATTTATTATCACAAGTTGTGCACAAGAAGAGATACACACAGTATAACACCCCTAGAGGTACAGACGTCAGTAGTGGGGTACAGTGGGGTGCAGTGTCAGCTGCACAAGACACGATCATCACCACAAGTCAGAAATACCCCAGGAGATCTGCCTCCTCCAAGAGAGGACACTTCCGGGGTTAAAGGTCACTTTTTGGGGACGGATAATTGAGGGGGGGCAGCAGCATCACCGGAACCAGGTACCGGGGCTGAAAGATGCGAAATGGATCAGGACATTTCCGTCATTTCCCTTATTCTGAGTGATGAACACGTGCCTCGTATGTAGCGCCTCGTATCAGGCGTGTGGTATTAAAGCGCCTCGGTCCGAGCCACAGTCATGCACCCGGCGCCTCTGGGCAGGTCCAGGGGAGCAGTGTCTCTCTTCGGGGCCTGTGCATAGCGCACCGAGGCTCAGGGCGGAGTCAGAGGCGCTGTATGGGGTGTAATGAACTCTGGGCTCCTCTGTCCTTAATGAGAATCCTTCACCGAGAGCTCCTGTGAGAAGCACCGGAGAGGCCTGTCCAGGGGGTGCAGAGGAGGTGAGGCCTGTCCAGGGGTGCAGAGGAGGTGAGGCCTGTCCAGGGGTGCAGAGGAGGTGAGGCCTGTCCAGGGGGTGCAGAAGAGGAGAGGCCTGTCCAGGGGTGCAGAGGAGGTGAGGCCTGTCCAGGGGATGCAGAGGAGGTAAGGCATGTCCAGGGGTGCAAAGGAGGTGAGGACTGTCCAAGGGGGCAGAGGAGGTGAGGCCTGTCCAGAGGTACAAATGAGGTGAGGCCTGTCCAGGGGGGGTGCAGAGGAGGTGAGGCCTGTCCAGGGGGTGCAAAGGAGGTGAGGGCTGTCCAAGGTGAGTGCAGAGAAGATGAATCCTGTCCTGTGCTGGGGGGGGGGGGAGGCAGAGGAGGTGAGGCCTGTCCGCGGGGTGCAGAGGAGGTCAGGCCTGTCCTGTCCAGGGGCGTACAGAGGAGGTGAGTCCTGTCCTGTGCTGGGGGTACAGAGGAGGTGTGGCCTGTCTGGAGGATGCAAAGGAGGTGAGGCCTGTCCAAGGTGTGCAGGGGAGGTGAGGCCTGTCCAGGGTGGGTGCAGATTAGATTAGTTCTGTCCTGTCCAAGGGAGTATAGAGGGGGTGAGTCCTGCCCTGTGCTGGGGATGCAGAAAAGGTGAGGACTGTCGAAGGGGGTGAAGAGGAGGTCAATCCTGTCCAGGGGGGTGCAGAAGAGGTGAGGCCTGTCCTGTGCTACAGGGTGCAGAGGAGATGAGGCCTGTCTAGGAAAGGTGCAGAGGAAGTGAGGCCTGTCCAGGGGAGTGCAGGAGAAGTAAGGTCTGTCCTGTGCTGGGGGTGCAGAGGAGGTGAGGCCTGTCCAGGGGTGCAGAAGAGGTGAGGCCTGTCAAGTAGGGGTGCAGAATAGATGAGGTCTGTCCAGGGGGTGTAGAAGAGGTGAGTCCAGTCCATTGGGGTGCAGAAGAGATGAGGCCTGTCAATCGGGTGCAGAGGAGATGAGGCCTGCCCAGGGGGGTGTGCAGAGGAGGTGAGGCCTGTCAAGCGGGGTGCAGAGGAGGAGAGTCCTGATTAGGGCGTGCAGAGAAGTTGAGGCCGGTCCACGAGGTGCACAGGAGGTGAGGCCTGTCCAGGGGGTGCAGATTAGGTGAGGCCTGTCCAAGGTATGCAGTGGAGGTGAGGCCAGTCTAGGGGGTGCAGAGGAGTTGAGGCCTTTCCTGTGCTGGGGGGTGCGGAGGAGGTGAGTCCTGTCCAAGGGGTGCAGAGGAGGTGAGGCCTGTCCAGTGGGTGCAGATTATGTGAGGCCTGTCCAAGAGATGAGGAGGAGGTGAGACCTGTCCTCTGTTTGGGGGGGGGGGGGGAGGCAGAGAAGGTGAGGCCTGTCCAGGGGGTGTAGAGGAGGTGAGGCCAGTCCATTGGGGTGCAGAAGAGATGAGACCTGTCAAGGTGGTGCAGAGGAGATAAGGCCTGTCCAGGGGTGCACAGGAGGTGAGGCCTGTCCAGGGGTGCAGAGGAGGTGAGGCCTGTCCAGGGGGTGCAGATTAGGTGAGGCCTGTCCAAGGTATGCAGTGGAGGTGATGCCAGTCTAGGGGGTGCAGAGGAGTTGAGGCCTTTCCTGTGCTGGGCGGTGCGGAGGAGGTGAGTCCTGTCCAAGGGGTGCAGAGGAGGTGAGGCCTGTCCAGTGGGTGCAGATTATGTGAGGCCTGTCCAAGAGATGAGGAGGAGGTGAGACCTGTCCTCTGTTTGGGGGAGGCAGAGAAGGTGAGGCCTGTCCAGGGGATGTAGAGGAGGTGAGGCCAGTCCATTGGGGTGCAGAAGAGATGAGACCTGTCAAGGTGGTGCAGAGGAGATAAGGCCTGTCCAGGGGTGCACAGGAGGTGAGGCCTGTCCAGGGAGGTGCAGAGGAGGTGAGTCCTGTCCAGGGGGTGCAGAGGAGGTGAGGCCTGTCCAGGGGGTGCAGAGGAGGTCAGGCCTGTTCATGGGGGGTACAGAGGAGGTCAGCCCAGTCCAGGGGATGCAGAGCAGAGGCAGGGCCTGTCCAGGGGTTGCAGAGGAGGTAATTCCTGTCCGGGGGTGCAGAGGAGGTGAGGCTTCTGCAGGGGGGTACAGAGAAGGTGCAGCATTTCCAGGGGGCGGGGAGGGGGGATGCAGAGGAGGTGAGGACTGTCCAGGGGGTTGAAGAGGAGGTGAGGCCTTTACTGAGGTGTGCTGAGGAGGTGGGGCCTGTCCAGGGGTTGCAGAGGTTAGGCCTCTCATGTCTAGGTAGGTGAACAGGAAGTGAGGCCTGGTCTGTCCTGTCTAGGTGGGTGCAGACGAGATACAGCTTGTCCAGGAGCGGGTGTGGAGGAGATGGGGCCTATCCATGGGGGATGCAGAGGAGATGAGGCCTGTTCAGGGGGTGCAGAGGAGGTGAGGCCTGTCCTGTGCTCTGCAGAGGAGGTGAGGCCTGTCCAGGGAGGGTGCAGAGGAGAACAGACATGTCATGGGGTGCAGAGGAGGTGTGGCCTGTCCAGAGGGTGCAGATGAGGTGAGGCTTGTCCATTGGGGTAGAAAGTATGGCCTGTCCTGTCCAGGGGGTGCAGAGGAGATGAGGGCTGTTCGGTGCTAGGAGGTGCAGAGCAGGTGATGCCTGTCCTGTGGTTGCAGAGTAGGGGAGGCCTGTCCAGGGGTGCAGAGGAGGTGAGGCCTGTCCTGTGGGGTGCAGAGGAGGTGAGGCCTGTCTTGTCTAGGGGGGTGCAGAGAAGGTGAGGCCTCTCTGGGGGCGGGGGGGGGGGGTTGCAGAGGAGGTGAAGTTTGTGCACGTGGTGCAAAGGAGGTGAGGCCTGTCCATGGGGATGCAGAGGAGGTGAGGCCTGTCCAAGGGGTGCAGAGGAGGTGAGGCCTGTGTGGGAGGGTTGCAGAGGAGGTGAGGCCTGTCTGGGGGAGGGGGGTGAACAGAAGGTGAGTCCTGTCCAGGGGAGTGCAACGGATGGTGTACCGAGGAGGTGAGATCTGTCTTCTGCTGGGAGGAGTATAAAGGAGATGCAGCCTATCTGGATTGTGCAAAGGAGGTGAGACTGCCCAAGGGGGTGCAGCGGAGGTGAGGCCTGTCCAGGGGGGTGTAGAGGAGGAGAGGCCTGTCCAAGAGGATGCAGAGCAAGCAAGGCCTGTCCAGGGGTGTGCAGAGAAGTGAGGCCTGTCCTGCGCTGGGGGGTGCAGAGGAAAGGAGGCCTGTTGAGGGGGTGCAGAGGAGTTGAGGCCTGTCCAAGGGGGTGCATAGGAGGTGGGCCTGCCCTGTTTAGGGAGATGCAGAGAAGGTGACACCTACCCAGGGGTGCAGAGGAGATGAGATCTGTTCAGTGGGGTGCAGAGGAAGTGTGGTCTCTCCAGCTTGGCTGCAGAGGGGATGAGATCTGTCCTGTGCTGAGGGTGTACAGAGGAGATGAGTCCTGTTCGGGGAGGTACACAGGAGGTGAGGCCTGTCCGCGGGGTGCAGAGGAGGTGAGGCCTATTCAGGGGGTGCAGAGGAGGTGAGTCCTGTCCAGGGGGAGCGCAGAGGAGGTGAGGCTTGTCCGCAGAGGTTCAGAGGAGATGAGGCCTGTCCTGTTTAGGGGTTGCAGAGAAGGCGAGACCTATCCAGGGATGCAGAGTAGGTGAGGCCTGTCTAGGGGGGGGGTGGAGAGGAGGTGAGGCATGCCCTGTGCTGAAGGGGTGTGCCCCCATGTCTTGCCCTGAGGTGTGAAGATAAGGTGGGGTCAATGGGCTCCTTCAGGACTCTGCGCTCTCGTGCCATTGCACCTGCTGCAGCAATGGTAGCTACACCTCGTCTAGGGGTGTGTCGGACTGACGCGTGTCCTTTGCTATGTGTGGGAGTGTGGGTTTGGGGGCATTGCCCTGGCCTGGGAGATGGACAGGGGAGTACCTTGTTGGGGAACAGTTTACTGTCCTCGTGAGGGGAGGGTGTTCTCAGCGGTTGTGTGACGCAACAAAGAGTTCCTCAATCCTGCATACCTAAACAATGTGGTCTGTATAATGACCGTGTCTTAACCACGCATTGCTTTACCACAAATTTTAGTGGTAAAGGGGTATGAGTGGCTAAGGTTACCACCCCTACACTCTCCCCCTGAGCCCTAAATACGTCCCCCATCCCCCTCCCCGAGCCCTAAAAACAACCCCTAAAAAAATACCCCAAACCCCCCTGAAAACTACCTCGTGTCCCCCTCCACCCCTGAAAACTTCCACGAACCCCTCCACCCCTGAAAACTACCCCAAATCCCCACCACCCCTGAAAACTACCCCAAGCCCCCACCCCTAAAAACTACCCTGAGCCCCCGCTCCTAAAAACTACCCCAAACCCCCACCACCCCTGAACACTATCCCGAACCCCCACCCCAAAAAACGACCCAGAGCCGCCACCCCTAAAAACTCCCCCGAACCCCCATCCCTAAAAACTACCCCAAACCCCCACCACCACTGAACACTACCCCGAACCACCACTGAAAACTACACTGAAACCCCACCACCCCTCAAAACTACCCCGAACCCCCACCATCCCTTAAAACTACCCGAACTTCCAGGACCCCATAAAACTATCTCGAACCCCCACCACCTCTGAAAACTACAACAAACCTCCCAGCTCCACTTACATGTCCATTTCCTGACGCTCCTCTTTCCCCGGCCATTCCAAACACTAGGCTGCCTTTGCCTTAGCCACGCATGTGCATGGTTAAGGCAAAGTCGTTGTTTGGATGTTTCCCGTTCTCAGCGGAACATGTGAGGTGCGCTCTGTCCTTGGGTTTTTAGAGCTATGCCCTTTCCCGGGGGGGAGTATTCGGCGGGTGGCTTCTCTTTCTCTGGGGCTGCCCCGTGCCTGATGGGGGTAGAAGGTTACCATAGGGCCCAGAAGGCTCATGACAAAGGCACACATCTTCTCCTATCCCAAAGTTTCTTTTCACAAACCACTGTTTACATTGAAGCAATTAAGACTACAACTCCCCCAGTCCTGCTAAGTACGCGCATCAGGCGTTAGACTAACACATTTCAGCGTGGAACTCCGCATTACCACCCTGAAATACATTGTCGCACATATGCATAGTGTCTGAGTCTCAGCTGTTATGTTATGTTATGTTAAAAAGGATTTGTAGAGCGCGCAGCTACTCAACAGAGTGTCCCGGCGCTGAGACAGAAAAGATACAGAGGCTAGAAAACACCGGTACCGGGGTGCGCGGCCATTATACTATTTGCTGGAGCAGCCAGGTTTTCAGTTGTTTCCTGAACACCAGTATGTTCGTGGCCTGCTTGAGCAGAAGAGGCAGCTTGTTCCAGAATCTAGCCACTCGCACTTGAAAAGACCGTCCACCTCGACTTCTGAGACAATTTGGAGTGACAGTTAGGTGTTGGTGTGCTGACCTAAGGGCTCTGCCAGGCACGTAATATGAGACTCTTCTGCGGATGTAATGCGCCCCCATGCCGTGCAGAGCTTTGAAAGCCAGGACCAGTGCTTTGAAGAGTATTCTGCAACGGACAGGCAGCCAATGCAGATTCTTCAGATGGTGGGAGATCCGGTCTCTAGGTCCGAGTCCCAGGACTGCCCTGGCCGCCGCGTTCTGCACGACCTGCAGTCTATTCAGTAAGAACTCTGGAAGGCCCAGATAGAGGACGTTGGCATAGTCCAATCTGGAGGTGATAAGGGCCTGAACGACTGTCTTTCTGTGAGAAGTCGGCAATAGGAAGAGGAACCTACGGAGCATTTTCAGGAGACCAAAGCACGTGCCTGCCACCCACTGTACTTGAGATGTCATAGATAAGGCGTCGTCCATTTTCACTCCCAGGTTTTTTACAGTCTTAACTGCTGACTGGGGGGGAGACATATCAGTAGGCCACCATTGTTTCCAGGCGTCTAAAGGTGAGGTGCCAAAAAAGATAATTTCAGACTTTTCCGGGTTACATTTAAGATGGTTGTGTCTGAACCAGGCAAAGATTTCTCTCAGACATTTATTTATCTTCTCCCCATTGAACTCCTCCTCCTTCTTACAAGTGAACAGCAGTTGAGTGTCGTCGGCGTAGGATATAATCATAGCCTCATAATCATAGCTGTGACACTCACTGACGTGCAGTATGGCAGCTGGCAGCGCACCGACTGTAGCGTGCACGCGCTTCTCCAGGCTTGGGCTACGGCTGAGGCTGCTGGCAGCGCGCCGACTGTAGCGTGCACGCGTGGCTCCAGGCTTGGGCTACGGCTGAGGCTGCTGGCAGCCTTGCACTCCCTGCTGAGTGCTACATTTGTATCATTCTTGTAATGTTAGCTCCAGGGTAATCTGCCCTCCGTTGATAGTTATTTGTGGATGGTCCCTACCTCTGCCTTACTGTGTCTCTGTTAAGAACATTCCAGAATGGTTCCCAGCGAAGTGTGTTATAGACATACAAACGCAGGTGAACTCTACATTTGCATGCATGAGCTAGAGAAGTTCTCCTCTAATATTATTGCTCCAAATACATCAGCCTGGTGAGGGTCTCCTTGAGACCCCGCAGACCCTCTGCTGGGATCAGAAAGACCACATGGCCTTACAGTGCAGGACATTCCTTCTGACACTCACCTGGGACCTTCGGCAGTTCAATTTCACCTCAGCAGCAGCTCACTGCCAGTGGGCGTGGCCTCTTTTGTGGTCTTAGGATTTATGACTGCTTTTCAATAAGCTTTTTGTATAAATAACCCAAATCTAGCATCTCACCAGCAACATGAGCGTGACGGCTAGCAGTATCCGTAGCAGGCACTAGAACCAGGGGCTGATGGTCCATGCCAAGGAGGTAACCTTAATACCGGTACCACAGTTGCACACTGTATGTTAAGTTTGGGGAAACAAGCTTAGTGGTATCTCTCATGAAGAAACATTGGTATTGCATCGGTTTCGCCTTTGTGATTATTAATAAGCTGTTTTTTGTTGTAGCTTAGTGAGCAGTTATGACTTTTTTATGGAGAAAGGAAATCTAGTGTGTGCTCCTATGAGTCAACAAGATAATGCCAATTGTAAATGTGAATCTGTGTAAAAGTGTGTAAAGGAGGAACATAGCTCACAACATATTGATAGTGCTAAAGAATGAAAATGCAGTGGCCTGGAAAGCATTAAGGTTTCAGTAACATATATTGCACAACTGCTCACTAAGCTACAACGTACTGCAAAAAATCAGCTTATTATTGATCACATAGGCGAAACCGATGCATTACCAATGCTTGTTAGGATATGTATACACAAAAGGGCACTCACTTGTTTTTGATAAATTGATCTTTTGTCATACTAGTTTATTTGCCGCATGCACGTAGTTGGTTCATTCGTCATGCTGTCAAACACCGAATGTGCATGGTTATGAGTATGATTTCATACTGGGTCGTGAGGGGGTGCTATCATTCACATTACTAATATGCATGTGAGAAGAAAATGGACACTAATGTGAGATGTGTTGCAAGGTTGGCACGCACACTCATCCATCCTGCAGTGTCCTTAGTTCCCTGGTGCTTTGCAGCAGTTTTAAGATCTTTTTAGAGTTTCTCTTTGCACAAAATGGGTGTAATTTCTGATATTTATGTTTCCCTCGTCTTCATTGCTTGATTTTGATCTCAAGAAAGTGTCACTCATAGTCGTTGGATGTCACTCATAATTACACTGAAAATATGGAAATGTCACACATAAGCAATCTCAAACCTCATCTCCGCTATGAATCCCAGGATGCACTCACTGGTTCAATGAAAGTACAGGCATGATTATTCGGTGGATCAGTATACAGGGCATTGTGGCAGAGGAGGGTAGAGCAGTCATTGTGACAAATGTGCAAGGACTTTCATTCTCAGCATCTTTGTGCAGATTGTGAGTCCAGTGAGATCTGGGATAACGTGAATCTCTCTGAAGGGGATTTTTCCTCAGTTTCATCTGTTTCATGGAGGAATACAATGAAAAACAGGGGGTGCAAGTCCAGCGCCCCAGTCTCTGGGGTCCATGGATCTCTGTACTAGCCCTTGCCTGGTCCTGCTAGAGGGGAGCAAGAGCGAGCTCAGCATCCTGGCCCTCCCCAGGTCCGTCCCATCACCCTGGTCCTCCCCAGATCCCGGCCCATCATCCTGGTCCTCCTCAGGGACTGGCACAGCCTCCTAGTCCTCCCCAGGCCCTGGCTCATGTCCTGGTCCTCACTTGGCCTCGGCTCATGTAACAAGCCCGAGCCCAGCATCCTGGTCCTGCCCAGTCCACCAGGGTCCGCCTCACCATATCAGTCCCCGGCTCACATCCTGGTTCTCACCAGGCCCCCTCTCATTTCCCAGGCCTTGGCCCATCATCCTGGTCCTCCCAGGCCCCAGCCCAGCATCCGGGTCTTCCCCAGGCTCAGCCCAGCTTTGTGGTACTCCCCAGGCCCCGGCCCAGCATCGTGGTCCTCCCCAGGCCCGGCACAGCATCGTAGTCCTCCCCAAGCCCCGGTTCAGGATCCTCATCCTCCCTAGGACCTGACACATCCTGGTCTACATCAGGCCATGTAAGAGAGAACAAGCTATCTGCATAGCTGGAGCAGGCTTTACTGCCATATCTTCCATTTTGTTGAAGGGAGAGTGGGCTGTGCATCCTGGTCCTCCCCAGGCCCTGGTTCAGATCCCCAGGCCCCCAGCTCAGCATGCTGGACCTCCCCAGGCCATGCAAGAGTGAAAGAACAAGCTATGCATCCTGGTCCTCCCCAGGCCATGCAAGAGTGAAAGAACAAGCAATGCATCCTGGTCCATACCAGGCCATACAAGAGTGAAAGAACAAGCTATGTATCCTGGTCAATACCAGGCCATGCAAGAGTGAAAGAACAAGCTATGCATCCTGGTCCTCCCCAGGCCATGCAAGAGTGAAAGAACAAGCAATGCATCCTGGTCCATACCAGGCCATACAAGAGTGAAAGAACAAGCTATGTATCCTGGTCAATACCAGGCCATGCAAGAGTGAAAGAACAAGCTATGCATCCTGGTCCATACCAGGCCATACAAGAGTGAAAGAACAAGCTATGTATCCTGGTCAATACCAGGCCATGCAAGAGTGAAAGAACAAGCAATGCATCCTGCTCCATACCAGGCCATGCAAAAGTGAAAGAACAAGCAATGGATCCTGGTCCATACCAGGCCATGCAAAAGTGAAAGAACAAGCAATGCATCCTGCTCCATACCAGGCCATGCAAAAGTGAAAGAACAAGCTATGCATCCAGGTCCTCCCCAGGCCATGCAAGAGTGAAAGAACAAGCAATGCATCCTGGTCCATACCAGGCCATACAAGAGTGAAAGAACAAGCTATGTATCCTGGTCAATACCAGGCCATGCAAGAGTGAAAGAACAAGCTATGCATCCTGGTCCATACCAGGCCATGCAAGAGTGATAGAACAAGCTATGCATCCAGGTCCTCCCCAGGCCATGCAAGAGTGAAAGAACAAGCTATGCATCCAGGTCCTCCCCAGGCCATGCAAGAGTGAAAGAACAAGCAATGCATCCTGGTCCAAACCAGGCCATACAAGAGTGAAAGAACAAGCTATGTATCCTGGTCAATACCAGGCCATGCAAGAGTGAAAGAACAAGCTATGCATCCTGGTCCATACCAGGCCATGCAAGAGTGATAGAACAAGCTATTCATCCTGGTCCATACCAGGCCATGCAGGAGTGAAAGAACAAGCTATGCATCCTGGTCCATACCAGGCCATGCAGGAGTGAAAGAACAAGCTATGCATCCTGGTCAATACCAGGCCTTTCAAGGGAGCGGAAGAGATATTGGCGCAGCTGTACTGCCATCTCTTCCATGTCACTGAAGGGAGAGCGGCTGTGTTGCCTGGTCCTTGCCTGGCTCTGTAATGGAGGGTGAAAAGCCATATTGTACCTTGCCTGCCTCGCCACAGCCACTTGAGCTCCCAACACTTCACTACACGCGTACCTTGGTGAAAGGAGGTGTCATTGAGGCAGTCCTCGAAAGTCTTTTATATATGTCTTCTCATGTAGTTTTCCTGATGTCAACTTGATCTGTAGCCACACTGGGTCTATTGTAATGTGATGTCATTTCCTATAATGCCATGGACATCATTGGACTTAAAGGGATGTGAGGCCATTTCCAGGGATGTTGAGGACCTAATCTCAGCAACTGGTAATTACTTGGGGCTGCATTCCGGTCCATCGTTTTTTGGCCACCATGCCACCTCAGACATGAAGCAGATATATGCAAATCAGCCTTAGACTCTGTTAGAAATGGGGGTCTCTAGTTGGCAATGGCTGGCCACTGTCCAAGTAGGGACCCTTCTTCCTAAGTCAGAGTGAGAGGGCTACCCTCTTTAATACCCCTGCTCAACCCTGTGGTAACGTAGCACGAGCAGGTAGGCTTATCTCAGAGGCAGGGTGTGAAGCATTTATGACCATACACAGTAACACAGTGAGGAACACTACAGAGGGACACCACACAAGTAGTTATAAAAATAAGTATCTTTATATAAAGGCAGATTTATCACAATACCAATAACTGTAAAAGCCACAATACTGTCAAAAATAGGATAGCTGTTGAAGGGCTGTCAAAGATAGTTCAAAGGTTGCAAGAATAAGGTTCAAATTCAAGGCAGGGGTCTCTGCGCCCTTTCTTGTTCAGAGGTTGCAAAAATAAGGTTCAAATTCAAGGCAGTGGTCTCTGCGACCCTTTCTCTCATAAGACTGTCAAAAATAGGATGGCTGTTGAAGGACTGTCAAAAAATAGTTCAAAGGTTGCAAAAATAAGGTTCAAATTCAAAGCAGTGGTCTCTGCGACCCTTTCTCTCACAAAGTACCTGGGTTTAGTAGCAAAACCAACAAAATGTCGCAAAGAAGTGGTAGCGATGATTCTCGGCACGCGAGGCCGGCGATGCGTTGAAATCCTTGCCGCAAGGGAGGATGATGCGCCGATCTGCGTGATGCGTGCGGAGACACTGCGACCAACTTCTGCACGCTAGGCCGCCCGATGCGATGACTTTCTTGCCGCGAGGGAGAAGTCGATGCGGCGATCCTGTTGCGCTGTGCGATTGTGTTGCGATGCGAAGAGATGACGCTCCGCGAGGGAGCGACGAAATCCGGTGCGATGCGATGAAAATAGGCGGACGCACGGCGTCCGCAAAGCGATGTCTTGAAGCGATGATTTCTTTAGGGGTTGCGAGCACTCGGCGACAGCAGCGCGATGATTTTTCCAGCGCGTCTCAGCTGCAGCGGCTCGCAAAGGGGCGTTAGCGATGGTTTCGTTTGCGAGCACCCAGCGGCAGCAGCGCGATGATTTTTCCAGCGCTCTCGGCTGCAGCGGCTCGCAAACGTGCGTTAGCGACGATTTCCAGCACTCTTTTCTCTGAAGCAAAACTAGAGGCCCTGGAACTCACAGGAGCCTCATCAGCAGATAGCAATCCTAGCAGGGAGGTCGCAGGGAGGTTGGTGGTGGAGTCAGATGTGCCTGAGACTCCAGCAGGAGGCTAGCTCTTTTCCTAGCCCTTGGGTAACTGCTGTAACAAAAATAAAAGTTCTCTCAAAAGTTCCTTTTCCTCGTCTTCAAGGTCCAGTGGTCACTGCTGCAGGCCAGTGCAAGAAACAACACACAAGCACAAGGACAGTCACTTCCTGCAGATTCCTCCAGTGGCACGGACAGAGTTTCCTCTCCAGATCCAAAAGCAATACAAATTGTAAGGGTTTGAGCACAGATATTTATACCCCAAAAGCCTTTGTTCTTAGAAGCTACCAGTCACTGAACCTAGCCAGAACCAGTTCTGCTCAGGCCTGGAGCACTTTGTTTACCAGGCTGCATCCTTCCTTTCAGAAAGAGGGGGTCTGCTAGCAGACACACAGTGGGAGGTGGAGCCAGCATTCACCTTGCCAGGCACAGCCCTATTCAGGTCAAGGAGCCACCCCTCCCCACACTCTAAATGCAGATCTCTCTATTCAACCCAGGTCTGACTCAGCCTGTCCTGCCCCTCTAAAACCAGACAGCCAATACACATAACGGCAGAGCACACTGGAAGGCTTAGGCAAGAAACTACCTACTTTCTAAAAGTGGTATTTTCAAACACAGAATATAAAAATAAACTTCACTAAAAGATGTATTTTAATATTCTGAGCTCAGGCATACTAAATTCGTTTTTCTACCATGTCCCTGGGGTCAGTCAGGACTATAGAATGTAATAGTCAAACTGCCCATTCTAGCCTATGAGGAACAGGTAGCCTTACAGTAGTGAAAACGAAATGGGGTGTAATTCACTACCAGGACATGCTACATACACCAAGGCATGTCCTACCTTACACATACAATGCACCCTACCATAGGGGTGACTTACAGGCTGCCAAGGGAAGGTTCAGGGGCTGGGAAGTGAGTGCACTTCACAGCCAAGATGGCAGTTCTGGACTGCACACAGACACTGCAGTGGCAGGTCTGAGACACACTTTACAAGCTGCTTCTGTGGGTGGCGCAAACCAGCGCTGCATGCCCACCAGCAGCATTTGGTTTACCAGCCCTGGGCACACACAGGCCACACTACTAGGGACTAACAGGTAAACCAAATAAGCCAATCAGGGATATACCAATTCACATAGACATATTTACAAGGGAGAGCATATGCACTTTAGCACTGAACAGCAGTGGTAAAGTGCCCAGAGTCATAAAACCAACAGAAACAGGTCAGCAAAAATACAGGAGGCAGGCAAAAAGTTTAGGGGTGACCCTGCAAAAGGGCCATTTCCAACACAACCCCTTCCAGCCAAAACGCAGGGTAGACCAATCACTACTTTGATGGGCTTCCCTGCTTCGAGCGATAGAACACGGAACTGGCCCACAACTGCAGGGGCATATGCCAGCTCTACTCCAATCTGAACCCTGGTGGATCCCTCTGTCCACACTCCCAGGGCCCACTAAGATAACCAATGGAGAACTCTGCCCCTCACCTGTGGACACCACCTGTGCAGCACCTAACCTTAACTGGCCCCCAGGTGTGTCCCAACAGATAAACAACAAGCCCCAGTAATCACTGACAGTAGTCAGTGATGAAATCCAAGCCCTATACCTCTCAGGGCTCTCAAACTTTTGTGGCATCAGAGAGTGAGGGCAGTAACCCCAGGTGCCTGGCACCTTTTGTACACTCTCCCTCCTGTCAGGTCAGGCAAAGCACCCGGACACTGACCCACCAGCCCTGGGCCTGTACCCAGCGGCTGGGCCAGAGACTGGGGTGGGCTCTCCCACACCCGGTCCTCCTCTTTGGGGCTCGGTACCCTCCCACCTGGAGCGATACCCCCTTCCAGAATTGTCAGGGCACCTGAGGCAGGTGTCCTGCATAATTCGCCCACCAGTTCAGGGGTTCTATCCTGCAACTGGTATCCCAGCATAGGGTCTGTACCCTTAGACTGGGCGGAGGTCAGGGGTGAGGCTGCCCTCTCCCCGCCCCTTTACTGGGGCCCGGCACCCTCCCACCTGGAGAGGTGCCTCCATAACACAAACCGGGAGGGGCACTGTTAGCAGTTGCCCCTTCCTCCAGATCAGGGGGACACCCTGAACCTGGCCCCCCAACCTAGGGTCTGTACCCTTGGGCTGGGCCTGTGCCTGGCAACCCAGGACTTCTGGGGGCGTACACCAATTCCCCCAAGGAAAATACACTCTTCCACTAGTTCAGGGCCTTGTCCCTGCAACTGATCCATCAACCTGGAAAACCCTCAGGTGGTACTGGGGTCAGAGGCGAGGACTCCCTCCCTCTGCACCCCCTTCCAGCATACTGCACCCTCCCACCTGGAGTGGTGCTTTTAGAAAAGAAAATGGTCGGGACACTGCTTACAGTTGTCCCTCCCTCCAGGTCAGACGACACCTGGACCTGACTTACCATCCCAGGGACCAACCCCTGTGCTTGAACAACTGCCTGGCCAACCAGGACTTCCTGGGAGCACACAGGCCCCCTCAAGGAAACACACCCCTCCACCAGTTCAGGGCCTGGACCCTGCAACTGACCTACCAACCTGAAAAACCCGCAGGTTGCACCGGGGTCAGAGGCGAGGACTCCCCTCTGCACCCCCTTCCAGCATACTGCACCCTCCCACCTGGAGTGGTGCTCTTAGAAAAAATGGTCGGGACACTGCTTACAGTTGTCCCTCCCTCCAGGGCAGACAACTCCTGGATCTGACTTACCAACCCAGGGACCAACCCCTGTGGCTGAACAACTGCCTGGCCAACCAGGACTGAAGTGGTGTCACCATGGTCACTCCTAGGGGGCTCAGCCCTTCTGACTGGCCCCTGACCCACTGGCTCTTCCACTGGGGACTCCTTCCCCTTTCATCCCTCAGACTGGACTTCCGTACCCTCCCCTAGGAGTGGCACTGCCAGGCACAAGAACTGATGGAGGCCTGACTACAGGCACTCCCAGATCACCTAACACTGGGGTACCGCCCACAATGGACGGTCCATCCAGACAGACTAGGCTCCCCACCTGGTGTTCCCTCATGGAACCATCCAGTCCTGGGGACTGAGGCTGGGGACCTTCGGGACCTATCCCAGTCTCACTCCTGCTCCCACGAGACAGGATGTGAGGCCCTACAACCTCCTCACAACAAGGGGACCCAGCTGTAACACTCCTAACCTTTCCCAGCACTCTGGGTTGGAAAACTTCTGAACCACTTCTCTTAGGGTCATTCCCTAATGCCTCTACAGAGCCTCTGGTACTCACCCAGAGGTCTGCCTCCTGCGCAAGTTCCCTAGGATCAGAGAACTCGCACTCTAACACATGTTGGTTTAGCTCTGGAAAATAGGAACTCACAATATGCTCTCCCAAAATTGGATTACACAGTTCCACGCAGGTGCTAACCTTTACCTCACAATCCAGTGTCTCACACACGTACCCCACACCACTCTCTTGAAGTGGGCGAGACATTGACTGACTGTCTCTATCACTCAACCCACACTCTTCTGGGCGGTCCTCACACTCATACACCAGGACTCTCAACCACGGGGGAACCCCTCTCCCTGCACCTCTCATCCAGAGTCGGTAGAGTATCCCTCCTTTCACTAGGACTATGGGCCCCTGCGCTAGTTCCCCAATCCACCTCAGGGCCACTGCATATTAATGGAGCTACCTCACATCCTTGAATCCCCTGGTGTAGATCAACCCCCTCCTTCAAGTCAGGTGCTACATCTCTGGGTGGGGGTACTACACTGTCATCACTATATACTTCAATTTTGCTGCCACCACTGGACCCCACCCTCTCTGGGGAATCCAGACAATTAAAACTGTGCTTCAGGGGTAACCTACCCTCTTGAGCTAACTTCTCCTTTTCTGCTATCTGCGCTAGGTGCGCCTCCAGCTGGGCAATCTCTATTTGGAGCCTCTCCAATTCCAGCTGGTACTCCCTCTCCCTCTGTCGGCCCAACTCCTCTGGGGACCATGAAGGGGATTGAGTGCTACCCTGTGCACTAGATCCAGCAAGGGACTCCCTACCTATGGGACCTTCCCGCCTGTCCACCAACTCCTCTGGGGACCCTGAGGGGAACCTGGCACTACCATAGGCACTAGACTCATCCAGGAACTCCCCACCTATGAGATATTCCATAACACTTTCTTCCTCCTCTTCAGACTCTCCAGAGCCACCCTTAGACCAACTACCCTCTTGGTAGGTGTACTGGGACTCCAAGAATCTCCATCTGTCTTGTTGCCAAAGTCTCAGGGATGTCTGCAGGGATAGCTGAGTCTCCTTCCTACTCACTGCTAAGCCCCTCTCCTCACAGAACCCCTTAGCTCCTCTAGACTGTAGGTCAACAGATCATCTATATAAAGGTAGGTCTCATTTCAGCAAGACCCATTGTAGCAATATCTGGCAATATCAATAATAAAAAAATAGGCTTGCCCGTTGTAACAATCACAGGCAATATCAATAACAGATAGAAGAAAACTTCTCAAGAAAATGTATGCGGGTAAAAATCACCGGCAATATCAATCACAATATAGGATCCCAAAAACTCTCAGAAAATGTGTGCGGGTGAGAAATCACCGGCAATATCAATTACAATATAGGATCCAAAAAAAACTCTCAAAAAATGTATGCGCTACATTATGGTCTGCACTCACTAGTAGTGTATACTGTAATTACTGTATGCGATCATAAATGCAAGTCCAGATCCTCACCGCTGACCACCAATGTTAGAAATGGGGGTCTCTAGTTGGCAATGGCTGGCCACTGTCCAGGTAGGGACCCTTCTTCCTAAGTCAGAGTGAGAGGGCTACCCTCTTTAATACCCCTGCTCAACCCTGTGGTAACGTAGCACGAGCGAGGTAGGCTTATCTCAGAGGCAGGGTGTGAAGCATTTATGACCATACACAGTAACACAGTGAGGAACACTACAGAGGGACACCACACAAGTAGTTATAAAAAATAAGTATCTTTATATAAAGGCAGATTTATCACAAGACCAATAACTGTAAAAGCCACAATACTGTCAAAAATAGGATAGCTGTTGAAGGGCTGTCAAAGATAGTTCAAAGGTTGCAAGAATAAGGTTCAAATTCAAGGCAGGGGTCTCTGCGCCCCTTTCTTGTTCAGAGGTTGCAAAAATAAGGTTCAAATTCAAGGCAGTGGTCTCTGCGACCCTTTCTCTCATAAGACTGTCAAAAATAGGATGGCTGTTGAAGGACTGTCAAAAAATAGTTCAAAGGTTGCAAAAATAAGGTTCAAATTCAAAGCAGTGGTCTCTGCGACCCTTTCTCTCACAAAGTACCTGGGTTTAGTAGCAAAACCAACAAAATGTCGCAAAGAAGTGGTAGCGATGATTCTCGGCACGCGAGGCCGGCGATGCGTTGAAATCCTTGCCGCAAGGGGAGGATGATGCGCCGATCTGCGTGATGCGTGCGGAGACACTGCGACCAACTTCTGCACGCTAGGCCGCCGATGCGATGACTTTCTTACCGCGAGGGAGAAGTTGATGCGACGATCCTGTTGCGCTGTGCGATTGTGATGCGAAGAGATGACGCTCCGCGAGGGAGCGACGAAATCCGGTGCGATGCGATGAAAAAGGCGGACGCACGGCGTCCGCAAAGCGATGTCTTGAAGCGATGATTTCTTTAGGGGTTGCGAGCACTCGGCGACAGCAGCGCGATGATTTTTCCAGCGCGTCTCAGCTGCAGCGGCTCGCAAAGGGCGTTAGCGATGGTTTCGTGTTGTGAGCACCCAGCGGCAGCAGCGCGATGATTTTTCCAGCGCTCTCGGCTGCAGCGGCTCGCAAACGTGCGTTAGCGACGATTTCCACCACTCTTTTCTCTGAAGCAAAACTAGAGGCCCTGGAACTCACAGGAGCCTCATCAGCAGATAGCAATCCTCGCAGGGAGGAAGCAGGAGGTTGGTGGTGGAGTCAGATGTGCCTGAGACTCCAGCAGGAGGCTAGCTCTTTTCCTAGCCCTTGGGTAACTGCTGTAACAAAAATAAAAGTTCTCTCAAAAGTTCCTTTTCCTCGTCTTTAAGGTCCAGTGGTCACTGCTGCAGGCCAGTGCAAGAAACAACACACAAGCACAAGGACAGTCACTTCCTGCAGATTCCTCCAGTGGCACGGACAGAGTTTCCTCTCCAGATCCAAAAGCAATACAAATTGTAAGGGTTTGAGCACAGATATTTATACCCCAAAAGCCTTTGTTCTTAGAAGCTACCAGTCACTAAACCTAGCCAGAACCAGTTCTGCTCAGGCCTGGAGCACTTTGTTTACCAGGCTGCATCCTTCCTTTCAGAAAGAGGGGGTCTGCTAGCAGACACACAGTGGGAAGGTGGAGCCAGCATTCACCTTGCCAGGCACAGCCCTATTCAGGTCAAGGAGCCACCCTCCCCACACTCTAAATGCAGATCTCTCTATTCAACCCAGGTCTGACTCAGCCTGTCCTGCCCCTCTAAAACCAGACAGCCAATACACATAATGGCAGAGCACACTGGAAGGCTTAGGCAAGAAAATACCTACTTTCTAAAAGTGGTATTTTCAAACACAGAATATAAAAATAAACTTCACTAAAAGATGTATTTTAATATTCTGAGCTCAGGCATACTAAATTCGTTTTTCTACCATGTCCCTGGGGTCAGTCAGGACTATAGAATGTAATAGTCAAACTGCCCATTCTAGCCTATGAGGAACAGGTAGCCTTACAGTAGTGAAAAACGAAATGGGGTGTAATTCACTACCAGGACATGCTACATACACCAAGGCATGTCCTACCTTACACATACAATGCACCCTACCATAGGGGTGACTTACAGGCTGCCAAGGGAAGGTTCAGGGGCTGGGAAGTGAGTGCACTTCACAGCCAAGATGGCAGTTCTGGACTGCACACAGACACTGCAGTGGCAGATCTGAGATACACTTTACAAGCTGCTTCTGTGGGTGGCGCAAACCAGCGCTGCATGCCCACCAGCAGCATTTGGTTTACCAGCCCTGGGCACACACAGGCCACACTACTAGGGACTAACAGGTAAACCAAATAAGCCAATCAGGGATATACCAATTCACATAGACATATTTACAAGGGGAGAGCATATGCACTTTAGCACTGAACAGCAGTGGTAAAGTGCCCAGAGTCATAAAACCAACAGAAACAGGTCAGCAAAAATACAGGAGGCAGGCAAAAAGTTTAGGGGTGACCCTGCAAAAAGGGCCATTTCCAACAGACTCCTTCCAATAGGAGCAGTCCAGCCTGAAAGGCAGGCCAGGTCCTTTCTGAACCAGAACACAAGCAACGCAAGACTGGTTTCAGTCTATTTGGGCCCTGACTGTAGAGTGCAGCTTGACTCCTGTGGTGCAGTGAGCACAGGACCCATGTCTGGGCATACCTGGTGTATTTATGAATACGGAAAATGATGGGTGGAATGTTTGAGTTCATCTCAGGCACTGGTAATTACTCTGGGACACATCCCAGCCCAACCTTTTTGTTCTTGCCCTCCATCGCACCTCCGCATGCAACCAATCAGAGCATTTTAGCAAAAGCATTGAAACCCTTTCATGAAGCTTTTGCATTTGACTCGTGAGGGACATCTAGTAACGACTAGTGGAACTGCAGCTTGATGTAATAATAATTTCAATGCTTTTGCATTTGACTCGTGAGGGACATCTAGTAACGACTAGTTGAACTGCAGCTCTTTGTAGAATTATTTTGATATTGGATGCTATAATATTCACTGCCCACTGCTAATCTCGTCCCATAATGGTTTGCAGGGCCTTTGGTTGGGATTGTATTTTTGCCAATAACTGTGCTTGGGGTGGTCCTAAGAGGATGGGACCACCACCGAATCGTTCAACAAGATGTGCTTTTTGTTTTCAAGGCATCTGCTTCGTTCTCTCCCTAGGTTAGGGAGGATCCCAAAATCATCACCTCTCTCACTGCTTGTTAATTTATCGTTTTCACTTTTGTGAAATGACTATATGCATTTTTAGTATATAAAGACAGAGATACTTATTTTATCATAACTTGCACTGTGCAAGATGCCGTTTGCAATTATTGCACAGTGCAGACAAGCACACAGCAACGCACTTCGCAATTTGCGTAGCTGAGTGTAGTTCAAAGTGTACTTTGTGTAGCTACGCGTAGTGCTACTACGCCCAGGGTTACAAAGGACATGGGAGTAACCTCCCCACTGTCCAGACCCTCCCCTGGGAGGGTCCCCTGAATCTGTCCAACCCTCTCCCATGGGTACAAAAGGGCTTACCTGGCTATAGGACCCTAGATTCGACGTGGACAAGATTCTGAACAAGAAACTACTGAACTTCTACTTTCTGGACACTCTGAACTTTGCTGGACTTCATTTGGGCCCAACTTCATCTCCCACTTCGTCCAAAGCATCGTCTGTGCCCGTGCACCATACAGGCTCCGTTCAGGACCTGTGAAGCATCAAGGACAACCAATGACATCTCCCTTGGAGTGAAAGAGTCACTCCCCTGCAACTGCAGGCACCAAATCTCGATTGACTGGTCTGCTGTTACAGAGCTCCTACGGACTCCAAAGGCATCAGCAACACAGGAGGTGGGTTTCTACATCCCTCGAGGTCTGAGCTGTCATCGCCAAGGCTTGTTAGTGCTCTAGCCAGACACCGACTCCTCAGTACTCAACATCCTTCGTGGGACAGCTGGTATGTGTCTCCTGGTCATCCTTGATGCCTCCTGGTCCCTGTGGCTGAAGAGTCAAGAACCCCCTCAACGCACCTGAAGCACCCGACATCGGTGGGCATTCGTCTACCGAGCCCCTGGTCACTCCTGAGTGACCAAGACTCTGTCCCCTCTGCTTTCAGGTACTTTTGAACAAGAATCCACCTTTGGATTCCATCTGGCACTTTTCTCCGAGCACGCGGTCGTGTTCCTACACTGCACCCGTCCTCCGTGGGGTCCCTACTTACTCACCTTGGGTGGTTCCTTGGGGTCCCAGCTATTCTACATCCTCTAGACACTGTCTTGACTCAAGTCGTGGTTCTTATACCACTATTTTAGTATATGGTCTGGTCTCCCCCTGGAGCCCACTGTGTATTAGTGCTATTTACTATTGTTTCTGTGCTACAGTATTGTGTGCTTTGTGAGTATCTTCATGTACTAGAGAGTGTTATATTTATAAATACATATTTTTATAACTACGGTGTGGTTGTCCTTTCATTTAACCAATACAATAAGGTTGCATTCTGGTAAAACAAGCTGCTTAACATTCCTTCACGACTAAGCCTGAAGGCTGCTCTCCACAGCTACCACTTGGATAGCTTTCTAAGGTTATCTTTGACCTCTTAAATCACCATAAGGGTTGTTTGGACTGGTGCAAGGTGCCCACTTTAATTAGTGGACAGCATATACCAGGCCAACTTCTCACACTAACCATCACCTAGACTTCTCACCTAGCAGCCAGACACTGCAACAGACTTCTAGACCTCACTAACAATCACCTAGACTTCTCACCCTCCAACTAGACCCTGCAACTAGCGCTCAGAACACGGACGAGGAGGATCGTTTCACGAGCCCAGTACTTATCAAGGTGCTGAGTGGACGGGACTGTCCACTCTGGGCGTCCTTATTTGTGTGGGACCCGTGTACCTATTATTATAGGTGTCCCGTACACCGATTGCAATTGTTACTTGTATGAATAAGTTGCCTACAATTGCTTCATAGTGACTCATTTGTCTGGCTTCCGGTTGCATGGCATTGCTGACAAATTCACGTCTTATCTCAGATACAGCAGCTCCTCTTATAATTGGACTCCGCGAATGCCCTGAAGAAGTCCATTTGCAATGGACGAAACACATTGGCTGATCCATTTGTGATTCAAAATAAAAAGGAGAAATTGAAGAATACGACTCTGGATACAGACCTTGTATTTTATGGATTGCCCTTTTTTTGTTGAACATTGTAAATTCCCGTTGGAGATCCGCACCTTGACAGTGGGTGTTTATGTTCGTGTGCACACATTTTTGGGAGACTTCCCTCTATCTACTGATTTTGGGGATAGCAGCTACAGGGCCTCACTGTCAAATTGTTGTATTCCATGGGTAAAAAAGCCTGTGAAGCTACTGACTACTAAAAACATGGTATGCTGCCACCAACACTCACCGTACATGACGGGGGACACAGACAGTAGTCTTGTGCCACGCCAACGCTGTGCTTTTAGTGTCCCTCTATGTCCCCAGAGCTAGGCCCTGAGCCTCAGTGTCAATTTTGGACCTAAGCATGCCCTGCGCATGCAGTATCTTCTGCCTGTTGAGGCCAAAATAAAATCAGGATGCCAAATGCACTTGCATTTTCGTCTCTCAAGGCAAGGGTGCACGGGGCCTTGGCCAGGGTGGGGGTAGGGTGAGCAATCAGGGCTCAGTCAGTCTATATTGTTGTCTTCCCCTAAAATAATTGTCCTCTGATATTTACATTGATTAATTTTAGCCTTCATCTGTAAAATAACAACATATTGCTGCATAACTTTGAGCTGGATGAGGGTTGTGTCAATCAGGGTCGAGTGGGAGGAGCTATAAAATAATGCACACTCCTAAAATGAAGAGTAACATTTAAAATAAACTACTCTGCATGAAATGCATTGTTCTGGAAACTTTGGAAAGCTCAATTGGTTAATGTGGTTATTTCTGATGTTTTTGTGTCAAACTGAACGGTCGCTAATTCGCATCCTGGTTGGTGCAATAGGGAATGACATTGTGCTGACTAGACTTACACCTCCTCCTGGCATGGTGCTGGCTAGACTGGTACCTCCTCCTGCATTGCTGCTGACTAGTCTGACATCACCTTCTGTAATGGTGCTGACTAGACTGACACCACCTCCTGCAACGGTGCTGACTAGACTGGCACTGTAATAAGGGCTGATTCTGTGCCTCTTCCAGGATAGAATCCAGTTTGGAAGTCAGAAAGTATGGAATTCTCGCCAATGAGTTGTGACATCAGGACGAAAGCTGCTCTTTCTATGAGTTTGCCCAGGAATGGTCAATTTGCTATGGGTCTGTCGTAGTCAGGGTCTTGCTTGTCTAGGGTAGTTTTTTCTTTATTTCTTAATAATGGGCATATGTATGCCTTTTTTAAGTCTTATGTGAAGTTGTTAAGGAATTGTTGATGAGTGTTCAAAGCTAGAATTGCCTGGTTAGTGCACAAATCTGATGTTTGTGTAATGGGCCAGAATTGCTTGAGCGTTAAATGTTAAAATGATGGTTGTAGTCAAGGCAAAGAAGGCATGGTGGCGCTGGCTGATTGACCACCTTTCAGGGTTCAAGATAGTTAGAGACTGTTTCAAAGGGTCAGAGTTCCAAGAGCAGTTGCTGGTCTCCTTGCCTTCTAGGCGAAGATGTCCAGGCTATTCTTGTCACGAGCTGCAGGTCTCAGAACTCAAGGACAGCGCTTATGGGAAACACAGGTCTTTCTCAAGATGGATCAATGAAGCCAAGCACTAGACTTAATTAAAAAGCTGTATTTGTAGCCTGTCATATAATTGTTATCTGGAGCCTTCTAGAGAATTGAGTTTTTCTGTTGGTTAAAAGGCTGTCTCTCGCAGGGAACTGAGGCAGGGACTGGAGGCCTTAAATTAGATGGCAGGGCAGCTGAACAAATAAACAACAGGTAGGATCCCAGGCGACCTTGAGGTCTGCAGGACACAGATGCTTTTAACTAATCAACACCGGTTCTGCAGGAAACAGAACCTTTTAGCTAATCCACAACACCTGTTAGGGCAGGTAAACAAATAAACAACAGACAAGCATCAGCGACCTTGAGGTCAGTAGGAGACAGCTGCTTTTAATTAATCAGTACCACCTGTTTGCATAGGTACTTAGGTAAACACACCTTGAAAGAGTGCATTCAAACTAAAGTGCATAGCATACCTAAATAAAGTGCATGGCAGACTACATGGCACCTGCAAAGTTGACATTACTAGCCCTCATTCTGCTTACATTGACTTACACATTATTTCTAGATGAAAATGCTGTTTTATTCTTCATGTTTTAAATGCCTGCTGATGTGTTTTTTTCATATATAACAAAAATATGGGAAAATCAATTTGTTTTGGGTTACTGTCTTTCTGCAGCTGAATTATAATGTATTTTTCTGTGTGCCTTAGAGGAAGCTGATATTCTAATCATACTATCACTTTAATCTTTGTCTTACACTGGTTTGCCTATGCTGTATGTTCCTCATTGTCACCACTATTTTCCAATTAGGCAGGTGCCATGTACTCAATGTACTTTATTTTGCATTCTCTTCTGAATGTTTAATTTAAAAGGTATACTATGCACTCTAGTTTGTGTGCACTGTAAAAACGTATGTCTAATGAAATACAAGTGTCTGGTATTTTTGTTAAAACAACATGCACTTCTGAGCAATCAAGTAAAGGCCTCTGTCTGGTATTTTTGTTTCTATAAGGGCTGTTGAATAATTATGCCCTGCTGAGCAATTAAAGGCCTCCGCTTCCTGCTGCCCTCGTTTCCTGACCATGTGCCTGGTATTTTGTTTTTGTTTGTACAATGGCTGATGATTCATTATACACTGCTTAGCAGTTAAAGATCTCTATTCCTGCTGCCCTTGTTTTCTGCCAGAGTTTCTGGTATTTTGCTTCTGTTTGTACAGTGACTGATGGTTAATTAAGGGACTCTATTTCCTGTCGGAGCTTGTCTTCTGATTGGAAGACAGCACTTTCCATGTGCTAGACGAGCTATAAATACCACGTTCAAAGTGTGGCCGCCCTCTGAGCTTCGTCACTCAGTCTGAAGAGAGAGCCGTGACTCCTGTCAGCATTACTTGGGGGTTCCGAGCCCCACCACCTGCGACAAGAGCAAATCGGACACTGACGAATGACAGCTGGGGGCGTGCAACCTCTCTTGGAATCCTATCCCTTCGAGAGGACTTTATGCAACCTTGAACCCTGGAACCTGGCTTGGAGAAGCTGGCCTGGTATATGATGTCCACTTATGTAAGTGGGCACCTTGCACTAGTCCAGACAACCCTTATGGTAATTTAGGAGGTCTTAGACAACCTTAGAAAGCTCTCTAAGTGGTAGCTGTGGAGAGCAGCCTTCAGGCTTAGTCCAGAGGGAGTGTAAAGCAGCTTGTTTTACCAGAATGCAATCTTATATTATAGATTAAGTGAAAAAGAACCACACATGGGATTTATAAAAATATGTATTTATTATATAATACTCTCTAATACATACAAATATCTCCTACCTGCACAATGCGCACAATACTTTGCAAAGAAATTAAGTAAATAGCACAGAATACACAGTGGACCCCAAGGGGAGGACCAAACCATATACTAAGAAAGTGGATACCCTGGTACCCCCGTTACCTACACCAGGGAAGCCGGGTGCATAGGTGTGAAGTGGTGTCGGAAACCGCAGTCGAACCCAATAGAGGACTTCAGGAAAGTGCCGCTGCTGAAGAAAGAGAAAGTGTCTGGTGGAATCCAAAGGTGGATTCTAGTTGAGAGGTACCTGCAAGCAGAGGGGACAGAGTCTATGTCACTCAGGAGTGACCAGGAGACTTGGAAGAGGAATGCCCTCCGATGTCGGGTGTTGCAGGAGAGTTGATGATGACCTTGACTCTGCACCTGTGAGGACTAGGCGACACTGAGGAAGACCAGGAGCAGTGCACGAGCTGTCCCATGAAGGATGTCGAGTGCTGAGTGGTCGGTGTCTGGCGGGAGCACCAACAAGCCTTGGCAAATGCAACCAACGCAGGAGTTGAAAAAGGAGCAACATCAGGACCAGCAAGGTCCAGGGGACTCATC
Source organism: Calotriton arnoldi (assembly GCA_963921515.1). Lineage (NCBI taxonomy): Eukaryota > Metazoa > Chordata > Amphibia > Caudata > Salamandridae > Calotriton > Calotriton arnoldi. Next base: position 300,145 of record CAWUFW010014662.1, on the reverse strand, counting down.
ACAAGCAGGGGAGTCAGGGCAGGCCCAGAGAAATCAGGGGAGCCCAAGAGAAGCAAACTTAGTTGTGGTGCCTGCAAATGCAGGGGAGTGACTCCTTCACTCCAAGGGAGATTCCTCCAGGTGTCTTTGATACCCACAGGCCTTGGAAGGTTCCTGTATGGTGCAAAGGCACAGATGATGCAGCAGACTCGAAGGGGGACGAAGTCAAGCCCAAACGAAGTCCAGCGAAGTCCAGAGTGCCCAGACAGTAGAAGAAGTGGTGTCTGATCTGAATCTTATCCCACAAAGAATCTAGGGACCTACACCCAGGTAAGCCCTTAAGTACCCTAGGGAAAGGGTTTGGGTGATTCAGGGGACCCTCCCAGGGGTGGGTCTGGACAGGGGGGAGGTTACTCCCATGTCCTTTGTCCAGTTTCGCGCCATAGCGGGAGCCAACGGCTCCCAGGACTGGTTTGAACTGGACTATGCAGGGGGACACCCGGTCCCAATACACTAAATCCTGTCTGGGAGGTGGTCACACCTCCCTGTGACAGGATGCCTATTGTTCTGCCTTCCCCTGCTCGAGCTTGGCTCAGCAGCAGGAGGGCAGAAATGTGTCTCTGGTCGGCAGCAACCATGTTGTGCTGTCCTGGTCTAGAAGGTTGGCAACTGGAACACTGAGAGCCTAACGGAGTGCTCTTCCAGTGCTTTTATGGTGTGGGGATATGATTCCAACATGTTTGATACCAAACATGCTAGGATTTGTTGCAGCCAGTTTTGAGATGTTCATCGCGTTATTACGCGGTGCCCCTCTATATGGTACATGGCTGCTTCACTTTCAACCTGGGAGAATGGACTCCATAGGCTCTAGGGGTGTCCTGCTCATGCAGGGGCACCCTCTCACTTACAACCAAGCACCCTGCTTTCAGGATTGCAAAGGCCTGCTATAGGGGTGACTTATAGGTTTTAAATGCAGTAACCCTAGATATAGGAAACCTATATCGTTAGTAAGTGGTGCTAGCACCAGCTTACACAGGCTGCAATGGCAGGCCTGTAGTTCCATTTTAAATGGTCTCGCATGGGTGGCATAATGCATGCTTCAGCCCATGGGGGACCTCTGGGGTACCTATGCCCTGGGTACCTTAGTACCATATACTAGGGACTTATAAGGGTACCCCAGTATCCAATCTGGGAGGTACCTAAGAACTGAACATGACAATTTAGGGGGAAAGCAGATAGACTGGGGTCCTGATTAGCAGGATCCCAGTCAGACTAGTCAAAAACCAGCATAGCAGCAGGCAAAAAGTGGGGGTAACCATGCAGAAGGATCCTACCTTTCTACACTGGGCATTTAGTTGGTGCTGCTGCACCTCACCTTGACTACTACCATCATTCTCCCACCGCTGCTGAACGCTACAGCTACTTTGGGACGCTACATAGACCTCAGGTTAGTACTGTAGTCGAGTGCTTCTTATTTTTGGTTTCTCCTTTCTTTAAGGACACTCTTACAGTATGAATTTAAATGAGGACGTTTTAGCAGAAGAAAAAGATAAAAGGACAAATTGCCCTTAGGATTTATTGTGGTGGTCAGTGTTCGAAGGACTCCCTCCCCACCCCCCCCAATGGACTCGAAGGTCAGTGTTTGAAGGACCCTCCTCACCCCTCATTGGACTCTAATTTCTCAAGAACTCATACCCAAAAAACTCTCTAAATGAAACGTGTCTGAAAAAGAGCAATTTGTCGCCAAAGTCTAATTTTTATTTTACCTTAGGGAGAGTTGACTGGATAAACTCAATCGGCGATCTCCACAAGAGGGGTTAGGGATTATGAAGATTACCTCTCCTGATGGTAGGAGTGCACCGTACCACTAGAACTAGAAAGGTCCTACTCAAAATGATCAGCACCCACCCACCATTCTTTACACGAGGGCTCGAGGTACACCAGAACTACTGTTCTCTCTCTTTCACCAGTTCCCATTTTCCCTCCCCAGAGTCAGTTGTTGGTTCCATTTTCCCTCCCCAGAGTCAGTTGTTGGTTCCATTTTCCCTCCCCAGAGTCTGTTGTTGGTGTCAGTCGTCTATTTGGTTACTAAGGATTAACCTCCGGGGGAAGTGGTGGAAGATCTTCACTTATGCAGAAGTTCTGGGAATTCTGGTGAATGGCCCTTAGTGTGACATTGTCAAGGATATTTCCTGTTCCTGGCAGACTGATGTATGCAAATGGTGTCATTTATTGTTTTGTAGAGCGTGCAAGATGCAATGCCATTCTCTTGTTTTTAGTGGAAAAGTCACAATTAATTATTCATTTTGAAGGTGTGTTTTGTAAAGTTACATTTTGTCAAGCTATGTTTTCCTAAAAAGCTATTGGTTGTTGTTATTGTTACGTCAACATAAACCATGTCGGTAATGTGTTCTCTCTATCTGAAAACCTGTAAAACGTATTATTTTTGGAATATTTTCCTGAACTTTTTGTCCTTTTCCAAGAGGCAGACTTCATGTCAATCCTCGTATTGGTTTTTATAACTTAACAACTTTTCCTTGCTTTTAACTTTGCAGGCTCTACGACAGTATGCTATTTGACAATATAGAAAAACTTTTTTGCATTCCTTAGCCGAATGCCCCTATGTCTGTCTGTCTGTTGACTTTATACTTAGAGTTGTTTCTGATTCTGGCTATTGATATACCTTAGAGGTTTACCTAATATTATCCTCTCACAAATATGATGATTATTTCTCTGTTTGACAAATCATATTTTGCCTTCTGTAATAATTTTTAATTCTTTGATTAATCCTTATGGTCTTGACTTTGGAGGTTTGTATTGCAAAGGGTTCCAAATTTTAGTTCTTGGGTCATCATCCTGTAGGAATCTCATGACACAGATCGTGCACATATGCACTTTAGATAATTTAAAATCTTTTTTTATTTTTTCATTTACGATGTAGCAGAGTAAGAACAAAACAAGACATAATGCATAATACATGATCCCTAGTAAAAACATTTTTTTCTAGAATTCCTTGCCAATTACAAAATTCCATATTCATTTAATTCACTGCACAGATATGAAACCTTTTTTTCAAAATATTCCCCTCAAAAACAATATAATTTCTGTATTCGTCCGTCTATAAGATTCCATATTACCATAAGAAAAAATAAGTATTCAAACATATAAAGTGCATGTGTAATTCTTATTTGGTAACAAAGTGCTTTATTTAACCCTACACAATTCAGAAGTTACCATTTACCAGTCACCGCTCCAGTAATCTCACAAATTTCAGTACCAATTCTTCCACATTTTATTTAGTTCAACTACTGTGCCAACCCTTTGTGCGTTTTATAGTTTCCTATAAAAATACAACACAAAAAATTGATGGAGAATACAGAGGTGGACGAGTAGAATTTAACTTTCGGTGAAATAAGGTTGAAAGGAAAATAGAATTAATTTGTACTCGCATTAGAATCCCCATGCCTGAGTCCTGGAATCGTTTGAATTAGTTAGGGGTACCAGTGCATGTTGTTTTGAGTAGAATGACGTGAGTATCAGTAGGGATTTGTGTGATGAAGGTTTATGTGGATTCTGTGTCTTCTGGTGAGGGAATATATGGTCTGCTACAAAGCATAGGTATTGTGTCAATGGTATTTTTGCTTTGTGTTTGCATTGAAAAATAAAGTTGCATTACATTGTAATGTGGCTGTAGTAGCAATGACATTTATGTGTTCTATATTTCATTGTACAGTGCTTGATTTGTGATTTCATGTGATTTTTGTGCAAAGCTTTTGGATTTATGTGGAGAAGTTAATGGATTCAACAAGAGTATAAGATCACAAGATATTATTATACTATTATATTTGTCTACCAAATAAAGGTGTGAGTTATCACGCCAAGGTTATTAATGGTTTATTGAATCTCTAATCTAGTTGTAAACGTAAATTAACTGGAATAAGTGGTGTTTATTCCTGAGTGCACAAGGACAGACATGCTAATCAAAAGGTGGGTTATCGCAGTTGGAGAACTTGTCTTAGTGTGTTGGTAGTGGTGGTATTAGAATAGCGTATACCAACGTTCCTTTTCAGGTGTAAGTTTGATTTCGTTCCTACTTGTTTTGGTCATTGATAATACGTCTAACATTTTGTGTTGTTTATTTATTTTGTCTTGAATTGCAAAGCTTTTTTTGTGCGAATCACAAGTCTTATAGTTATTTTAAAGTTGTAATGGGTGCACATTTGAATAAAACTGTTAATACTACTCATGAGGGAGAGGCTTTGCCCCCAGGTAGTACACCAGCCTACAAAATGTTATTGAATCCGGGGTTACGTACGTGTTTGTGGCTTACAAAATTGAATAAGATCACTGCTGATGATAAGCATTTGCAATTTCCTGTGCATGCTAATTTTAATGTGAGAAAGATTGAAAACTTGAGGCGTGTCCTGTATGACATGAAGCCACAACCTAGACGTACACAGTTCGAGTCTTTGAATGAGTGGGATTATGTAGTGAATAAGAAGGAACATAACAAAAGGTTAAAAGGTTTGGTTAAAAAGGCCATTAACCATTGGCTGATTACTGATGACTTAGACAAAATGAAAATAAAAGCTGATAATAATAACAAGGATGACAAAAAGAAAGAGATGGGAGAGAAAGAGAGGGGTTGTGATGAAGATGAATTTATAAATGATTTGTTGATTGAGAGACCGCCACCATATAATGAGGCTCGTGTGGAAGTGCAAATGGTGGAGAAAGGTGTGGGAGAGACAAGCGTAAAGACAGATGAAGCAGGACCTAGCTCAGTTACCCCAGTTGCTTCAGCTGCTGAGCAAACAAAAGAGATTGATATTTTAAGATGGAAAATGTAATTAGAAGAAATTCTAAATGGTACAATTGGCTCAGAGACGACAATGATATGGTGGCGAAAGGTGCGGGAGAGATGAAGCAGGACCTAGCTCGGTTACCCCAGTTGCCTCAGTTTAAATTGAAGAAGTTACAAATGGTACGATTGGCTCAGAGATGACAATGTTGTATAATGAAGAAGAATTGAAATATTTGAGTTTGGAAGTGGCAAAACGTGCATGTGAGGCTTATGAGAAACTTGAGGATTTAGCTAAAGAGCATCATGTGAATTCAGCAGTATGAAGCGTGACAATTGTACCATCGAGAACACATCTGAGAGAATGAATAAGTACAATAAGAGATTGGGAAGATGTGAAGAAATATAAAACAAATAGACAATGAAGGGAAGAAAATCACAAAGGAAAAGGATAGAAATAAGAGATGCTGATAAAAGTGGTTCAGAGTTTGAAACCATTGATGCAAAAGAATTTTCTTTGAGAAGTGCATGGAGGAGCGTATGTGCATGTGCCATGGTTGAGAGCTGATTTTAATACATTCACGACAAATTTCCACAAGCTTAGAAGGAACCAGAAAAGTGGTGCACAGAGGGGGAGAAGATTGTAACTGTTTTGAAGGTGCTTTGTATAATTGTATTTATACAGCGCTTACTACCCCTGATGAGGCGTCAAAGTGCTTTTTTACGAGTAGCATGTTATGCCGAAACCCAAAAAAGATTAGTGGTAGATTAGTATAGTGAAATTTGAGATGTGAACTAGTGAGTCTGTTAGTTGGATTGAAAAGGATAATGGGGGGGACAGAAGAGGGATGGGTCTAGAAAGTGTTTATTGAGAGATCATAGTAGTAAGATGAGGTTTGAGGTGAGTATAAGGAGAGATGAAGGAGGGAAGAATCTCTAGAAATGGATTAGGGAGATCAGAGTAGTAAAATGAGTTTTGGGATAAGTCAAAGGAGGGATATGTGAGGGAAGAATTTAGAAGGGTTGTTTTGGAGATCATAGTATTAAAATGAGGTTTGGGGTGAACCAAGGAGGGATAAAGGAGGGAAGAGTCTCTAGAAATGGATTAGGGAGATCAGAGTAGTAAAATGAGTTTTGGGATAAGTCAAAGGAGGGATATGTGAGGGAAGAATTTAGATGAGTTGTTTTGGAGATCATAGTATTAAAATGAGGTTTGATGTGAATCAAGGAGGGATAAAGGAGGGAAGAGTCTAGAAAGGGTTAGTTTGGAGATCATAGCAGTAGAATGAGGTTTGGGATGGGTCAGAGAGTGGAGGTAGAGGATACATTGGGAGAGGTATAGGGTGAAATATAGGGCAATGCATTAGATAGAGTACACTTTTTTTACAGTAGGAGTAAACTAAGAAATATGTAGATACATAAGTACATAATATTATACATATTTATATAAATAAATACACATTTCTAGATCATCATGCATATAATCAAATTAAATCTTTATATACAGAGGGATATGCTGTACATTTGTGTTTGAGTATGGTGGTTATGTAGGAAAGAGCCAACTCTTGAGTAGTCTTTTGACAATAAGATAGTTAGTTATCTGTGGATTTTATGTTTGGTGGTAATGAATTCCATATTTTGGCTGCTTGAACAGAGAAAGATGTGCCACTGATAGTTTTTTCCCTTTATGGTGAGATTTTGAGACGAGTTGCCAATCTGGAGCAGAGGTTCCTTGTTGAATGTATTTGGTGATTTTATTCCTGTTGAAGAGCGGTCCTGTTCCATGTATTGCTTGGGTGATACAAAGCAGCTTGAAAGTGGACCTTCTGGCAACCGGTAATCAATGTAGGGCCCTCAAGGCAGGGGAGATGTGGGCTTGTGGCTTTACATGTAGTGGTAACCTGGCAGCAGAGTTCTGAATCCGTTGTGGTCTTTTCATAGTTGATAAAGATGATCCGTGGTTGAGGTCATTGGCGTAATCAAGTTTAGACAGTACAAGAGAGATAGTAGCCTGGACCTTGTGTGGAAATCCCAGGTGAGGGAAGATGCGTCGCAAAGTTTTCATAGTAACAAAGCTTTATCCTGCTAATTTGTCCACTTGGGCATTCATTGATAACTTGTTGGAGTCCATGGTAATTCCAAGGTTTCTTACTTCCTTAGATATTTTAGGAGATGGTCCCAGATCGTCAGGCCAGGTGCAGAGTGGGTCATCATTTTTCCAATCTCCACAAGTGAGTATTTCCGTTTTGGGACCATTCAGTTGGAGATGGCTCCATATCATCCACTGAGCAATGGCTCTGAGGCAACTGAAGATTTGTGAGTTTTCAATGTCTTTGAGGCTTTTCAGTTGAAGGCGCATTTGTGTGTCATCTGCATATTTATAGTATGTCGGCTGAAATTGATTGATCAGTGCCGGTGATGGCTTCATGTAGATGTTGAAAAGCATGGGCGAGATGATCGAGCCTTGATGGACCCCATCTTTTGTGAATTACGGTTAGGATGAGAAAGGGGGGATATTTGTTTTGTTTTGAAGGTAGGATGTGATCCAGTCGAGAGCAGTCCTCTCTATGCCGGTTTCGTAGAGTCTTTGGATTAGAGTGTCATGGTCAACCGTGTCAAAGGCAGCTGAAAGGTCCAAGGGAAGTAGTGCAGCAACCCCGTTGTCCATCAGAGTGACATGGACCTCTCCAAAAAGCCACTAGAAGATATCCTGGTATGTTGTGCAATGTGACAGCCATGCCCATGGCTCATGCCACAGTATCTACAGAATCCAAAACACACTTCAGAATCAGCTCTGAGGAATTTTAACCAATTTGGAAAAGGATTGCTGTATGTATTCAGAAAGTGTCTCCCTAAAAGGGAGAAAGTTTCCTTGACTGAAGCAGATGATTGTAAGATTTCCTGCAAAATATTAATCTTAGGTACTGTTAAAGTTTTTCAGAATGTGAAATTTTGTGAGACAAATCATTTGTGAATAGTAATGATTTTTCTGATGAATATAGTCAAAACCGATGAATTGATGTTTCACCTAAAACGATTTTCTTTAGAGATTTAGAAGTGTTTATTAATGTAGCTTAATTATGCCAAGTTTTCATACAGGCGCTATTTTATTAAAATGGATGCTGTATTTATTCTATTCGACTTGCTCCTGCTCATCCCCCCTCCCAATCAATTTCCCCATGCAAGTCTTCTCTCACCACAGTTTTTGCAGAGCACAGGACACTGTGACACAATTGGTTATTTTCCTTTTGAGAGCATGTATTGTGAATGAAGTTCTTCATCATATCGTATTCCTACTGTAACTTTATGAAGGACATTTTCACTTGAAGTTCTGATGTAGGCTTGCTGGCACACTCATTTTTCACAGTGTGTTGTACATCTCCAGACTGTTGTTGCTGTGGAAGCTAAAGGAAGATTATCTCTAACTTCTCTTTGACTTCTCTCTCTCTCAAGAGTTAATGTGTTCTCAATCTTTCCAAAAAGGATTTACCTCTAGATTTAAATTTCACAGTGAAGTAAATTGCTTGGAATTTTACAGGAAAAGAAATTTCATTGATTAAAAGCACCGAGCCAGAACAAATCACGGTGAAACCAAATGCAGTGTGTCCACACACTCCTCGGTACAACTGTACATGTGAAGTAGAGAAGGGAATTTTACCTGTCATTGATAAAATGATTGAGCAGGGCATTCTAAAAGAAGTGATAGGGAGCCCATGTAACTCTCCAATCCAGAGAATTAAAAAAACAATTGAAAAATGGTTGATAGGGCAGGACCTGGGAAAACTAATACTATTGTTGTCCCATGTTGGTCTATAGTATTGTAGAACATGCTAGATGCAAAAGAGTTACAACTAATTGTTTATTTTGTAGATGTGTTTTGTAACATTACATTTTCTTGTGGTATCTTTTCATGACGATTTAGTGATTGTTGTCATTATTACATCTTCATGAATGATAGCGTGTTCTCTCTGTCTGAAAACGTATAAAATGTACAATTTTTGGGATACTTGCTGGAGTTGTTTTACCCTTTTTCAAGATTATACTTAAGAACTATCCCTTGGTTTTTAGCTAAGCAGACTCTATGTCAGTTTGCTAATTGATATTATAGAAGAATCTTTTTTCCATTTCTTGGCAAACAGTTGTTGTGTTGGTCTTTCTAGTGACTTTGCATTTAGAGTTCTTTCAGATTCTGGCTTTTTATATACTTTAGAGGTTAACTTTATTTGATCCTCTTGCAAATATTATGATAATTTTTTCTCTAACAGAGTAACCGTGTTTTTGTTTTTTGTAATCATTTTAAATCTTTAGTATAACTTTATTGCTCACTGTAGTTCCAAAGCCAAAAGCAGGGTCCTCTCCCAAGGGAGTGGTCCTTTAATGGCCGTTATAGACTGCTATAGCGGGCTATAAGGCTATTACAACATTTGTTCCTTGAGGGCAGAATGTGTTAATTAATAAAACAAAGGCGTCCCGGAGATCGAGGGGGTTAAAACACCCCTCCCACTCCTGCGGCACCAAAACCTTTGTTTCACAGATGTTGCTGTGAATGTTCAACAGTTAGCAGTCATGCATGCAGGACCTCAGTGGTTAATTGTTGAACATTCACAGCAATAGCTGTGAAAGGAGGCTGAAGTCAGCCCCTGATTCTCATTGTGCCCGGCTAAACTGTTTTTCATCATTCAGTTGAGCCAGGGAGATGCAGGAGATGAGCAAAAATCCCCCTCTTCCTTCTGAGACGCCAGTGACACTGCGAGCTACGGGAGGAGGAAGGGGGGAGAGGCTCCTGTGTGCCCTGCTGCAGGCTCTATCTTCTGCTTTCTCCTGCCCAATCCATATATTTCGGAGAGGCAGGGGAAAGAGAGAGGCAGAGGCTGTGTATTAGGACATTGTAATGTTGAGAGCAGCGCGCCTATATCAGGTTTTAGAGGCTGCTGCTGCTCCATTGTCTTCAATGGAGGTCTCAACATTCCAATGTTCTATGCTTTGTCTTGCGAAGGTTCGAACCCAAATTTTAGTCCTTGGGTCGCCGCCCTGTGGGGCTCGCAAGACACTGACCCTCCACATCATCCCTTTAGATAATTTATAAATAAAAAGCACCAGCACATTGATGCCTCGTTGCTTCCATTTCTCATTATTCCCACACTGCATCAACTTGAATTGCAGTTGCTCAGAGAGCATGATTTGTATAAATCTAAGAGTCTGGTTGACTGATTTATGAAGGGTGGGCAGAATTATGTACAATGACTTTAAATGCTGTTTGTGAACCAGACTGTTTTGATTTGCAACTTTCATGGGCTGTAAATAGGAAGATGGGAGTTATGAAGAAGCAGATTGGGTGGGTTGTTAGGGTCTGTTCTCTGAAACTGTGACAGAGACATTTGTTCAGCAACAGATCATTGCTATTGGTGTGTTCTTGTAGTATAAGGTTTGGATTTGGAGGAAGAGTTGTTTTGTGGGTTTGGTCGTAGATAGTAATAGAATAAAGTGTTTTTTCAAATCAATACATGCTTTACAAAAGTTTTTAAAGAACAAGCATTCTTTTTGTTTTGTAAGTTTAGGACAGTTGCTTGGACGATAGGATGGAGTGTGATTCACGTTTTATGCAAATAAGCTCTTGGTTGAAGCATCTCTTTTCTTCCTTTCATTATATTCTGGGACGACCGGGAATGTCTCTTCAACTTTCACATTTGACTCCCTCTCTACAATATTCTTGTTGCTATCAAACTTCTGATAATAATAAAATGATTTGCTTTTATGCTAGCCACTTTCTCATATTTCCGTATAAAAGTGAGTATACTCAAGCGTCAGGCTAATTATCTCCAATTTCATAAATTGTGCTATAGTTTTGTCTTTCTGCCTCTTACTGTAGGGCCGCTATGAATAGTAAAGATTCTCTGGCAAAGTGCATCGCTGCTCAACGTTTTGTAGCGGCGTGCTGCCTCCCTGTGTTCCATCAAACCTCCTCCTAAGATTTTTGTGTTCCCGCTAATTTGGTTCCCACCTGTGAACCCTGGCACCCACCTAATGGAGCCACGTTTCTCCTGGAGCATGTTGGGGGCCTAGTGTAGGTTCAGTTCCTTTTCAGGTTGGGAAGCACTGGGCCGTGAGCGCGTGCCTCCTGTGTTGCTCAGCAGTTCTTTGTCTGTTCGTGCATTCATCTCCTCCTTTACATCACTTGATACTATCCTCCCTCGGTCTGTTCTTTCTGCGTCTTTTCTCTCTGCATCTCACTTCCACCTCATCACGTGCTCCCATCTTGCCCTTTTCTGTCTTGTTTGCCACTTCAAGGGTCGTGCTGGGTACCTGTGGTGAGAGTAGAAGATAGTCTTTTTTTCTCTTTGATCTGTTTGTTTTGTTTGCCTTTTCTTGTCCATTTTTGTTTTCCTTTACTGTTGTGATTTGTTTCCCCCTTTGTCAGGTGTTGTAGTGTCCGGGTCCTGACGGAGGAGCCTGACGAGTTCCAGACCACCAAGTAAGTCCATATCATCCCCACAATTTGAAAAGGTGAATTTCAGTGAGCTTACTGACACAGCCTCAGTCTACATTGGCATTTAAAGCGGTGATAACAACAAGGCCAATTCCATTGTTCAATAAAATGTCCCTTCCTAAATCAATTGAAAAAGGATGAACACTTTAAGTGGGCAGGGAACATCTGATAATTCATTAAAAGTATTACAAATATCTCACTATGATGCCAGCCATTGCCACAGAAAGTGTACATTTATGGTGTTGGCTGCTTCTGAGAATCTGTGTCACAATATATGTGTAACTTGTGTTTCTTTCTTAAATATTAATTACGTTTGTTCTCACATCCTTGAGTTCCAGTGATCCCAAGATCCCGATCTACACAGTGTCCCAGAGCTGTTTCCCCCTGTCAGAAATTCAATGCAAACTGATTTCCTCTCTTGTTTCTGTAAATACTTTCTTTCTGTAAAGTATAAGGTCATAATTATTTTTCTTTGTGTTAATTTACAATCTGTAACTTTATTTCTACAGATGACTGAAGTATGAACAGAATAAAGAAGGTTTTGATTTAATGAACCACAATGAAAAGGATTGTTTTAAGGAAAGTTAAAACATTCTCGAGCACTAGTGAAGAAAGACATTCTGTGTGACAGGAATGGTGAGGAACTTCGAGCGGAAGAAACTGCTGAACACCAGAGTAAATTGAAAGTCTGCAACTACTAATTGTAAGAATATTTTCACTTAAAGGAAACATTTCAAGATTGGTCGACAAAAGAACTTTGGCCGCAATTCATACCCACGCAGTGCACTTGAGAATACTCAGAGTTGTAAATTCTGCCTGATGGTTTATGAAAAATGCCTTGGAGGCCCAAACCCCTCCCCAACAAATCAGCATCCGTACACGTGATGTGAGAGAACTGTCAAGAAGACTAATAGCCTCAGTTTACAAGAGCAAGCTTTTGTCTCCGTCTCCTGTGAGTCAGAGGAGAGAAACCATTGATTAAAAGAAAGTAATTCTAAATGCTCTTTCTCAGATGTTATTACAGCAAGGACACTGGATTATCACTTTCAATACAGAAAGATTTTCCCCCAACAACTCTGTTTCTTGGGTTGATCCAAGTGGTTTCATAGTGTCCCGGACCTCCAAAGTCGATCATGTATCTGCCTTAGCCTTACCCGATGGATGTAAAAAGCCTGTACTGGCACAGAAAGCTTAAAAGGGGCCAGTGTTATGCTATTGATAATTCATAAAACCACCCTGGCATGCCCTAATCACCTGCCATTACTTGGATGAACAAATACACTTCACAGGCAAACACTAAACCCCAAAGACCTTATCATTGCTTTTAAAACTCCTAATTCAAATGTGAGAAACTGGAGTCACAAAATGAGTCTAATTCAACTTGAGAGAACTCACCCGGGCATAACTTGGAGAAATGGAATCCATGAGGGGCATCTTAATATATACATGGTGCTCCTCAGCGAACGTTTATAAGACAAGTTAGATAGGTGCCTTCAAAGGTAGGAAAATGATCTCCAGATAAAAACTATCATTAGTTAAATGTTAAGAAGAGCATCTGCAGTGTAGTTTAGAAGTTAATGCTGAGTGTAACATAAACAAGTACAGACTCTGGAATCAGACTCAGTCTTAAGATGGCATGTATCCAGGAACAGACCCAACTTGGAGATATACACAACTCGAATAAGAGCAATGAATGTGAGAACAGCTTTAGTTATCAATTCCACCTCACTAAACATGAGAGAACTGACAGTGAACAAAAACCTTATCACTGTCCTGAATGCTGGAAAGGCTTGAGTAACAAATCCTCTCTCATTGAACATGTGAGAATCCACACTGGGGAAAAACCTTACCAATGCAATGAATGCCAAAAAAGGTTCAGTCGGAAAGGCAGTCTCACTCAACATGGGAGAACACACACTGGTCTAAAACCTTATCACTGCACTGAATGCCAGAAAAGCTTTAGTCAGAAAGAGCGTATCACTCAACACGAGAGAACACACACTGGGCTTAAACCTTATCAGTGCTCTGAATGCCAGAAAAGCTTCAGTCTGAAAGGTAATCTTGTTCACCATGAAAGAACACACACTGGGTACAAACCTTATCAGTGCACTGAATGCCAGAAAAGTTTTAGTCGGAAAGGTAATCTTGCTCTACATAAAAGAATACACACTGGGTACAAACCATATCAGTGCTCAGAGTGCCAGCAAAGCTTTGGTTGTAAATTCAGTCTTATTGAACATGAGAGAATCCACACTGGGCAAAAACCTCATCAGTGCTCTGAATGCCAGAAAGGCTTCAGTCACAAAACTGTTCTTACTAAACATGAGCTTATGCACACCGGCCAGAAACCTTATCAGTGCACTGAATGCCAGAAAAGCTTCAGTCAGAAAGGCAATCTCGCTCAACATGAGAGAACACACACTGGGCTAAAACTGTATCAGTGCACTGAATGCCAGAAAAGCTTTAGTCGGAAAGAGCATCTCACTCAACATGAGAGAATACACACTGGGCTAAAACCTTATCAGTGTACTGAATGCCAGAAAAGCTTTAGTCATAAACAGAATCTCACTCAACACGAGAGAACACACACTGTGCTAAAACCTTATCAGTGCACTGAATGCCAGAAACGTTTCAGTCGGAAAGATAATCTTGCTCGACATAAGAGAACACACACTGGGTACAAACCATATCAGTGCTCAGAGTGCCAACAAAGCTTTGGTTATAAATTCAGTCTTATTCAACATGGGAGAATCCACACTGGGCAAAAACCTCATTAGTGCTCTGAATGCCAGAAAGGCTTCAGTCAGAAATCTGCTCTCACTCAACACGAGAGAATCCACTCTGGGCAAAAACCTAATCAGTGCTCTGAATGCCAAAAATGGCTTTTGCTTTTAGGGCAGTCTCACTCATCACAAGAGAATCCACACTGGTCAAAAACAATATCCGTGCACTGAATGCCAGAAAAACTTTAGTTGGAAAGACGATCACATTCGACATGAGAGAACACACACTGGCCAAAAACCTTATCAGTGCACTGAATACCAGAAAAAATTTAGGGGCCGATTACGATGTCGGTCAGAAAACATTCCGACCGAATTGGTTTTGGAATGGTTTTCGACCGACTCGGGTTCGGGGAGTCCGACTGATTTCGATAGTTCCGAACACCGTTCGGTCGGACTCCCATTGACTTCAATGGGAGCCTGTGTTCCGACCGACAACACAGGCTCCCGTTGAAAAAAGGACTGGTTGCGGAAAACCTTGCACCCTGTGGCGGGCACCCCATGGTTCCTGCCACACTGTGCATGGTTGGAAAGAGGGGATGCATGGGTACCCCAACAGGGCCCATTCAGAGGCCTCTGGGTGTAGGGGGGCCTGCTACGGGCCCCCAAGGTCGGATTCCGACAGCTGATCCGTGTCGGAAAGACCGATTCAGAAAGGCTGTCCGAATCCGACATCGTAATCGCTCAGTCGGAAACGCGGCCTGTAGAGACGTACGAGTTGGCTCTGACCGACTCTGTGTCTCCGGATGCCATTCGATGCGACTCAGAACTGAGTCGGACAGTCCGAACGGTTTCCGACCACCGTAATCGGTCGGTCAGAAATGTTTCTGAGTCTGTCGGAAACAAGGCTTCCGAATTGGATTCTGACGTACCGAATACCGTTCGGATCCTTTCTGACCGACATCGTAATCGGCCCCTAAGTCAGAAAGATAATCTCATTCAACATGAGAGAATACACACTGGTCAAAAACCTTATCAGCGCTGTGAATGCTGCAAAAGCGTCAGCCAAAAATCTGATTTTGCTCGACATGAGAGAACACACGCTAGACAAAACCTTGTCATTGTTCTAAATGCCAGGGAAGAGTCTGCTGGATATTCAGTTTGATTGAACATGAGAGAACTAACCCTGGGCGTAGTTTGCGTAGTAGCACTTCACGTAGCTACGTGAAGTACATTTTGAACTACACGTAGCTATGCAAACTGCATAGCACGTAGCTGTGTGCTTGACTGCACTATACAATAATTGCCAAAGGCATCTTGCACAGTGCAAGTTAAGATAAAATAAGCATCTCTGTCTTTATATGCTAAAATGCATATAGTCATTTCACAAAAGTGAAATGAATAAATTAACAAGCAGTGAGAGAGGTGATGATTTTGGTATCCTCCCTAACCTAGGGAGAGAACCAAGCAGATGCCTTGAAAACAAAAAGCACATCTTTGAACGATTCAGTGGTGGTCCCATCCTCTTAGGACCACCCCAAGCACAGTTATTGGCAAAAATACAATCCCAACCAAAGGCCTGCAAAGCATTATGGGATGAGATTAGCAGTGGGCAGTGAATATTATAGTATCCAATATCAAAATAATTCTACAAAGAGCTGCAGTTCCACTAGTCGTTACTAGATGTCCCTCACGAGTCAAATGCAAAAGCTTCATGAAAGGGTTTCAATGCTTTTGCATTTGACTCGTGAGGGACATCTAGTAACAACTAGTGGAACTGCAGCTTGATGTATTAATAATTTCAATGCTTTTGCATTTGACTCGTGAGGGACATCTAGTAACGACTAGTTGAACTGCAGCTCTTTGTAGAATTATTTTGATATTGGACACTATAATATTCACTGCCCACTGCTAATCTCGTCCCATAATGCTTTGCAGGGCCTTTGGTTGGGATTGTATTTTTGCCCGTAACTGTGCTTGAGTTGGTCCTAGGAGGAAGGGACCACCACTGAATCGTTCACATGATATGCTTTTGTGTTCAAGGCATCTGCTTGGTCCTCCCCTAGGTTAGGGGGAACCCAAAATCATCACCTCTCTCATTGCTTGATATTTTCATTGTTAAAGTTCACTTTTGTGAATTTGTTATATGCTTTTAGCATAGAAAATTGCTTTAACAAAGCATTTGTATGTGTTTAATATACTGCTGCTACGCTACGTCGATTAGCAGAGTTTTTACTCTGCTACGTGCAATTTGCGTAGTGCGTAGTAACACAAACTTTGCATGCTCCGTGAGCGTAGCAAAGTATTATGCCCAGGGTTAGAGAGAACCTACAATTAGAAAATGCTTTCAATGTGACAAAAACTTCAGTTGTAAATGCAACCTCTCTACATGAGAGATACAGTATGGGAGAATATAAGGTGCTCACTGTCAACCCTGAGAAGTTGTTTTCAGCATCGCAAAGCCTTCGCATGAAGCAGCCACAACAACATCAATCCATTGATTGCCCATCAAACTGTCCGCTGTGAAAAGCACACAGCGAGGGATAGAAATGAATGAATTAACCTCATTCCTTAGAAATTATTTGTGGCCTCATTCCATTCAGTGTGTTTGGCTCCCGGTGTGTTAATAAGCAATGGCTCTGACCCACAAAGTCCATTCGATCCTGAACTTTGAGGCCATGCCCCTATGATTTGGAATGCAAGTAACCTCAGACTGTTTGCATCCTTAACGAGCCTCACCAGGGAGCTGCAGCAGGAGTCCCTTTGTCGTAGGTCTCTATGGGACCAACGTCTGTTCATGCCTGTGCACTTTACGACTGATCATTGAAAAATAACTATAGATGATGGAAGGACTGGTAGTTAATCTTGGCAACATCCCACCACATCATTCTCTAGTCTGTGCCACTAAATACAAGTCCAACCATATGCAAACCATTCTTGGCCCCACTCTAGATAGTACCGTAGTCGGATCAGGTAATTTATCCATGTTGTTAGCCATGTTATCATGATTTGCTTTTGTATTCTCCCTTCTCTTCCTTTTACCTGATTTTGTTGTATTTATCACCACATTGGCTTTGAAATGTACTTTGCTGTTAAATGGTTCTGAGGTGCTCTTATTCTTCATGTACATTTTTATGCGATGAACAGTTTTTACCCTCGGTGTACGTTGAGAGTCCCAAACCTGAGATTCCTGCACCTTGATCTGCCTTTATTGGTATTCTACCTTTCCACTTGGATAACTGTGATATGGGTCAGAATCGTTGATTGACCTTTGAATCTGCTGTGATACACCTTGACGGTTACAAGTTTCATGTTTGAATCTTCAGCGTGATCTCCAGCACGCTGCTTGTTCTCACACCATGTTCTCTGCTTTGGCTCGGATCATCAACTTTGAACCATAACTTGGAAGCTCTGAAGACTTTTCAGGATTTTTTTAACTTCCTGAAGTTTCACGCATTTTGATGGCCGTAGATTCAGGTTCAACTTGATGACCCAACTCTACTCTGCGGGAATTTTGCACTTCAAGCCACTTCTGTGCATCTCATCACCTTCTGAGACTTGTTCAGCCCAAAACATTGCTTCAAGTTCCTAGTGGTAATCATCATTAGACTAGACTTACTTTTGTCCCCTTGAAAACGACTAACAAGATCAGCTACTGTTTTGTATGTGTCTTCAACACTGATTCAGTGGATCGGCTTTTTTTTAAATTCATTTACCTTTTTGTTTCGTTTAGAGTTCATGACAAACAGTGTCCTTTATTTCCTTTAGGACAGTTGTTTTTGATAATTACTAAACCTTAAATCACAGATCTGCTTTAGATTTTGCTCCTGAGTAATTATTACATTTTCTTGTTAATCTAAACTTGGTTTGAATGTTGAATTTCTTTGTCTCTTTTTACTACACTGTATTGAAATTTGTGGCTTCCGCTTTTTTGCTTTACCTTCTAGTGTGGCCGTACTGCTCCAGCCACGTTACCAAAAACGAGCGAAGGACACTTTAGTGGAAGACACATTTACCTTTGCAGACCGAAGTATGGGAACAGCAAAGCAGGCTGATTCCAGGAAGCCGACCACCGAGCTGAAAGGTTACTGTCTTAGGTGGAGTCTGCACCGACTGTAGATGCAAAAAGTAAAAGCTATGATGGGAGCTATTGGTAGCTGTGCCCCAGACTTTGAGACTGATGCCCTCTCTCAAACAGTTGAAAGAGCTAAATATGCACCCGTCAGACATTCAGGTCTCAACAACTAAGACTACTCGCTCCTGTCATACATCACTCGCAATGTTACCTGAATCACTTTGCCCTGTGCTGTGTACAAACATTTTACATAAACAGGTTGTGTTGTGTTTTGTGAACAGGCTGTCACCCTTCTCCTTTGTATGTAAATGAGTGTTCCAGGCATATGAGCTGTAGATCATATGCTATGCATATATCGACATCTAGTGTTGGGTCCGGATGTTTGCACTTTGTTTTTCTTCGAAGAAGTCTTTCCAGTCAGGAGGTAGGTGACTCCTCCTTTCGGTGATAGTGCACATGGGCATCGACTCCATTGTTAGATTGTTTTTTTCTGCCATCGGGTTCGGATGTATATCGTTGCGCTCCGGCTCGACACCGTTTCCTTCGGGTTTCCCTCGGCGCACAAGATACTCACCCTCGACGGTATTGTTTCGATCGCGTTTCCCTTTCTATCGCTTATTGTAATTCCTTAAACTAATCTTTCGAACGGAAAGTTCGTGGAAGGACTTCATGCCTACCCACGTCGGGTCGACCTGCAGTCAATGGAACATACTCCCTTTAAATTCTGCCCTCGGTGTCACGCGAAATACCCGCGCACCAACTCACATGAAGTGTGCAACCTATGTTTGTCACCCGAACAAAAAGAAGAAGACTGCAATACGGGCCAGGCTTTCCGCTCCAAGAAAACACTTTGCGACCATCGGGCTCGACGTCGCAACATGCAGAGCCAACACACAAGCTCCATTCCGGACATCTTCGGTCAACAATCGGACGAAGAGGCCGGCGAGGCCATGGGAACAGAGAAGGACCAAGAGCCGGTCGACATCGTAGATTTAGAATCCGACCAAGAGGAGGACATCCCACAGGGTCAACGTACCGTGAGTAAACCTCCCCCCTCATCCCAAGAGACTATTTCAGTTAAAAAGAAGGCTCCGGTCCAACCCGTGCCCTCGGGCCCCGGTCGGAACCGAGATCATGCTTCTGACGCCCCGCCCGCCTGCTCGGCACCAAAGCCATCCAAAAAGCCTTCCGGCTCTGAAAAGACTCCCTCCAAACCAAGTTCGGAGCCCAAGTCTTCGGGGTCCAAACACAGGTCCAACACCGACCCCCACCATTCGGCCCCGAAAAAATCGTCGGACCCTAAAACATCAACGGTTTCGACTCCGGCACCGAAATTTCGGCGCCGGAACAGACTGAAGTGCAGAAAACCACTACAAAGCCTAGTTTTGATGCCCCAATTGAAAAAGCTTTTGTACATCCATCCACAGACTGGCCATATCACCACTAAAGTGGCTCTAAAAAGAAGGGCTGATGTAGAAGAAGAATATCACATCCCTTTAAAGAAGAGATCTGTTGGAACTAACCCTTCCCCTCCTCTTTCTTCATCACCACCTTCCCCTCTGCTTCAACCAATTTCACCTGAACATTCACCACCACATACACCTGACAACCAGGATGATGGGGATGATGATCAGGATAGGGATGATAATCAACCATTTCAAGACCCATGGGACGATAATAACACCAATTCGCCCACAAGCAATGATCCCGATCTGTACCCTACCAAACCCTCTCCACCAGATGATAGTGTAGGCTACATTGAGTTACTGGGTAGAGCTGCCAACTACCATGGGGTGCAGCTACATAAGGAGTCATTAGAAGAGGATTTCCTCTTTGAAACCCTCAGTACAACACAGAGGTCATCACATACACTACCCATGCTCAAGGGGATGGTCAGGCATATAGATGACATTTTTAATGACCCAGTCAGGGCTCGTATTCTTACCCCTAGAGTGGACAAAAAGTACAAGCTAGCACCATCACTGTTAGCTGCCAGTATATATAAGGGGACAATTGCCACTAGACTCCCTGGTGGTGTCCAATGCAAGAAAAAGAGCCAACTCACAGACAACGGGAGAGGCACCACCTCCTGATAAGGAATCAAAACTTATTGAGGCTTCGGGGAAAAGGGTAGCTTCTCAAGCAGCTAATTTCTGGCGCGTCTCCAACACCCAGGCACTGTTAGCGCGATATGACCGTGCGCACTGGGAGGAAATGGAACTGATCCAATATTTTTTTTTTTAAGTAAGTAATTCTTTATTGTATGATTACCTAAAATAATTTACAAATACAGTACATGTTACATCATAGATAAATACATTTGATTGATTAAAAGATCTAAAATTTTTAAGAACGTCTAAATAAATAAATAAATGCAGCAGAAAAGAGGAGCGAGACTTAAATGCATGGGAGCGTGAACGTGCAATAAGATGTCATGCAGGCATAAGTGTAATTATTTTGTGCGCAGGCAGACGGATGGAATGAAACATATGTGAGCCGTGAAAGAACGATGAAAGAACGTAAAAAAGACGGAGCGACGTCACCGAGTAGGACTAAGAGGCATGGGTGCGTGAGCATGCAGAAAAGCATCGTAGAGGCATGCATGTGATTTTTATATGCATAGGCATATGGGATAAATTGAGGGACAGTGCACCTCCCAAAGCAAACAATACAATGTAAAATGATGATGATAAATAATAGTGCAAATGGGTGAAATACAAAATCGATGCCAGGGTTGCTGCCACAGTTGATGATCTGTGGCTCATGTATTGTTTTGCTGTCATCATCAGTTCTTGCGTTGATTGTAGAGTCATTCCGGCTCCCGCATAGAACTTCCCAATTCGTACGAGCTCCATCGGCACTGTAGTGGTGTAGATGAACATTAGAGCCTCCTTGCATGATCTTACGCCATTTTGAATGAACATAGTTCTTAAATATAGGCGCCTCGGGCTTAACAGAACTGGACAGCAGCAGATAACGTGCTCAGCAGATTCTATATGGTACTGGCACAAATGACATCCACTGCTTCTTGAAGGTGTATTTTTCCAGTGAGCCCTGTAAACCTGTATTGGTAATGTTAGGAGCCTAGTCCTCAGAACATTCTGTAGGGCTTGCCTTCCCAATCCTGCTTTCATGTATGGTTGACATGAGGTAGCTTCGTGTGAGTAAACGAGGCCCTCTGCGCCACGAATAGATCTGATACGTTCAAGATCCTGTTGCCTTGAAGAGATCTTTCCCTGCTTTTTTAGCAGGATTGTTAGGCCGGCCATTGTTAGCTGGCAGGCCCAATGTCTTGTTGGCCGTCAAGAGATACCTTGCCCAGCGACTAGTGTTATCGGTGAAAACTATTCGTAATGCTTCCCTGATTGTACCAGGACCTGACTTAATCACGTGATGATAACATTTAACCATGTCTTTTTTACATTCTATATCCATTGCTGGAATATAGAACTTTAGGCGAATCAGTGTGCGCCTTGTTGAGTATGGAAGCTTAAAAACCTTTCTAAAAGCCATAGTGTGCAGGCGCTCCAATTTGTCGGTCAACAGGCCAGGGAAAGCAAGATGGCCATAGATCAGTGTTGGAATTCGCTTTGCTTGCATTACTCGTCGAATGCCCTCCGTTGCGTGGCTTAGAAGCTTATGATTTAATTTACATAAGGCATGTGTAACTTTAGCCGCTTTAGCCTCAAGTGCTTTGGCCTGCAGTGTTGGTCTGCCAGTGTCTGAGAATTGTGCTCCCAGATAAGTTTACTTATTGGCAGTAGCAATTCTTAACTGGCCGAGCCGCCAACCCAATACTGATTTTTTGGGTTTGTGGCCAAAGACTAGCACCTTAGTTTTTGTTGCATTGGCTTGAAGTTTGTTTTCCATGTTGTAAAGATGTAATGTCTCCAATGCCCTTTTCATGCCTATTCTAGTTTGATCCAATAGAACAAGGTCATCCGCGTACTGCATGATCGGAAGTCTAAGATGGCCCAGTTTGGGCGGAAAGATGTTGGTTTTTAGAAGTGCCTCTCCCAGATCCGCAGTGTATAAGTTAAACAGTGTGGGTGCAATCACACAACCCTGTTTTAGCCCTTTGTTCATGTAGATCTTGGCTGTTGCACATGTCTGTGTAAGCTTGGTGCGAACGCAGGTGCCGGTATGAAGTGACATGATGGCCGCCAGGAGTTTCCTCGGAATACCCCACTTTGCGAGTTTTGCCCACAGTATATTACGGTCAATGCCATCAAATGCGGCACTGTAGTCAACAAAACATGCATATAGTGGAGGAGTGGCGATCTCTGTGGCCTTCCTTGCCAGATATGATAGCGCGATGGCATTGTCCAGTGTCGATGAGTTCGGCCGAAATCCTGTCTGGTATTGCGATATGATTTGATTTTTTTGTTATCCATACCTCTAACTCTTTCAAGAGCACTTTTGCAAATGCCTTCCCATCAACGTCCAATAATGCAAACAGTCTGTAGTTTTCCAGCTGTGAAGCATCCCCTTTTTTATAAATGGGTTGCAAGATGGAGCCTTTCCATGAGTCCGGTACTGCTGTGGTATTGTAGCATTGGCTATCCATGTGAGGGGCCCAAAAATCTCGATCTTCATTGAAGATGCTGCCTGGTAGCACATTAGGCCCGGGAGCCCCATCCTTCCCGATTCCCTTGAGGGTGGTTAGAATTTCTTTTTCTGTTGGGGAAAGGTCCTCAGCCTCATTCTTGTCGGGGTAATTGCCTTCTACCTCCATGGTTTTTGCCATGGGTTTGTCTTGGTCGACATATAGCCTTGTTGCGTGGGCTGCCCATTTGTTGGCAGGTACAGCATTATGGATATGGCTTCCGCCGTTTAGACCATTAACATAGCTCCAAAACGCCCGGTTCTTATTGTGTGCTAGCAGAGCATAGATGTGTTTCCATTTTTCTTCTGTGTTGTTTTTTGTGCAGTTTTCTAGATGTTTTCAAAAATGTTTCCGTCCATGGGCACTTTTCTCTCCTGTACTGTAACTCTGCCAGACGGCACCTCTTTTCGCTCTCTCTGAATGCTTTGATGTCGATGAAATTGATTGGCCCATTTCCAGTGCGTTTGCTTTTATATGTGGGGTGCCTTCCTGCAATCAGAGCATTAAATAGCGAGGCCATGATTTCTGGCCAACTTTTCTGAGGGCCAGTTGTGCACATAACCTGTTTCCACTTGTTGTATCTGGCCTGACTTATGGGTCCCCATTTAATTAGTTTTATCGGTGCTGGTTCATTGTTTGGATTAAGCATTTTACCAGCGGTTCGGTGTTCCTCATGCATCACGGTGCTTGTATTGACGAGGATGGATATTGGATGGTGATCGCTTGCGGTAGTGTGTAGCACCTCCTATTCTTCACACCTCTTCAGTAGGTTCTTGCTCAGGAAGATGTAGTCTAGCGTGGAGATGTTTTTAAATGTAGGTTGTAGTTTCCTGTTTGGCTGCCCTACTTGGTTCACGGACTCCAGGTTGAAGCATAGAACATCTCCTGTTTTGAGAAAATCCATGGCTTCTTTGTTTGCTGAAGTCGATTTGAGCCCTGCCACATTCCAACTTATTAGTCTGATCTTAGTTCTTGTTATCGCCTCTTGTATGCCTCCGAAATTATTGGTTTGGGCCTTCCCTGGTATCCTGCATTGTTGGAGTCTGGACAAGATCGAAAGATTTCTTGTGCTAGGGATTTGCCCTCCCGTTGGTATGCAGTGCCGTTGAGATCCAGGCCCAGTCCTCTGATATGACGTCCTGAGATGCTCTTACCTCCATGCAATGTCTGGTAGCATCGCCCTTATGAAGCTTGATTTTAATATTGTTGTCGCAGGTTTGACTCGGGATCAATTTTATGCCCCTCAATATACTTTCTGTGGTACTGGCGCCGCTTGTTTGTACGGCCTCTGTAATAGTACTTGGGGATACTTTTCCGGGGGGCATGTATCTACACGGATACCCCAATGCTTAAGTAGATCTTTTTCCGCCATGATGTTTTGAGTCTCTAGCTTGTTGGTCCACTTTGTTAGGGTTGACTCCCTATGGCTTATCCAGGTGTAATTTTTAAAGTGCACCGATGCAAGGTGGGCTGACGTAAAATAGGCCAATAGGGTATAGACGATGGGAGATATAGGATGTTTGAGCGATTTAAAATGTCGCCTGGGCCTCTTGTCTCAAATTCAGGGGTGAGGATCACTGTGAGCTCCGAGTCTACCAAAAGTTATTTTCCCAAATTATTTCCCTCAGACTCGTGTCTCTGCCCATCGTGCAAAGTTGTTTGATCTGGAATCCCTGTTTGGCCGTTATTCCAGCAAGGCGCAGCTTGTGTTTTCCCAGATGATTTAATATTAAAAAGTTGCTTACGCGTCTGATCCCTTTGGTTGAGCGGTGACTTCTTCCATACTAATGTACGTTGTGAAGTTGCTATATTATGGCCTTTGCATTGCGTTTCCGTTAAGGGTGGGTGTACCTTCGACGAGCAAGGTTCCTGCTCTAATGCTGGTGTCGACATCTCCAACTTCTCACACGGTTGCATTTCTGTAGACCTGTCCTGTGTCCTGTTATTCGATTTGTCGTATTTTGGCTGGTCTCGGACAATGCCCTTGCCTCCCAACTTTCTATTCCTTCAGTAGCGTTTCTGTGGTTGGTGTTCGCCACCTCGGCATAGGATTGTACCTGAGGATTGAGGACAGTGTGGAAGTTTCACGTTCGGATATTTTGGAATAGAAGTTTCCTGGCAGTTATTCGCCTGAGAAGCTTTGACTATAGTGCTGTTTCTCATTTGGAAGATGGGATAGTTCAAGGGGCCCTTGTCGGTGCTGTCTGTGCCGGTGTCAGGGCTGGTTGCAGACTTGGTTTGAGAAAGTTGTCCTTTCATGCTTTTTTTGTATGAATTTTGTCTCGCTTTTCCTTTTATTTGTTTTCAGAGATTTCCGTAATTTTTCCTTTTGCCATCTGGAGAGCTGCCCTTCAATTGCTCTTTGGCCTATTTTCCTGCTTTGATGTCCATCGTCTGAGCTGGTTGCGGGGCTCCCACTTTTGCCCAGGAGCATATTACTGATTGTAGCGGCTGTGCCAAGTATTACTTCTGGTTCCATAGATGTTATTACTGCTCCAGGGTGTGGTTCCTCTTTTTCAGAGTTTTTCCTTTTTTGTATGTTATTTGACCGTGCTTCACTAAATTGATTTATTAAGGTTTTTAGCAAGTTAGGCAGTGTAGTTAGTTTTTCCACTATTGCTTCACTAAAGCTTTTTACTGGACTTGTGGTGCCCCCTGTGCCATTTTCTCTGGTAGTCCACTGATCAACTTTGGAATTAATCGTGTCCACCTTTTTGTTAATTGTCAAGACACTTTATGCAAGCATGTGTATTAAATCCACCTGTATCTCTAATTTGTGGCATTGCCAGGTGAGTGCCTTTACTGCTGCCAGCAATGATGAATTTATTGTGTTTAGAATATATTCTGGGCCATTCTTATGAATTGAATCTTGATCATTACACTGGATTCTGGAATATTGGCCCGTGACAACTCCTGTGGGTTCCTCTGCCATTAATTGTGGTTTACTGGCTGATATTGCTTTTGTTTTTAATAGCTCTGTAAATGAGGAGTCTGGAATGCAAACGTCACCAAATTGTTGTTGTGTTTGCGCCCTTCCAGGATTGTTAACGGGTGTGGAGCAATTCTGATTAATCCCCCGGCCAAAGAGGTTAATAGAGTCGTCCAGTATATCCTGTTGCTGGTCATTTATGTGATGAATGAGGGCCTCTATTTCAAAAGCGTTCTTATTTTGAATGTGTCCAGAGAGTGTTGGACCCTGCGATTTGGTTAGTGCTTCACCGTCGTTTATGGTTGATGATATCTCAATAATCCCAGTTTGCTCTGTCCGATGTTCTGCCGTGTTGTGATTTTTTTTGTTTGCTGAAGGTATTTTGAGTATCATTGCTGGCCGTAGCCGTGTCTGCTATCTCTGCGAGTCTCGCCATCTCTATGATTAATGATTCTTCCAGGCTATCCTGAGCTGTGCAATTTGGGATAAGAGGGGGGGGCCTCTCCCTGCATTGCTGCCTCCTGGCTAGCTAGCAAGGGGCTGGGGCTGATGTCTGATGCAACCCCCTCTTCCACCATACAACCCGTGTGGTCGCCTTGGAATTCTGTCTTCAGCCTTGTGAAATATTGATGTATCGGGAGGCTCCCTATTGCCGGTTTGCGAGTCACCCAGCTTCTAATGACGGTGCCGTGTCCTTCGCCTCCCCCCGCTACTGAGGTCAATGGGTAGTGTAGCTCGAGCCCTGACCCAGTGTTGCCCAGATCTTGCAAGCTTTTCTGTCCTCTTATTGTTCCCTGTTGCTGCCGCACCCTTGTATCCTTGTTGTCGGAACCTGCACTCCTCATTTTCCTAGAGGAGATCCTAGCTGTAGTCCTGTTCCTATGAGCCACAAATCTCTGGCCCGCTCTCTTGACTTCTGCTGCCTCGTTTGATTATGTCGAATTGCTGTTTGGACTTGCGCGGGCTGTCCTGCCTGGGGCGTTGATCTCATTGGTGAGGTTGAATTCCGGTTGGCTGATGAGTAGATCCCCGTATCCAGTTGTATGAAAATATAAATGTTGGTAGTATTGGCGTTGTTGGCTTAGATCTTGAAGGCTTGATGTTATAGGCTTTACTCAGGAGTCCCGGCTGTTCAAAAATGTTCAAAATGTAATGTCTATGCCTGTGTGGCTTTATGATTGCTATGCAATGCCGTGCCTTTTCCTGGTCGCCCCCAAGCCCCTTAGCAGTGTCTTGTCCAGTGATGGTCCCCTTGTTTATTTGTTTGTTTATTTGTTATGATGATTATCTTGGAGTCCTGCTTGGGTGACCTCTTTTAAACTGGAAGCGGTAAATGCGGTGAATGAGAAATAGTCAAATAAGCTGCCGAAGGGAGGGGGTGGAAGGGGAGAGCTAAGCGTGGCCCCTCATAGCGAAGGGAGTCCCAGAAATCTCAAACTACAGCTACTGTGCTAAGGGTGGACCGCGCCCCTTCAAAATAGTAGCACCCCTATTGCCCCCACCCCCGCAGCAACACTCTACCTTGTCTCTAGAAGGAGCTCCGGGCTCAGTCCACTCCTCCCAAGGCTGGGTCTGGATTCCGTTTCTACGTCGTTCTACGTCCTTCTGGGGTCCTTCTTGATCCTTCTCGGTCCTGCTGTCCTGCTGTGCTGCACTGTGCGTTCTGGTTCCCCTCTTGATTCCTCTTGGTGCTTCTCGGTCCTGCTGTGCTGCACTGTGCGTTCTGGTTCCCCTCTTGATTCCTCTTGATTCCTCTTGGTCCTTCTCGGTCTTCCTCTTGGTCCTTCTAGGTCTCCCTCTTGATTCCTCTTGGTCCTTCTAGGTCCTGCTGTCCTGCACTGTGCGTTCTGGTTCCCCTCTTGAGTCCTCTTGGTCCTTCTCGGTCCTGCTGTGCTGCACTGTGCGTTCTGGTTCCCCTCTTGATTCCTCTTGATTCCTCTTGGTCCTTCTCGGTCTTCCTCTTGGTCCTTCTCGGTCCTGCTGTGCTGCACTGTGCGTTCTGGTTCCCCTCTTGATTCCTCTTGGTCCTTCTCGGTCTTCCTCTTGGTCCTTCTCGGTCCTGCTGTGCTGCACTGTGCGTTCTGGTTCCCCTCTTGAGTCCTCTTGGTCCTTCTCGGTCCTGCTGTCCTGCACTGTGCGTTCTGGTTCCCCTCTTGATTCCTCTTGATTCCTCTTGGTCCTTCTCGGTCCTGCTGTGCTGCACTGTGCGTTCTGGTTCCCCTCTTGATTCCTCTTGGTCCTTCTCGGTCTTCCTCTTGGTCCTTCTCGGTCTTCCTCTTGGTGCTTCTCGGTCCTGCTGTGCTGCACTGTGCGTTCTGGTTCCCCTCTTGATTCCTCTTGGTCCTTCTCGGTCCTGCTGTGCTGCACTGTGCGTTCTGGTTCCCCTCTTGATTCCTCTTGGTCCTTCTCGGTCCTGCTGTGCTGCACTGTGCGTTCTGGTTCCCCTCTTGATTCCTCTTGGTCCTTCTCGGTCTCCCTCTTGATTCCTCTTGATTCCTCTTGGTCCTTCTCGGTCCTGCTGTCCTGCTGTCCTGCTGTGCTGCACTGTGCGTTCTGGTTCCCCTCTTGATTCCTCTTGGTCCTTCTCGGTCATGCTGTGCTGCACTGTGCGTTCTGGTTCCCCTCTTGATTCCTCTTGGTCCTTCTCGGTCCTGCTGTCCTGCACTGTGCGTTCTGGTTCCCCTCTTGATTCCTCTTGGTCCTTCTCGGTCCTGCTGTCCTGCACTGTGCATTCTGGTTCCCCTCTTGATTCCTCTTGGTCCTTCTCGGTCCTGCTGTCCTGCACTGTGCGTTCTGGTTCCCCTCTTGATTCCTCTTGATTCCTCTTGGTCCTTCTCGGTCTCCCTCTTGATTCCTCTTGATTCCTCTTGGTCCTTCTCGGTCCTGCTGTCCTGCTGTCCTGCTGTGCTGCACTGTGCGTTCTGGTTCCCCTCTTGATTCCTCTTGGTCCTTCTCGGTCCTGCTGTCCTGCACTGTGCGTTCTGGTTCCCCTCTTGATTCCTCTTGGTCCTTCTCGGTCCTGCTGTCCTGCTGCGCTGCACTGTGCGTTCTGGTTCCCCTCGTGATTCCTCTTGATTCCTCTTGGTCCTTCTCGGTCCTGCTGTCCTGCTGTCCTGCTGTGCTGCACTGTGCGTTCTGGTTCCCCTCTTGATTCCTCTTGGTCCTTCTCGGTCCTGCTGTCCTGCTGTCCTACACTGTGCGTTCTGGTTCCCCTCTTGATTCCTCTTGGTCCTTCTCGGTCCTGCTGTCCTGCTGTGCTGCACTGTGCATTCTGGTTCCCCTCTTGATTCCTCTTGGTCCTTCTCGGTCTTCCTCTTGGTCCTTCTAAGTCCTGCTGTGCTGCACTGTGCGTTCTGGTTCCCCTCTTGATTCCTCTTGGTCCTTCTCGGTCCTGCTGTGCTGCACTGTGCGTTCTGGTTCCCCTCTTGATTCCTCTTGATTCCTCTTGGTCCTTCTCGGTCCTGCTGTCCTGCTGTCCTGCTGTGCTGCACTGTGCGTTCTGGTTCCCCTCTTGATTCCTCTTGGTCCTTCTCGGTCCTGCTGTCCTGCTGTGCTGGACTGTGCGTTCTGGTTCCCCTCTTGATTCCTCTTGGTCCTTCTCGGTCTTCCTCTTGGTCCTTCTAAGTCCTGCTGTGCTGCACTGTGCGTTCTGGTTCCCCTCTTGATTCCTCTTGGTCCTTCTCGGTCCTGCTGTGCTGCACTGTGCGTTCTGGTTCCCCTCTTGATTCCTCTTGATTCCTCTTGGTCCTTCTCGGTCTTCCTCTTGGTCCTTCTAGGTCCTGCTGTGCTGCACTGTGCGTTCTGGTTCCCCTCTTGATTCCTCTTGGTCCTTCTCGGTCTTCCTCTTGGTCCTTGCTGTGTGTGCAAGGAGCTATCACCCCTGCCGCACGAAGCCCAAGGAGGGGAATGTGATATGCTGTGATATGCTGTGGTGGTGGATGATGGGTGGAGGAGGAGGCTGTGTGGTGCGGGCGCGGCAAGGTGCCCCGCTATGACCGCTAAATCCTCCTCCGAAGCACACAGCAACTGTATGGGTTTGAAGATGCCCAGTGCTCAGTGGCCAAACCAGACCGGTGGCAAGATGCAGCAGCAAGATGGCAAATACTGTCAGGAGGCTGAGCTGCTGAACTGCTACCAAGCCGCCGCTGCCACCGCTGCCGGTCACTGTCAGGTAGCGCACCACAACAGGCGTGCGTGCTCCTCCCGGCCTTTGCCTTCGCCGCGGGGCTCTCCTCTGAACTCCGCAGCCCGAAGCCTGTGACGCGCACACCTCCTGCTCCTGCTCCTGCTCCGCAGCTCTCAGCTCGCTCGCGGCTCACTTCCGTTTGCGTTGCTTCCGCTTTCCGGGTCTCTCTGATCCAATATTTACCCCCAGAACACAAATCAAAAGCACAAGATCTGGTTCATGAAGGGCAACTAATTGCTAACAATCAAATAAGATGCTCTCTAGATGCTGCAGACACTGCTGCTAGAGCCATAAATACTAGTGTCTTCTTAAGGAGGCATGCCTGGCTCAGTGTATCTGGTTTTAAACCCGAGGTTCAAACCTCCATTTTAAATACCCCATTCGATAAGGAACATCTGTTTGGCCCAACGGTAGATTCTTCACTTGAGAAAATGAAGAAAGATACTGAGGTAACCAAGTCTATGGGAGCCCTTCAGTCCACCCAGGGTCATGCTTCCTTTTGATGCTCCTTTTACCGAAGAGGTTCCAAGAACACCTCATAAGAGGCTTCCTCCACCTACAAGGGCAATAACCAACTCTCTCCATCTAAGGGTTATTTCACAGGAGGGTACCGGGGTAACAATGGTAAGGGCAGGGGACGGGGTTCAAATTCACGCAACTCCCCCGCCAACACAAAGCAGTGACTTGCCTTCACTTCCCCCCGACCACTCAACACCTGTCGGGGGATGACTGTCAGATTTTCTACCAATCTGGAAATCAATAACAACAGACAAATGGGTACTACAAATTATCCGTTCTGGTTACTGCCTGGAATTTATCAACATGCCTCCAAATATTCCACCAAAGCCCCACAAACTATCACCAGACCGCCTATACCTCCTCAAACAGGAGGTTCAGTCTCTACTTCTAAAACGGGCCATAGAACCTGTGCCGCCTCAACATCAAGGGTCGGGCGTATACTCCTTTTATTTCCTGATTCCCAAAAAAGACGGTTCTCGCAGACCAATTTTAGATCTCAGAGAACTCAACCGGTACATTCATTCAGACCATTTCCACATGGTGACACTTCAACAGGTACTTCCTCTCCTACAGAAAGGTGACTTTCTATCTACTCTAGATCTGAAAGACGCCTACTTTCATATACCAGTTCACCCTGCTCATCGCAAATTCCTCAGGTTTGTGGTATCGGGTCAACACTATCAGTTCAGGGTACTCCCATTCGGTGTCACCACCACCCCCAGAGTCTTCAAAAAGTGTCTGGAAGTAGTAGCTGCTCATCTAAGAAGACAAAGCATGCACATCTTCCCGTACTTAGACGACTGGCTCATCAAAGCCAACATGTACCAACAATGTCGGCAGCACACTTTCAAAACAATTCGGCTACTACATCAACTAGGGTTCACAATCAATGTGCCAAAGTCACATCTCCAACCAACCAATACAAAGGACTACCTAGGAGCCACAATAGATACTCAAAAAACTCTTGCTTTTCCCAACTCAGCCAGAATTCAAAATATTCAGGCTTTAGTTCTCCGCTTTCAATCCAACCATTGGATCCCAGCTCGAACTTACATGCAGCTACTGAGAATGATGTCATCCTGCATCATGATCGTTCCCCATGCCAGACTGCACATGCGTCCACTTCAAGAATGCTTAGCCAGTCAGTGGAACCAGTCACAAGGTCTATTGACCGATCTAGTGTTGCTAAGCAGCCATACTCATCGCTCTCTGCAGTGGTGGAACACACAAAATTTATCAAAAGGACGGCCGTTCATGGACCCGGGTCCACAGATAGTACTGACAGTGGACGCGTCCCTCACTGGCTGGGGAGCTAATCTACAACAGCACACAGTGCAAGGCTTGTGGAGCCACCAACAGAAGTTGCTCCACATCAATCACCTAGAGCTGCTTGCAATATTCCTAGCACTCAAGGCGTTTCAAACTCACCTACAGGACAAAGCTGTCCTAATTCGCACAGACAACGTGACAGCCATGTATTACATACAAAAACAGGGGGGCCACACTCTCTCCAATTGTCCCACTTAGCCCAAGACATCTGGAAGTGGGCCATTCAGCACAAACTTTATCTCCTAGCAGAACATCTCCCAGGAGTCAACAACCAGATTGCAGATCTCCTCAGCAGGCACCGACAGAAAATACTAGAATGGGAACTCCACCCTCAGGTCCTCCTTCCATACTTTCAACGTTGGGTAGTCTCTCACATAGACCTGTTCACCACACACAAAAACGCAAAATGCCCAAACTTCGCGTCCAGGTATCCATACCGATTCTCCAAAGGCAATGCACTATGGATGAATTGGTCAGGGATATTTGCTTACGCTTTTCCGCCATTCCCACTCATTCCATTAGTGGTTCAGAAACTCAAACAAGCGTCCCTGACACTAATCCTAGTTGCTCCCACAAGGGCACAGCAACCTTGGTTCACAGCCCTATTGGAACTCTCAGTAGTTCCTCACCGAAAACTACCTCTTACACCCAATCTTCTCACACAGAGCCATGGAGACATAAGACATCTGGACCCCAGTCAACTCAATCTGGCGATCTGGCTCCTGAAGTCTTAGAGTTTGGCTATCTTAATCTACCGCCAGACGGCATGAATATTATCAAAGAAGCTAGACGTCCTACTACAAGAGCCTGCTATGCAGCACTGTGGAAGCGGTTTGTGATATACTGTAATAACAACCACATCAACCCGCTTGATGCTTCTGTACAAAATATTATATGTTATTTGTTACATCTGCAACGGTCCAATTTAGCGTACACTTCCATACGCTTACATCTGGCTGCAATAGCTGCATACCTCCAAAATAGACAACATCTATCTCTTTTTAGAGTGCCTGTTATCAAAGCCTATATGGAGGGACTCAAAAGAGTCATTCCCCCGAGACGTCCACCTGCTCCAGTATGGAATCTCAACATTGTTCTCACTAGACTAATGGGCCTGCCCTTTGAGCCATTGTACAAATGTGAACTGCAATTTCTCACATGGAAAACTGCTTTCCTTGTGGCTATCACATCACTCAGAAGAGTGGGTGAGCTTCAGGCGTTAACTATAGAAGAACCCTTTTTACAAATGCACCAAAATAAAGTGGTTCTTCGGACTAATCCTAAATTCCTTCCTAAAGTCATTTCTGCTTTTCATATCAATCAATCGGTTGAGTTACCCGTGTTCTTCCCTCAACCAGATTCAGTGGCAGAACGTGCCCTACACACATTAGATGTGAAGAGAGCATTGCTTTATTACATAGAAAGGACAAAACCTTTCCGTAACACAAATCAACTTTTTGTTGCTTTTGCTCCACCACACAAAGGCAATCCCATATCAAAATCAGGTATTGCAAGGTGGCTAGTCAAGTGCATTCAAATATGCTATGCTAAAGCAAATTAAATGTTAACAGTTCCCCCCAGAGCACACTCTACACGCAAACTGGGGGCTTCTATGGCATTCTTAGGAAATATACCCATAGATGACATATGCAAAGCTGCAACATGGTCTACACCTCACACATTCACAAAACACTATTGTGTAGATGTGTTAGCAAGACAACATGCTAGAGTGGGCCAGGCAGTTTTACGTACACTATTTCAAACCACTGCAACAGATACAGGTTATCCGCTGCTTTGGGAGATTACTGCTACATAGTCTATGCATAGCATATGATCTACAGCTCATATGCCTCGAACGGAAAATGCTACTTACCCAGTATGCATCTGTTCTTGTCATATAAAGCTGTAGAGTCATATGCGCCCACCCGCCTCCCCGGGTACCTCTACCTGTTGCAGTAATATCTTACTTAGATACATGCATTGATGGACATCTTCTTTTGCTACTCTTACTAACTCCATTCTCACCCTCTGCGGGAAAACAATCTAACAATGGAGTCGATGCCCATGCGCACTATCACCGAAAGGAGGAGTCACCTACCTCGTGACTGGAAAGACTTCTTTGAAGAAAAACAAAGTGCAAACATCCGGACCCAACACTAGATGGCGATATATGCAAAGCATATGACTCTACAGCTCTATATGCCAAGAACAGATGCATACTGGGTAAGTAGCATTTTCCTTCTGTGACCAGACGCCCCAGGCTCCCATCTCTTTTCTATTGCGGATGATAATGTGAGCATTGTAAGGTAATCATAAACGAGGGCTGTATTGAGAAATAATAGAATTCCAAGTCACACAGCTGTGGTTATGTAGTTCTTTGTTGATTTCCAATTAACGTTAAATTTCAGCAATTCTCCAGGTTACTTTTTCTCAGTTTATCATTTTATATCGCTCTTTGCGCTCCATCAATTAAACACGTGAGGTTTGACATAGGATATGTTGTTAGTGTTCCTAGACCTTGTCACAATCCCTTTGTCCTTGATTTGTCGGCATGTGTTTTGTCCTCATGCTGGTCTAGGATGGGCCTTATCAAGGTAGAAGGAGCCGTAATAGGAATAATAAATCAGACCTATATGAAATTGTATGCAAACAAATATGTGCCATCAGTAATCAGGCACACCAGACTCTCATCTACATATGTAAATGAGCATCAGACTAAAGTGATTCCTCACTATGTTAACAAATATGTGCAGTCAGTAACCAGGTTCACATCTCCTATACACAGAATGTGCATCAAGCTCATATCCCTCATCCCTATGTACACTTGCGTGCCATCTGTGACCAGGCACCAACACTCCCATGTGTCCTTATCTTGTGTAAATAAACATGTGTGCTATCTGTGACCAGGCACCAACACTCCCATGTGTCCTTTCCTTGTGTAAATAAACATGTGTGCTATCTGTGACCAGGCACCAAGACTCCCATGTATCCCCTCCCTGTGTAAACTTGTGTGCCATCTGTGACCAGGCACCAACACTCCCATGTGTCCTTTCCTTGTGTAAATGAACATGTGTGACATTTGTGACCAGGTACCAACACTCCCATGTGTTCCCTCCCTGTGTAAGTGAACTTGTGTGCAATCTGTGACCAGGCACCAACACTCCCATGTATCCCCTCCCTGTGTAAACTTGTGGCCATCTGTGACCAGCACCTTCACACACGTGTCCCCTCCCTGTGTAAATGAACATGTGTGCAATCTGTGACCAGGCACCAACACTCCCATGTGTCCCATCCCTGTGTAAATGAACATGTGTGCCATCTGTGACCAGACACCAACACTCCCATGTGTCCCCTCCCTGTGTAAATGAACATGTGTGCCATCTGTGACCAGCACCAACACTCACATGTGTCCCCTCCCTGTGTAAGTGAACATGTGTGCCATCTGTGACCAGCACCAACACTCCCATGTGTCCCCTCCCTGTGTAAGTGAACATGAGTGCCATCTGTGACCAGCACCAACACTCCCATGTGTCCCCTCCCTGTGTAAGTGAACATGAGTGCCATCTGTGACCAGCACCAACACTCCCATGTGTCCCCTCCCTGTGTAAGTGAACGTGTGCCATCTGTGACCAGCACCAACACTCCCATGTGTCCACTTCCTGTGTAAATGAACATGTGTGCCATCTGTGACCAGGCACCAACACTCCCATGTGTACCCTCCTGTGTAAGTGAACATGTGTGCCATCTGTGACCAGGCACCAACACTCCCATGTGTCCCCTCCCTGTGTAAATGAAAATGTGTGCCATCTGTGACCAGCACCAACACTCCCATGTGTCCCCTCCCTGTATAAATGAACATGTGTGCCATCTGTGACCAGCACCAACACTCCCATGTGTCCCCTCCTGTGTAAGTGAACATGTGTGCGATCTGTGACCAGGCACCAACACTCCCATGTGTCCCCTCCCTGTGTAAATGAACATGTGTGCCATCTGTGACCAGCACCAACACTCCCATGTGTCCCCCCCTGTATAAATGAACATGTGTGCCATCTGTGACCAGGCACCAACACTCCCGTGTATCCCCTCCCTGTGTAAATGAACATGTGTGCCATCTGTGACCAGGCACCAACACTCCCGTGTATCCCCTCCCTGTGTAAGTGAACTTGTGTGCAATCTGTGACCAGGCACCAACACTCCCATGTATCCCCTCCCTGTGTAAGTGAACTTGTGTGCAATCTGAGACCAGGCACCCACACTCCCAAGTATCCCCTCCCTATGTAAACTTGTATGCCATCTGTGACCAGCACCAAAACTCCCATGTGTCCCCTCCCTGTGTAAATGAACATGTGTACCATCTGTGACCAGGCACCAACACTCCCATGTGTCCCCTCCCAGAGTAAATTAACATGTGTGCCATCTGTGATCAGGCACCAACACTGCCATGTGTCCCCTCCCTGTGTAAGTGAACTTGTGTGCAATCTGTGACCAGGCACCAACCCTCCCATGTGTCCCCTCCCTGTGTAAGTGAACGTGTGCCATCTGTGACCAGCACCAACACTCCCATGTGTCCACTTCCTGTGTAAATGAACATGTGTGCCATCTGTGACCAGGCACCAACACTCCTGTGTGTCCCTTCCCTGTGTAAATGAACATGTGTGCCATCTGTGGCCAGGCAACAAACACTCCTGTGTGTCCCCTCCCTGTGTAAATGAGCATGTGTGCCATCTGTGACCAGCACCAACACTGCCATGTGTCCCCTCCCTGTGTAAATGAACATGTGTGCCATCTGTGACCAGGCACCAACACTCCTGTGTGTCCCCTCCCAGTGTAAATAAACATGTGTGCCATCTGTGACCAGGCACCACTAGGTCACACCTCCCACGCTTGACATAGAGCACCAAGCTCTTATCACGCCTTCCTGGGTTAACAAGCATGTATGCTGCCTCTAACAATAAACACCAGCCTTGTGTCAACCCTCTTTTTGTAACCAAGCTGGGGTGCGGTGCCCTTTGTAATCGGGAACAGCCAATTCTATTTCTCCTCTCTATGTAAACAACACAGTGGCACCCTGTCACCAGGAACAACCAGGCCCCTATCCCTGCTCATTATGTAAATTGCCCTATTACCATCCGGGCTGATTTTGTGCTACATAAATGCTGTGGTGTTAGTGCACAGTGAGTGATGAATATCTAAAGCAGGCATAAAACACATGAGGAGACTACACTGCTCCTGAGAATTAAGGCCAGAGTTTCACAAGAAAACTTGTCGCTATTTCACTCAGACGCGTTTTTATACATGAAATGTCCCTAACATAACACAATCCTGTGTTATCACCAATTTGAAAATTAGACAACGCACAATTCCGTGTGACTTCTCATGCCACACGTGTCCACTTCCTACTTTCCGGAAGCTTCAACATTTTGACTTACACATAACATAATACAATTCAACACAAAGTGTTAGACATGGAAAAAAAAATCAAAAATCAATAATCACCAAACTAATCTATAGTAACCATAACTCTGCTACCAAGAAATCTGATCCAGCGCGGCTAATATAAATTTCTCCTTAGGACACGAATCCAGGTAAAACATTCACGTCTATTAAACCATAAGTCGGTGGGGCCCATGACACCGCATCTCATACATTCATTCGTTCACTGGATTACACACCAAGGAGAAAATGTGTTGCTGGAGGAACGGGATACCTTGTTAAATTTGACAGAATAATACCTTAGACATCATATACATCAACTTTTGATCCTGTCGGTTTCTAAGACATCAAGGTATTCCGCTCTTTGGTCGATGGACCAACTAGTAGAATAAGTTGATGGTGATTAAGGCCAGCTCAATCACTCTTAAAACTTGTTAACCTTTAAACTTATTAATGAACTAAAGAACCACAGACTCATTTTAAGTTAGAATGAAATTTTATCTAATTTCTTAATTGCACGGGTGAGATTCTTTGTTTATTAATCACTTTAATACATTAATAACATTTATATGAAAAATCTAATAAGGAATAGAAAATTATGCATTTACCCATTTGGATGTAGATAGGAATGGTTCACCAAAAAGAAGATAAACCGCAGATCACAGAATAGAACTCCCAAACTGACTGACTGTCCCGCTAAAATGCCTCCTCGACCGGACCTCCCATGCAGGTTTCCCGCATCGATCTCGTTCCTTCCCCAGTCAAGTTCGAGGTCCAAATATGACAGAGTCCTTTCGCATTATTGAGGTGGAAAAATGGAAAATAGGAAAAATGGTATGGCAAGAAAACACCAACGGCAGCAGTAGCATCAATAGCAGCGGCCACAGCAGCAGCAAAAGGAGAAACCCAAAAGAGCAGCCCAAAGAAGCAACCCCTCCCACATAAGAGTAGACCCTCTTATACCCTACTTTCTAGCTTACTACACAAAAAGTTGCAATCCTTAGGGGCAAGAATCACGCTAATTGGTCCATTTGAGGGGTGGTGATGATCACCTCATCGCCCTCCTTGTTCAAACTGGTTTTGGGGACAGTTAAACATACAATGAGTCTCATGACCTCTGGGTTAAAGGCAGTCCAATTTGTCCATTCATTTTGTTGCAATCTCGATGGTCACAATTTAGTTAGTCCATTGTTGCTCAGTAATTTTCTCTTCCATTCCCACGAATACGTGCTGAATCTTTCTTGGCACCCTCCTTATGGTAGGTCAGTACGACCTTGACATCTCTCACTCCGTGCACAGGCCGCACCCACGTGATTTGGTTCCTCTATTTCTTCCGCTTAGAGGCCATCTTTGATTTCTCGCATGACCTCATCTGTTTCGGCAGCCATTTTCGCAGCATGGCCTAACAGGCCCGAACGAACTATCATAAGAACAAACACAACCAAAATTAAAACAAAGAAAATAAGCCTTTCTGTTTACCACCCGCCATTCTAAGGACCCATGTTAGGTGTTCCCTAGCAGAAGCGACATTTAAAGCCATTTTACTTACCATCTGCATTCTTTGCCACAATACAAATCTACTACATAGCATAAATCATGCGATTTTACTCTAATTAGTACGCAAATCACAATATTAGGTTAATCAACTTTACAATCGTAAATAAATTAGATTTTGCACAAAATTGCGGGTTACCCTTATGTAGTGTTTACTAAAAGTGCATTTGTTGATTACTTCATGCTCCATCAAACAATTAGTATTGTTAATTTATTAAAGCTTATTAATTTTCCAAGGAGGAGTACAAATTATTTTATTTAGACTGCTTCATCACTTGCATACTGCCTAACTAGGTTAGCCCGCCACTTCTTTTTTTAGAACTTGTGCCCTGCAGCGGATTACATTGAGATTACCTTATTGCTAAGGGTGGGCTTATTGTTAAGGGTGGGCGTAGTTGGTGGAGTACTACTACCGTGAATTCCACAACTTCGCTCCGCTTCCCACTTAATAAAGCAGAGACCTCATACACTTTTGGTACAATAACAAGTATCTCTGTCTTTACATGCTAAAATGCATATAGTCATTTCACAAAAGTGAAAATAAAAATTTAGCAAGCAGTGAGAGAGGTGATGATTTTGAGATCCTCCCTAACCTAGGGAGAAAACCAAGCAGATGCCTTGAAAACAAAGAGCACATCTTGCTGAACGATTCGGTGGTGGTCCCATCCTCTTAGGACCACCCCAAGCACAGTTATGGGCAAAAATACAATCCCAACCAAAGGCCCTGCAAAGCATTATGGGACGAGATTAGCAGTGGGCAGTAAATATTATAGTATCCAAAATCAAAATAATTCTACAAAGAGCTACAGTTCAACTCGTCGTTACTAGGTGTCCCTCACGAGTCAAATGCAAAAGCATTGAAATTATTACATCAAGCTGCAGTTCCACTAGTCGTTACTAGATGTCCCTCACGAGTCAAATGCAAAAGCATTGAAACCCTTTCATGAAGCTGAAAGTGCAAAAGAAACAATTGATGGACG
Organism: Calotriton arnoldi; assembly: GCA_963921515.1. Lineage (NCBI taxonomy): Eukaryota > Metazoa > Chordata > Amphibia > Caudata > Salamandridae > Calotriton > Calotriton arnoldi. The sequence goes on along the minus strand of CAWUFW010014662.1, from coordinate 260,547 downwards.
GAATGCTGTGCAATGCAAACATTCATCCCCAGTCACAAGGATCTGGGTTAAATCCATCATTCTTTTGCTCACCACACTTCCCCAGTTTGGACCCAGCCATACGCAAATCAGTCTTGACCCTGTTCCTTATGGGAACAGTCCAGCCCGAACTGCCAAGCCAGGTTCTCCCTGGACCGAAAACAAGCATCCTGGGACCGGTTTCAGGGCATTACCCTTCATCAGCCAGGCTAGCTTGAATCCAGTGGTGTAGTGAACATGGGACCCACGTCTGGGCATACCAATCCCACTTAGGGCGACATATGCAAAAGAAACAATTGATGCACGGAATGCTGGACAATGCAAACATTCAGCCCCAGTCACAAGAATCTGGGTTAAATCCATCATTCTTTTCCTCACCACACCACCCCAGTTTGGGCCTAGTCATATGCAAATCAGTCTAGACCCTGTTCCATGTGGGAACAGTCTGGCCCAAACTGCCAAGCCAGGTCCTCCCTGGCAATTAGGTAATCGCCATTACAAATGTTGTGACATATGGCCCTAGATCTAACCGGACTATACTAGTTGGATGCAAAATATGTCACGTATGTAAAAAGCCCCTGAGCATTTGCGTCCTCTTTAGATCGTGTTTACTTTACAAGTGTCCACTTCTAAAACCTTGAGATGTTGACATCGAGAGGATGTACTAGACTTGTGGCACCCGATAGGCTAACATTTAAGGCGAAAGGGTGTTTGGACATGGATACCACTTTCACAAGTTCTGCAAAAGATGACAAGATGCTGACTGTGAACTAAAGTGCACCCGAGCTAACGAAAATGGAAACTGTAGCTTAAATGGAACCTGCGCTGCTTGTGTTTAAGAACCTTAAACCTTGGAAAATGAAAAGAAAGAAGGCTAAAACAAGTGATTAAAATAATAGAGTTATGAAGGGGATAGGTCACAGTGTTTATGTCATGCCTGTCTCAACTAAACAATCATTGAATGTAGTTTTGCATAAAGCAAAAGGAGGTCCGCCAGGTAAGGAAGTCCAGTCAATCTTGTTTTTTCAAAACCTTTAATTGCACTTTTTTCATCAAATATAATTCCTTATTTGCACATACTGCTCAGCCAACGCGTTTCGTTCCAAACATTGGGAACTTCATCAGGGATGAAAACCAATCAACACAAACCAAATCAAACACAAAAACAAAGACAAACCCAAACTGTGACACAGAAGACACAGGACATGAATAAAAAAGGATCATAAAGACAATTCCTAACTAAAACATATCCCCCCCCTGGACCATATAGATCCCCGAGTGGTATTATGTGGAATGTTATGCTTATAACGACTGGTCCACTCTAATTGGCCATTTGAGACCAGCATATGCAAATTTTCAAATTTTCACAAGGTGAGTGAGACACAGATAACTACATTAATATAACATATTGTTACATAAACAAAAATAAAGGTAAACAATTAAAAATGATAAACAACTAAGCATACAAGGCATTCACAGTGAAACATAAAGACACCCAAATCCATTTGTCATTTTAAAGTTACAGAAGCATGTACAGAACCTACCATCATATATAAAAGACAGCAAAAACATATTCACCAAGTTTCTTGCCTGGTACACCTGCATCCAGCATTCATTCGACATCATGGCAACAAGGTTCTATTTGGATAAAGAGGGAGCGGAATGCTTTGAACATAACAACATCATCTTGGAAATGATTGAGTTAATACTGACAAAAAACGTTTTCCTCCATGATGGCCAATAGTACCGACAAATACGTGGGACAGCTATGGGTTCCTGGTTTGCTCCCTCTTATGCCTGCCTCTTCATGGGCTGGTATGAGAGGGAGCATGCCTGGAGATGACGTGCCTCCCCCTGGACTCAACACATAGTCTTTTGGGGGAGGTATATTGACGACATAATTTGCCTTTAGTCAGGTACTGAGGATTCCCTCTCGGAATATTTCTAGTATCTAAATGATAACCCCTACAACGTTAGACTCACTATGGACTACCACAAGGAAAGAATGAATTACTGGACCTTCACTTTTACATCAGAGACGGGATTGTACACAGTACACTGTTCGAGAAAGCGACAGCTTGCAATGGGGTCCTGCACGCCACCAGCGCACCTTCCCAATCGGTGATTGAAAACCTACCATTTGGGGAAATGGTGACGGTCAGGCGTAATTGTAGTAAGAGTGATACATTTGACACGAATATTCAGGATATGAAGAAAAGATTCCGTGCAAGGGTGTCTGATCGTAAGGTTCTGGATTGAGCTGAAAACAGGGTATACAATTTGGAAAGGGAAGCGACACTAAAAAGCAGTCGCAAGGTAAAAAGGATGGATGGGCAGAGCAGCAATGTCAGATTCATAACACAATACACCACATACAGTGACAACATTTTCAGACTCTTTAAAAAGAATTGCCGCTTGTTGCTGGAGATTCCGAGCTTGCAAGGCTGTTTAAGGGCAACTCCCTCCATCACCTACAAAAGGGGCGTCACACTCAGGAATGAGTTATGCCTGAGTTATATTACATCCATCAGACATGGGGGTACCTGGCTCCCGGAGAAGCCCTATGGGTTCTACACCTGCAATTCCTGTGACATCTGTGCATATGGGGTGCACAAGACGAAAGAGTTTGGGTACAATAGCCCACACAAATACAGGATCAAACATTTTATTAACGGCAACAAAACTTTTACTGTCTGTATAGTAGGATGTGGATGTAATACGATCTACGTGGACAGCACTAAGAGAAGTCTGAAACTTCATATCCAGGAGCATCGGAGGGCCATTATTAATGGCGATCTGAGATATCCGTTGGCGAGCATTATAGTAAGATTCGTCCCGGGGACCTAGGTTTCTGGTTCCACGGGATAGACCAAGTAGATGCTGGTACAAGGGGAGGCAATAGGGAACTGTGTTTGAGGCAATGTGAGGCGAAATGGATCTGTCGGCTACGTGCGATTGATCAAGGTCACAACACGGACAATGAAATGCACTATTTTCCAAGCTGATATGTGCAGTGTGGGATGTTGCCCGTCCCCAGTAATGCTGTTTACAGATTGTTTGTCTTCCCTCAATCTGACGCAAAGTGGCCAACACAGTGTATTGTTATCAGCTCAAAGATACACTTATACATCTTTGGTTACTGCATGATTATATCCCCTGATGGATGAACACTGCTTTGGTTAATACATGTTTGTATCCCCTGCTAAATACCACTGCCGTTATTTTCAATGTTGGAAAATGTCTGAGGATGATCATGAAGTTCGAAATGGATACTCTGGTATACCCTTTCTACAACATGCCCTCCTTGAGAATTTGTTTGTACTAAATAGTTAAAAAAAAATTCTTATGAACTTTTGAAGATTTTCCGTGTTTATCACTCCTTAAATTTTTTTTTTTAAATTATGAACTTTTAAAGATTTTCCTTGTCTATCACTTCTCTCCACTCACTTTTGCCCGCTTTACCTCTTTCCCTTTTGCATACAACCTAGTCTGAGGGGCTCCCATGGTAGTTACCTCTGTGATATACGTGAGAGAGAGTGTTACTACTGTCAGCGGACAGACTCTCTGGTGACTTCCATACATACGTTGGCTTTTTTACATACAAATGTAGATATGTGCTTGGTGGCGTTGAGTGTCAGCAGGGGCGTAGGAGACACTAAAATTCTGGGGGGGACAGGGACAACCTTGTGGACTTTCCAGTGACCCTATGCAAATCACCGCCCGTTAAACAAATACAATCACATACTTTCGAAGTGAAATATTGAGAAAAGCAGGCATGTAGTCAAAGTTTGCATGTATGCTTTATTGTTATTTACATCCATATAGTAATCAGACCAAATGTTAAAAAAACATGTATATGAATCTTGCATCTTCATGCACCAAGCAAACAGAGGTCGCTGACTTAGGGTGGGGGCGTCGTGTTTGCAAGTGCATTATGGTTTGAAAAGTACCTGCTGCTGCATTCCTGGTCTCCAGCAATTTTCAGGCAACAATAAAAATGTGAAGATAACTTTGGTGATTAATGTTCTTTATTGAGAGAGATCGGAGGTTTGTCTAGTGGAAGTTTTTACTCATGGTAAGGTAGCCACAGTGGGGTAATATGCCTGCTGCAAAGAACGTGTACCACGCAGATCACAAAATGCATATCATGTAAATAGGTCAGTGAGTTACTGCTTTTGTCTGAGAGATTCTTTTGGTATTTGCAGTTTATAAGTTAAAATCCTAAAATTGAACAGTGAGCTATTAACCGTCATCAAAGAGCTGCATGAAAACTTCAAGGTATAGATTAGAACGTTATGATTTTTCCCCAGTCTTTCCTTATCCTAATGTTGGAAAATGGGTCCATTAGGATAGAAATCAATTCTGATTATTAAAGAGAACCCCCAACCATGGTGTTCTGAGTTTGTGCTTCTCTAGTGTTGCAAAGCCATCCTGTGCCCTGGGCACTCCCCAACTTTTGCTGACTGGTACTGGTGGTAACTGACTCTGACTGACCCTGGGCTTTGCCTAACCAGACCCAGGGCCAGTGCTATTCTGAAAGAGACACTTAAAGATACTGTGAAAACCCCTACATACACTAGGGTGCAGTATGGGTTAGGGTACCCCTATGATTGGCATGACCTCTCCTATAAGGCCCTAGTACATAATAGGGCAGGGGGATTAGAACTACCGTTAAGTCCCTAGAATATAATAGGGCATGGCAGTTTAGAGGCCAGCAGCCCTTTCTGCGCTTGCATGTGTGCACTGCTGAAGCCTGAGGTCAGTTTAAAAGTAGCCCTGTGTTGTAGGACTGCTTTTAAAAATGCAAATTGTGCCCAAACTCGACTTTTGGGTTTGGGGAACTTACAAATTGATCAACTACAATGTTGGGGCAAAATTAAGTAAAGTGGAAAAATGTTTTCCACTTAACTATGGCTGTATCATATTTGCCACATAATACATCATCTGCTGCATAATCAAACGATTTCACCCAAAACAATTTTGTAGCTCAAACGGATCAAAAATTACTAAAAGAAATGTGACTTATGTTGCTGTGAAGTGTAGGGCCCTTTGCAAAGGTTGACTGGTCACCTTTCCCACTGCTGCATTTGTATGTTACACAGGTACTATTGAGGCAAAAGCTTTGCAGAGGCTGTTAGTATGTATAAATATGTCAAGATAATAAAGAATCATAAAATGTACCGCATTACTCTGCAGCTTTTTTATTGTTCCATAATTTAGTCAACACTGCGACATAATTTTGGCCTCCATTGCTGCATAGCTCCAGTGGCCCGAAAGCAGGCTGCACATGTTAAAAGTGTTTGTGCATGAAGCAGAGACCATGAAGTTTGAAAACTTAGGGGCTGATTACGATGGCAGGCGAACTTCAGTCCGTCCGCCATCGAATCAGGGAATGGGACCGCTGGCCTTCAAGACGGCGGCCCCACGATAGGCATTACAATGCGACCGCCACTGCGGCGTTCGCAGTGCCTATCTTTTACATTGCAGCAGGTGCTGCTGGCTACATCATCCGCCGCAATGTAAAAAAGGGACATGTTACATATATCACTGCACTACGTGGCAGGCACAATGCGGTGCCTGCCACATGGTGCAGTGATATGTAGAGGGCATCATAGATGTCCCCCAGGTCCCATGTCTGGGGGCTGGGGGAAAGGGGCCTGCTATGGGCCCCCAATGTCCCTTTCCGTCAGCTTTTCCATGGTGGGTGAACCGCCATGTATAGGCTGGCGGGTAAGGGACATCGTAATCCCTACTGCGGTGCCTGGTAGGCACCACGAGCATTGTAGGAATCACGAGCCCCTCCACCACACTGGCGGGCTCAAGGAGCCAGTCAGGTGCGTGGCGATTGGTTTTTCCGACCGCCAGGGAACCACGCACCATTGTAATATGGCGGGCGGTGATGCAGTCACCGATGGCGGTGGGACCGCCACTGACGGGGTGACGTGGCGGTCCCACCGCCATTATAATCACCCCTAAGTTTGGTGTGCATGCAAATCCTACATTGCCAACCCCTGGTAAGTTGCACTACTACTGCTGAAAAAGGCCAATGGAGGTACCAATGGGTGAGGTGTACTGGCCTCAAGGGTCTTGTGACCTCAGTGACAGAGTCACTGTCGATCTAGGGTGTGCTTCTTCGTATGCCTGCTCGCAAGACTGGAGGTGACCTGCAGTATGAATTGTGGTGGACAGGCCTTCAAGGTTAACTCACACTTGCCACTGTTAGGGTCCACCTGCGGGTACTAAGACACCAGGGCTTCTAAGGTCTATCGGGCCTTCTAAGGTGTAGCATCGGAATGAGCTCTGTCAGGAGTGTGGTCTGGTGGACTGGTCATGAAGGATGAACATGGTTCTCCAGTTCCAAATTCAGCAGCTTTGGCCAGAGTGCCACATCCTCTCCCACACTGAACACCATACTGCCCCACTGAGAGAAACTCGCACTGCCTTCAGCTACAACTCAATTGTTCTGCGACTAAATTCAAATTATGCACTAGACAACAGTAAAATGCTGCCTGAAAAAAATGAACAACACCCTGGAAAAAGCAAACACTCATAGGGAATGGAAGAATAAGCAAAGCATGTGAAATGTAATCAGGAACAACATGGTTACCTTAACGGTTTTAAACTCATTATTCAGAAATCAGTAAGTGATTTTGCCTGAAAAGTTCTGGACATGACTACAGGACCAGGAAGGCACCCGTTTCAATGTCCATTGCTTATATCCTTTCAAAATGTAAGCAGTTTGGTTTAAAAGACCACATCCCCGAACACAGAGCCGCAGTACACATTTTATAAGCTAAAATAATTAAAACTGTTGAAAACTATCATATTAAACATTTCCACTCCACCCATCAACCAGGTATTGCAGTCCCTTTAGGAATGGTGCACTTCCCCACCCTGGGAAAACTATGTTGTTCAAAGAAAGAAGATAAAAGAAAGTAGCGCTTTCACTGGCAAACTCTGTAAAGTGGCGCTAATGTGTGTGGGTGTAAATAACAACCTGGCCTGTCTGCTGACCACTCTGTATTGCTTTATTTAGGTATTTAATTATTTTTTCTCTCCGTCCCAAGGTTTTTCTTTGGAATAGAAAACGGTCAGAAAATGAGGACATTTCCAGCCAAAGTGTTCCGCCTTTTTTGGATCAATTTCACAGGGGAACAAATAAAGAAAAGGAGAGGCTCAAGAGAGAGTTCGTAAGAGCTGTCTCTTGAAATCAGCACGTAAGGAGGAGCGAGACAGAGACAGAAAGAGATGGAGGAATAAAGAGAGAGAGAGGGGAGGAGGGCAGCTGCCCGAGGCAGATCGGGAGAAGTGGACACTGTCCTTGCCTTCTCTGGGCATGAAGGAAAAGAGACAGGGTTTTTTCTCCCTCTCTGCCCTTCCCAGAACGCAGAGGCTTACTGCAGCATAACAAAAGGTAGAGGGTGGGGGGCCTCTTTGACTCCAGGCAGGTCAAGTGCAGGGCCATTAGGTCGTGCTTTCGCGCGCTAATGGCCCTGCGAATAACAGAAGGGAGAGGGGAAATTCTTTTGTCCCCTCGCCCCCCCCACCCTTGTCCCCCGTGTCCCCCCCACTCCAAAATCTCCACTTCCTACGCCCATGTGAGTGTGTACACATTTTTTTACTCATTTCTCTCATATTAGTAACAAACACTCTGTTCTCGGTTATAGGCACCCGTTGGTCGCAAGTGATACTTAAAGATGGTGCGTTTAGGAAAATCCCAGGTTCTTGATTAACTGGCGTGCATGCAGGCAGTGACGCCCCCACATAATCATTTTGTCCTTAATGTTTCTTTATTCTTGTCCGTGATTACTACTCCTTAGTGGCGGTATATGCGCCTTTACCCCTACTGGTAGACTTAAGAGATCTGGTTATTATTGGCAGCTAACCGATCCTATGGTGAATCTTATGTCACTTTTTGGTTTAATAATTACCTATAGAAATTTGGAGATAAGTGCTTGTAGGCAGTGAGCGTGAATTTTTGAACATTTTTAGTATTATCTTCCTCCCCTTGGGCTGGCCACTTTTACGTTGTTCCTTTTATGAGGCACGCTTTGGTCACGTCTGAAATTCAAAGATGGCGACGATTTGGAAAGGTCCAGGCTCTGGGAAACCAGCTTGCTTTGTGTGGTGACGTCGACAGGAGCGTCATGAAAATTCCCTGGTAACGATTGGTTACACACCTCCCGACGGAGAAGTGGGATATTTTAAAAACAGGGATGTGAGTGCGCGCGCGCACACATCAAATCGATACATTGAAGGAAGGAGCAAGATACTTATCAGGGTAGGTGCGTGGCAGCGGACTTGGTTAGTAGCGTATGGCATATGTGTCCATGTATTTGAAACCGAACTCCAACTGTCGGTGTCTGGTGATACGCGTGTTATGGCTGCATAAGGCTCGCCCTTGGCCGGTTTGAGATAGGCTTTAAATGACGCATGGCAGGAGTGCTTGTTTTTTGGGGTAATCTACACTAGTATCATGGTCGCATCTGTGGACCGGCTTACTGAAAACAAGCTCCGGTCAGGCGCAGTCGGTCACTCCAAGACGGCGGCTGAAATAGCAAGCACTAGGGCACTGTAGGAATCCGTCTTATTTGATAGTGATATTGACAGACGCATCATTGGGACACTTGAACGATTGTGACTGGTTATTTCTTATGGAAACAGGACCATTTGAAATCTGATACACCGGCACGCGCCACCAACAGCTTAGGACATCACATTAAGTAGGAGTATGCGTAGCAGGGTAGGCGCGGACTGGGGGTGCCTCCACGCTCATGTGATTAGATGTGTATTATAGTGACAGTATGTGGCTTTGGTGCCACCACGCTCATGTGATTAGATGTGTATTATGGTGCCAGTATCTGACTGGGGGTGCCTCCACGCTCATGTGATTAGATGTGTATTATGGTGCCAGTATCTGACTGGGGGTGCCTCCACGCTCATGTGATTAGATGTGTATTATAGTGACAGTATCTGACTGGGGGTGCCTCCACGCTCATGTGATTAGATGTGTATTATAGTGACAGTATGTGGCTTTGGTGCCACCACGCTCATGTGATTAGATGTGTATTATAGTGACAGTATGTGGCTTTGGTGCCTCCACGCTCATGTGATTAGATGTGTATTATAGTGACAGTATCTGACTGGGGGTGCCTCCACGCTCATGTGATTAGATTTGTATTATAGTGACAGTATCTGACTGGGGGTGCCACCACGCTCATGTGATTAGATGTGTATTATAGTGACAGTATGTGGCTTTGGTGCCTCCACGCTCATGTGATTAGATTTGTATTATAGTGACAGTATCTGACTGGGGGTGCCACCACGCTCATGTGATTAGATGTGTATTATAGTGACAGTATCTGACTGGGGGTGCCTCCACGCTCATGTGATTAGATTTGTATTATAGTGACAGTATCTGACTGGGGGTGCCACCACGCTCATGTGATTAGATGTGTATTATAGTGACAGTATGTGGCTTTGGTGCCTCCACGCTCATGTGATTAGATGTGTATTATAGTGACAGTATGTGGCTTTGGTGCCACCACGCTCATGTGATTAGATTTGTATTATAGTGACAGTATCTGACTGGGGGTGCCTCCACGCTCATGTGATTAGATGTGTATTATGGTGCCAGTATATGACTGGGGGTGCCTCCACGCTCATGTGATTAGATGTGTATTATAGTGACAGTATGTGGCTTTGGTGCCACCACGCTCATGTGATTAGATGTGTATTATGGTGCCAGTATCTGACTGGGGGTGCCACCACGCTCATGTGATTAGATGTGTATTATGGTGCCAGTATCTGACTGGGGGTGCCACCACGCTCATGTGATTAGATGTGTATTATAGTGACAGTATATTGCTTTGGTGCCTCCACGCTCATGTGATTAGATGTGTATTATGGTGACAGTATCTGACTGGGGGTGCCTCCACGCTCATGTGATTAGATGTGTATTATAGTGACAGTATATGGCTTTGGTGCCTCCACGCTCATGTGATTAGATGTGTATTATGGTGACAGTATCTGACTGGGGGTGCCACCACGCTCATGTGATTAGATGTGTATTATAGTGACAGTATGTGGCTTTGGTGCCTCCACGCTCATGTGATTAGATGTGTATTATGGTGCCAGTATATGACTGGGGGTGCCACCACGCTCATGTGATTAGATGTGTATTATAGTGACAGTATGTGGCTTTGGTGCCTCCACGCTCATGTGATTAGATGTGTATTATAGTGACAGTATGTGGCTTTGGTGCCTCCACGCTCATGTGATTAGATGTGTATTATGGTGCCAGTATCTGACTGGGGTGCCTCCACGCTCATGTGATTAGATGTGTATTATAGTGACAGTATATGACTGGGGGTGCCACCACGCTCATGTGATTAGATGTGTATTATAGTGACAGTATCTGACTGGGGGTGCCTCCACGCTCATGTGATTAGATGTGTATTATAGTGACAGTATCTGACTGGGGGTGCCACCACGCTCATGTGATTAGATGTGTATTATAGTGACAGTATGTGGCTTTGGTGCCACCACGCTCATGTGATTAGATGTGTATTATAGTGACAGTATGTGGCTTTGGTGCCTCCACGCTCATGTGATTAGATGTGTATTATGGTGCCAGTATATGACTGGGGGTGCCTCCACGCTCATGTGATTAGATGTGTATTATGGTGCCAGTATATGACTGGGGGTGCCTCCACGCTCATGTGATTAGATGTGTATTATGGTGCCAGTATCTGACTGGGGGTGCCTCCACGCTCATGTGATTAGATGTGTATTATAGTGACAGTATCTGACTGGGGGTGCCTCCACGCTCATGTGATTAGATGTGTATTATAGTGACAGTATGTGGCTTTGGTGCCACCACGCTCATGTGATTAGATGTGTATTATAGTGACAGTATGTGGCTTTGGTGCCTCCACGCTCATGTGATTAGATGTGTATTATAGTGACAGTATCTGACTGGGGGTGCCTCCACGCTCATGTGATTAGATTTGTATTATAGTGACAGTATCTGACTGGGGGTGCCACCACGCTCATGTGATTAGATGTGTATTATAGTGACAGTATGTGGCTTTGGTGCCTCCACGCTCATGTGATTAGATTTGTATTATAGTGACAGTATCTGACTGGGGGTGCCACCACGCTCATGTGATTAGATGTGTATTATAGTGACAGTATCTGACTGGGGGTGCCTCCACGCTCATGTGATTAGATTTGTATTATAGTGACAGTATCTGACTGGGGGTGCCACCACGCTCATGTGATTAGATGTGTATTATAGTGACAGTATGTGGCTTTGGTGCCTCCACGCTCATGTGATTAGATGTGTATTATAGTGACAGTATGTGGCTTTGGTGCCACCACGCTCATGTGATTAGATTTGTATTATAGTGACAGTATCTGACTGGGGGTGCCTCCACGCTCATGTGATTAGATGTGTATTATGGTGCCAGTATATGACTGGGGGTGCCTCCACGCTCATGTGATTAGATGTGTATTATAGTGACAGTATGTGGCTTTGGTGCCACCACGCTCATGTGATTAGATGTGTATTATGGTGCCAGTATCTGACTGGGGGTGCCACCACGCTCATGTGATTAGATGTGTATTATGGTGCCAGTATCTGACTGGGGGTGCCACCACGCTCATGTGATTAGATGTGTATTATAGTGACAGTATATTGCTTTGGTGCCTCCACGCTCATGTGATTAGATGTGTATTATGGTGACAGTATCTGACTGGGGGTGCCTCCACGCTCATGTGATTAGATGTGTATTATAGTGACAGTATATGGCTTTGGTGCCTCCACGCTCATGTGATTAGATGTGTATTATGGTGACAGTATCTGACTGGGGGTGCCACCACGCTCATGTGATTAGATGTGTATTATAGTGACAGTATGTGGCTTTGGTGCCTCCACGCTCATGTGATTAGATGTGTATTATGGTGCCAGTATATGACTGGGGGTGCCACCACGCTCATGTGATTAGATGTGTATTATAGTGACAGTATGTGGCTTTGGTGCCTCCACGCTCATGTGATTAGATGTGTATTATAGTGACAGTATGTGGCTTTGGTGCCTCCACGCTCATGTGATTAGATGTGTATTATGGTGCCAGTATCTGACTGGGGGTGCCTCCACGCTCATGTGATTAGATGTGTATTATAGTGACAGTATATGACTGGGGGTGCCACCACGCTCATGTGATTAGATGTGTATTATAGTGACAGTATCTGACTGGGGGTGCCTCCACGCTCATGTGATTAGATGTGTATTATAGTGACAGTATCTGACTGGGGGTGCCACCACGCTCATGTGATTAGATGTGTATTATAGTGACAGTATGTGGCTTTGGTGCCACCACGCTCATGTGATTAGATGTGTATTATAGTGACAGTATGTGGCTTTGGTGCCTCCACGCTCATGTGATTAGATGTGTATTATGGTGCCAGTATATGACTGGGGGTGCCTCCACGCTCATGTGATTAGATGTGTATTATGGTGCCAGTATATGACTGGGGGTGCCTCCACGCTCATGTGATTAGATGTGTATTATGGTGCCAGTATCTGACTGGGGGTGCCTCCACGCTCATGTGATTAGATGTGTATTATGGTGCCAGTATCTGACTGGGGGTGCCACCACGCTCATGTGATTAGATGTGTATTATGGTGCCAGTATATGACTGGGGGTGCCTCCACGCTCATGTGATTAGATGTGTATTATGGTGCCAGTATATGACTGGGGGTGCCTCCACGCTCATGTGATTAGATGTGTATTATAGTGACAGTATCTGACTGGGGGTGCCTCCACGCTCATGTGATTAGATGTGTATTATGGTGCCAGTATATGACTGGGGGTGCCTCCACGCTCATGTGATTAGATGTGTATTATGGTGACAGTATACGACTGGGGGTGCCTCCACGCTCATGTGATTAGATGTGTATTATAGTGACAGTATCTGACTGGGGGTGCCTCCACGCTCATGTGATTAGATGTGTATTATAGTGACAGTATCTGACTGGGGTGCCACCACGCTCATGTGATTAGATGTGTATTATGGTGCCAGTATCTGACTAGGGGTGCCTCCACGCTCATGTGATTAGATTTGTATTATAGTGACAGTATGTGGCTTTGGTGCCACCACGCTCATGTGATTAGATGTGTATTATAGTGACAGTATGTGGCTTTGGTGCCACCACGCTCATGTGATTAGATGTGTATTATAGTGACAGTATCTGACTGGGGGTGCCACCACGCTCATGTGATTAGATGTGTATTATAGTGACAGTATCTGACTGGGGGTGCCACCACGCTCATGTGATTAGATGTGTATTATAGTGACAGTATCTGACTGGGGGTGCCTCCACGCTCATGTGATTAGATGTGTATTATGGTGCCAGTATCTGACTGGGGGTGCCTCCACGCTCATGTGATTAGATGTGTATTATAGTGACAGTATCTGACTGGGGGTGCCACCACGCTCATGTGATTAGATGTGTATTATAGTGACAGTATGTGGCTTTGGTGCCTCCACGCTCATGTGATTAGATGTGTATTATAGTGACAGTATGTGGCTTTGGTGCCACCACGCTCATGTGATTAGATGTGTATTATAGTGACAGTATATTGCTTTGGTGCCTCCACGCTCATGTGATTAGATGTGTATTATGGTGACAGTATCTGACTGGGGGTGCCTCCACGCTCATGTAATTAGATTTGAATTATGGTGACAGTATATGGCTTTGGTGCCTCCACGCTCATGTGATTAGATGTGTATTATGGTGACAGTATCTGACTGGGGGTGCCTCCACGCTCATGTGATTAGATGTGTATTATAGTGACAGTATGTGGCTTTGGTGCCTCCACGCTCATGTGATTAGATGTGTATTATAGTGACAGTATCTGACTGGGGGTGCCACCACGCTCATGTGATTAGATGTGTATTATAGTGACAGTATGTGGCTTTGGTGCCTCCACGCTCATGTGATTAGATGTGTATTATAGTGACAGTATCTGACTGGGGGTGCCTCCACGCTCATGTGATTAGATTTGTATTATAGTGACAGTATCTGACTGGGGGTGCCACCACGCTCATGTGATTAGATGTGTATTATAGTGACAGTATGTGGCTTTGGTGCCTCCACGCTCATGTGATTAGATGTGTATTATAGTGACAGTATGTGGCTTTGGTGCCACCACGCTCATGTGATTAGATTTGTATTATAGTGACAGTATCTGACTGGGGGTGCCTCCACGCTCATGTGATTAGATGTGTATTATGGTGCCAGTATATGACTGGGGGTGCCTCCACGCTCATGTGATTAGATGTGTATTATAGTGACAGTATGTGGCTTTGGTGCCACCACGCTCATGTGATTAGATGTGTATTATGGTGCCAGTATCTGACTGGGGGTGCCACCACGCTCATGTGATTAGATGTGTATTATGGTGCCAGTATCTGACTGGGGGTGCCACCACGCTCATGTGATTAGATGTGTATTATAGTGACAGTATATTGCTTTGGTGCCTCCACGCTCATGTGATTAGATGTGTATTATGGTGACAGTATCTGACTGGGGGTGCCTCCACGCTCATGTGATTAGATGTGTATTATAGTGACAGTATATGGCTTTGGTGCCTCCACGCTCATGTGATTAGATGTGTATTATGGTGACAGTATCTGACTGGGGGTGCCACCACGCTCATGTGATTAGATGTGTATTATAGTGACAGTATGTGGCTTTGGTGCCTCCACGCTCATGTGATTAGATGTGTATTATGGTGCCAGTATATGACTGGGGGTGCCACCACGCTCATGTGATTAGATGTGTATTATAGTGACAGTATGTGGCTTTGGTGCCTCCACGCTCATGTGATTAGATGTGTATTATAGTGACAGTATGTGGCTTTGGTGCCTCCACGCTCATGTGATTAGATGTGTATTATGGTGCCAGTATCTGACTGGGGGTGCCTCCACGCTCATGTGATTAGATGTGTATTATAGTGACAGTATATGACTGGGGGTGCCACCACGCTCATGTGATTAGATGTGTATTATAGTGACAGTATCTGACTGGGGGTGCCTCCACGCTCATGTGATTAGATGTGTATTATAGTGACAGTATCTGACTGGGGGTGCCACCACGCTCATGTGATTAGATGTGTATTATAGTGACAGTATGTGGCTTTGGTGCCACCACGCTCATGTGATTAGATGTGTATTATAGTGACAGTATGTGGCTTTGGTGCCTCCACGCTCATGTGATTAGATGTGTATTATGGTGCCAGTATATGACTGGGGGTGCCTCCACGCTCATGTGATTAGATGTGTATTATGGTGCCAGTATATGACTGGGGGTGCCTCCACGCTCATGTGATTAGATGTGTATTATGGTGCCAGTATCTGACTGGGGGTGCCTCCACGCTCATGTGATTAGATGTGTATTATGGTGCCAGTATCTGACTGGGGGTGCCACCACGCTCATGTGATTAGATGTGTATTATGGTGCCAGTATATGACTGGGGGTGCCTCCACGCTCATGTGATTAGATGTGTATTATGGTGCCAGTATCTGACTGGGGGTGCCACCACGCTCATGTGATTAGATGTGTATTATGGTGCCAGTATATGACTGGGGGTGCCTCCACGCTCATGTGATTAGATGTGTATTATGGTGCCAGTATATGACTGGGGTGCCTCCACGCTCATGTGATTAGATGTGTATTATAGTGACAGTATCTGACTGGGGGTGCCTCCACGCTCATGTGATTAGATGTGTATTATGGTGCCAGTATATGACTGGGGGTGCCTCCACGCTCATGTGATTAGATGTGTATTATGGTGACAGTATACGACTGGGGGTGCCTCCACGCTCATGTGATTAGATGTGTATTATAGTGACAGTATCTGACTGGGGGTGCCTCCACGCTCATGTGATTAGATGTGTATTATAGTGACAGTATCTGACTGGGGGTGCCACCACGCTCATGTGATTAGATGTGTATTATGGTGCCAGTATCTGACTAGGGGTGCCTCCACGCTCATGTGATTAGATTTGTATTATAGTGACAGTATGTGGCTTTGGTGCCACCACGCTCATGTGATTAGATGTGTATTATAGTGACAGTATGTGGCTTTGGTGCCACCACGCTCATGTGATTAGATGTGTATTATAGTGACAGTATCTGACTGGGGGTGCCACCACGCTCATGTGATTAGATGTGTATTATAGTGACAGTATCTGACTGGGGGTGCCACCACGCTCATGTGATTAGATGTGTATTATAGTGACAGTATCTGACTGGGGGTGCCTCCACGCTCATGTGATTAGATGTGTATTATGGTGCCAGTATCTGACTGGGGGTGCCTCCACGCTCATGTGATTAGATGTGTATTATAGTGACAGTATCTGACTGGGGGTGCCTCCACGCTCATGTGATTAGATGTGTATTATAGTGACAGTATCTGACTGGGGGTGCCACCACGCTCATGTGATTAGATGTGTATTATGGTGCCAGTATCTGACTGGGGGTGCCTCCACGCTCATGTGATTAGATTTGTATTATAGTGACAGTATGTGGCTTTGGTGCCACCATGCTCATGTGATTAGATGTGTATTATAGTGACAGTATGTGGCTTTGGTGCCACCACGCTCATGTGATTAGATGTGTATTATAGTGACAGTATCTGACTGGGGGTGCCACCACGCTCATGTGATTAGATTTGTATTATAGTGACAGTATATGACTGGGGGTGCCACCACGCTCATGTGATTAGATGTGTATTATAGTGACAGTATGTGGCTTTGGTGCCACCACGCTCATGTGATTAGATGTGTATTATGGTGCCAGTATATGACTGGGGGTGCCTCCACGCTCATGTGATTAGATGTGTATTATGGTGCCAGTATATGACTGGGGTGCCTCCACGCTCATGTGATTAGATGTGTATTATGGTGACAGTATACGACTGGGGTGCCTCCACGCTCATGTGATTAGATGTGTATTATAGTGACAGTATCTGACTGGGGGTGCCTCCACGCTCATGTGATTAGATGTGTATTATAGTGACAGTATCTGACTGGGGGTGCCACCACGCTCATGTGATTAGATGTGTATTATGGTGCCAGTATCTGACTAGGGGTGCCTCCACGCTCATGTGATTAGATTTGTATTATAGTGACAGTATGTGGCTTTGGTGCCACCACGCTCATGTGATTAGATGTGTATTATAGTGACAGTATGTGGCTTTGGTGCCACCACGCTCATGTGATTAGATGTGTATTATAGTGACAGTATCTGACTGGGGGTGCCACCACGCTCATGTGATTAGATTTGTATTATAGTGACAGTATATGACTGGGGGTGCCACCACGCTCATGTGATTAGATGTGTATTATAGTGACAGTATGTGGCTTTGGTGCCTCCACGCTCATGTGATTAGATGTGTATTATAGTGACAGTATGTGGCTTTGGTGCCTCCACGCTCATGTGATTAGATGTGTATTATGGTGCCAGTATCTGACTAGGGGTGCCTCCACGCTCATGTGATTAGATGTGTATTATGGTGCCAGTATCTGACTGGGGGTGCCTCCACGCTCATGTGATTAGATGTGTATTATAGTGACAGTATATGACTGGGGGTGCCACCACGCTCATGTGATTAGATGTGTATTATGGTGCCAGTATCTGACTGGGGGTGCCACCACGCTCATGTGATTAGATGTGTATTATGGTGACAGTATATGGCTTTGGTGCCTCCACGCTCATGTGATTAGATGTGTATTATAGTGACAGTATCTGACTGGGGGTGCCTCCACGCTCATGTGATTAGATGTGTATTATGGTAACAGTATATGACTGGGGGTGCCTCCACGCTCATGTGATTAGATGTGTATTATGGTGCCAGTATCTGACTGGGGGTGCCTCCACGCTCATGTGATTAGATGTGTATTATAGTGACAGTATATGACTGGGGGTGCCACCACGCTCATGTGATTAGATGTGTATTATAGTGACAGTATATGACTGGGGGTGCCACCACGCTCATGTGATTAGATGTGTATTATAGTGACAGTATGTGGCTTTGGTGCCACCACGCTCATGTGATTAGATGTGTATTATGGTGCCAGTATCTGACTGGGGGTGCCTCCACGCTCATGTGATTAGATGTGTATTATAGTGACAGTATCTGACTGGGGGTGCCTCCACGCTCATGTGATTAGATGTGTATTATAGTGACAGTATCTGACTGGGGGTGCCTCCACCCTCATGTGATTAGATGTGTATTATAGTGACAGTATCTGACTGGGGGTGCCACCACGCTCATGTGATTAGATGTGTATTATGGTGCCAGTATCTGACTGGGGGTGCCTCCACGCTCATGTGATTAGATGTGTATTATAGTGACAGTTTCTGACTGGGGGTGCCTCCACGCTCATGTGATTAGATGTGTATTATAGTGACAGTATGTGGCTTTGGTGCCACCACGCTCATGTGATTAGATGTGTATTATAGTGACAGTATGTGGCTTTGGTGCCTCCACGCTCATGTGATTAGATGTGTATTATGGTGATAGTATGTGACTGGGGGTGCCACCACGCTCATGTGATTAGATGTGTATTATAGTGACAGTATCTGACTGGGGGTGCCACCACGCTCATGTGATTAGATGTGTATTATGGTAACAGTATATGACTAGGGGTGCCTCCACGCTCCACCAACGCAACACTACTCGACGGACCTACGACGCCGCCACACTCACCGCACTCAATGCCGGCCGGAACCCTGCCTGCTACCGAGCCTCACCGAGACGCACCCACGGACCCTTCACCTGCCAAACCTGCCGATTCACCTGCCCCCGGACGTGCACCACCTCCGCCAAGTCGAGCACCAGCAGCAACCACCTGAAATGCATCCTGCTGAACACCCGCTCCGTCCACAGGCACGCCGTGGAACTCTGGGACCTGCTCGACGCAACAGCACCGGACATCGCCTTCCTCACCGAGACCTGGATTAACGCCTCCTCAGCGCCCGACATCGCCATAGCCATCCCGGATGGATACAAGATCACCCGGAAGGACCGCGTCAACCAGACGGGAGGAGGCATCGCCATCGTACACAAGAACACCATCCGCATCTCGACTAACTCCGACGAGACCTTCACCGCCGCCGAACACCTACACTTCCAGATACACACTGACCCCAAGACCACCCTCCGAGGCACCCTCATCTACAGACCCCCGGGACCACGCACACTATTCAGCGAAGACATCGCAGACTTCATCAGCCCGCACGCCATGCCCTCAGCCGACTACATCCTCCTAGGGGACCTCAACTTCCACCTGGAGAACAACAACGACAGAAACACCACCGCCCTGCTGGACAACCTCGCCAACCTCGGACTCAAGCAACTGGTGAACACGCCCACCCACTACGCCGGCCACACGCTTGATCCCGTCTTCTCGTCCAGCAAGCACATCTCCTTCAGCCACGCCACCGGACTCCACTGGACCGACCACAGCTGCGTCCACTTCAGCTTCAGAAAGACTGCGACCCACCACCACCACCTTGCCTCCACGCTCATGTGATTAGATGTGTATTATAGTGACAGTATCTGACTGGGGGTGCCTCCACGCTCATGTGATTAGATGTGTATTATAGTGACAGTATCTGACTGGGGGTGCCACCACGCTCATGTGATTAGATGTGTATTATGGTAACAGTATCTGACTGGGGGTGCCTCCACGCTCATGTGATTAGATGTGTATTATAGTGACAGTATCTGACTGGGGGTGCCTCCACGCTCATGTGATTAGATGTGTATTATAGTGACAGTATCTGACTGGGGGTGCCACCACGCTCATGTGATTAGATGTGTATTATGGTAACAGTATCTGACTGGGGGTGCCTCCACGCTCATGTGATTAGATGTGTATTATAGTGACAGTATGTGGCTTTGGTGCCTCCACGCTCATGTGATTAGATTTGTATTATGGTAACAGTTTGTGACTGGGGGTGCCACCACGCTCATGTGATTAGATGTGTATTATAGTGACAGTATCTGACTGGGGTGCCACCACGCTCATGTGATTAGATGTGTATTATAGTGACAGTATCTGACTGGGGGTGCCACCACGCTCATGTGATTAGATGTGTATTATGGTAACAGTATATGACTAGGGGTGCCTCCACGCTCATGTGATTAGATGTGTATTATGGTGCCAGTATATGACTGGGGGTGCCTCCACGCTCATGTGATTAGATGTGTATTATAGTGACAGTATGTGGCTTTGGTGCCTCCACGCTCATGTGATTAGATTTGTATTATGGTAACAGTTTGTGACTGGGGGTGCCACCACGCTCATGTGATTAGATGTGTATTATAGTGACAGTATCTGACTGGGGGTGCCACCACGCTCATGTGATTAGATGTGTATTATAGTGACAGTATCTGACTGGGGGTGCCTCCACGCTCATGTGATTAGATGTGTATTATGGTGCCAGTATCTGACTGGGAGTGCCACCACGCTCATGTGATTAGATGTGTATTATAGTGACAGTATGTGGCTTTGGTGCCTCCACGCTCATGTGATTAGATGTGTATTATAGTGACAGTATCTGACTGGGGGTGCCTCCACCCTCATGTGATTAGATGTGTATTATGGTGCCAGTATCTGACTGGGGGTGCCACCACGCTCATGTGATTAGATGTGTATTATAGTGACAGTATATGGCTTTGGTGCCTCCACGCTCATGTGATTAGATGTGTATTATAGTGACAGTATCTGACTGGGGGTGCCTCCACGCTCATGTGATTAGATGTGTATTATGGTAACAGTATATGACTGGGGGTGCCACCACGCTCATGTGATTAGATGTGTATTATAGTGACAGTATCTGACTGGGGGTGCCTCCACGCTCATGTGATTAGATGTGTATTATGGTGACAGTATACGACTGGGGGTGCCTCCATGCTCACGTGATTAAATGTGTATTATGGTGACAGTATATGGCTCGGGGTGCCTCCACGCTCATGTGATTAGATGTGTATTATGGTGCCAGTATCTGACTGGGGGTGCCTCCACGCTCATGTGATTAGATGTGTATTATAGTGACAGTATATGACTGGGGGTGCCACCACGCTCATGTGATTAGATGTGTATTATGGTGCCAGTATATGACTGGGGGTGCCTCCACGCTCATGTGATTAGATGTGTATTATAGTGACAGTATGTGGCTTTGGTGCCTCCACGCTCATGTGATTAGATTTGTATTATAGTGACAGTATCTGACTGGGGGTGCCACCACGCTCATGTGATTAGATGTGTATTATAGTGACAGTATATGACTGGGGGTGCCACCACGCTCATGTGATTAGATGTGTATTATGGTGCCAGTATCTGACTGGGGGTGCCTCCACGCTCATGTGATTAGATGTGTATTATGGTGCCAGTATATGACTAGGGGTGCCTCCACGCTCATGTGATTAGATGTGTATAATGGTGCCAGTATCTGACTGGGGGTGCCTCCACGCTCATGTGATTAGATGTGTATTATAGTGACAGTATATGACTGGGGGTGCCACCACGCTCATGTGATTAGATGTGTATTATGGTGCCAGTATCTGACTGGGGGTGCCACCACGCTCATGTGATTAGATGTGTATTATAGTGACAGTATATGGCTTTGGTGCCTCCACGCTCATGTGATTAGATGTGTATTATAGTGACAGTATCTGACTGGGGGTGCCTCCACGCTCATGTGATTAGATGTGTATTATGGTAACAGTATATGACTGGGGGTGCCTCCACGCTCATGTGATTAGATGTGTATTATGGTGCCAGTATCTGACTGGGGGTGCCTCCACGCTCATGTGATTAGATGTGTATTATAGTGACAGTATATGACTGGGGGTGCCACCACGCTCATGTGATTAGATGTGTATTATGGTGCCAGTATATGACTGGGGGTGCCTCCACGCTCATGTGATTAGA
The DNA here is from genome assembly GCA_963921515.1 of Calotriton arnoldi. Taxonomy (NCBI): domain Eukaryota; kingdom Metazoa; phylum Chordata; class Amphibia; order Caudata; family Salamandridae; genus Calotriton; species Calotriton arnoldi. Next base: position 238,515 of record CAWUFW010014662.1, on the reverse strand, counting down.
TGTGTATTATGGTGCCAGTATCTGACTAGGGGTGCCTCCACGCTCATGTGATTAGATGTGTATTATGGTGCCAGTATCTGACTGGGGGTGCCTCCACGCTCATGTGATTAGATGTGTATTATGGTGCCAGTATCTGACTAGGGGTGCCTCCACGCTCATGTGATTAGATGTGTATTATGGTGCCAGTATCTGACTGGGGGTGCCTCCACGCTCATGTGATTAGATGTGTATTATAGTGACAGTATATGACTGGGGGTGCCACCACGCTCATGTGATTAGATGTGTATTATGGTGCCAGTATCTGACTGGGGGTGCCACCACGCTCATGTGATTAGATGTGTATTATAGTGACAGTATCTGACTGGGGGTGCCTCCACGCTCATGTGATTAGATGTGTATTATGGTAACAGTATATGACTGGGGGTGCCTCCACGCTCATGTGATTAGATGTGTATTATGGTGCCAGTATCTGACTGGGGGTGCCTCCACGCTCATGTGATTAGATGTGTATTATAGTGACAGTATATGACTGGGGGTGCCACCACGCTCATGTGATTAGATGTGTATTATAGTGACAGTATGTGGCTTTGGTGCCTCCACGCTCATGTGATTAGATTTGTATTATGGTAACAGTTTGTGACTGGGGGTGCCTCCACGCTCATGTGATTAGATGTGTATTATAGTGACAGTATGTGGCTTTGGTGCCTCCACGCTCATGTGATTAGATGTGTATTATGGTGCCAGTATCTGACTAGGGGTGCCTCCACGCTCATGTGATTAGATGTGTATTATGGTGCCAGTATCTGACTGGGGGTGCCTCCACGCTCATGTGATTAGATGTGTATTATAGTGACAGTATATGACTGGGGGTGCCACCACGCTCATGTGATTAGATGTGTATTATGGTGCCAGTATCTGACTGGGGGTGCCACCACGCTCATGTGATTAGATGTGTATTATAGTGACAGTATATGGCTTTGGTGCTTCCACGCTCATGTGATTAGATGTGTATTATAGTGACAGTATCTGACTGGGGGTGCCTCCACGCTCATGTGATTAGATGTGTATTATGGTAACAGTATATGACTGGGGGTGCCTCCACGCTCATGTGATTAGATGTGTATTATGGTGCCAGTATCTGACTGGGGGTGCCTCCACGCTCATGTGATTAGATGTGTATTATAGTGACAGTATATGACTGGGGGTGCCACCACGCTCATGTGATTAGATGTGTATTATAGTGACAGTATATGACTGGGGGTGCCACCACGCTCATGTGATTAGATGTGTATTATAGTGACAGTATGTGGCTTTGGTGCCACCACGCTCATGTGATTAGATGTGTATTATGGTGCCAGTATCTGACTGGGGGTGCCTCCACGCTCATGTGATTAGATGTGTATTATAGTGACAGTATCTGACTGGGGGTGCCTCCACGCTCATGTGATTAGATGTGTATTATAGTGACAGTATCTGACTGGGGGTGCCTCCACCCTCATGTGATTAGATGTGTATTATAGTGACAGTATCTGACTGGGGGTGCCACCACGCTCATGTGATTAGATGTGTATTATGGTGCCAGTATCTGACTGGGGGTGCCTCCACGCTCATGTGATTAGATGTGTATTATAGTGACAGTTTCTGACTGGGGGTGCCTCCACGCTCATGTGATTAGATGTGTATTATAGTGACAGTATGTGGCTTTGGTGCCACCACGCTCATGTGATTAGATGTGTATTATAGTGACAGTATGTGGCTTTGGTGCCTCCACGCTCATGTGATTAGATGTGTATTATGGTGATAGTATGTGACTGGGGGTGCCACCACGCTCATGTGATTAGATGTGTATTATAGTGACAGTATCTGACTGGGGGTGCCACCACTTATGTGATTAGATGTGTATTATGGTAACAGTATATGACTAGGGGTGCCTCCACGCTCCACCAACGCAACACTACTCGACGGACCTACGACGCCGCCACACTCACCGCACTCAATGCCGGCCGGAACCCTGCCTGCTACCGAGCCTCACCGAGACGCACCCACGGACCCTTCACCTGCCAAACCTGCCGATTCACCTGCCCCCGGACGTGCACCACCTCCGCCAAGTCGAGCACCAGCAGCAACCACCTGAAATGCATCCTGCTGAACACCCGCTCCGTCCACAGGCACGCCGTGGAACTCTGGGACCTGCTCGACGCAACAGCACCGGACATCGCCTTCCTCACCGAGACCTGGATGAACGCCTCCTCAGCGCCCGACATCGCCATAGCCATCCCGGATGGATACAAGATCACCCGGAAGGACCGCGTCAACCAGACGGGAGGAGGCATCGCCATCGTACACAAGAACACCATCCGCATCTCGACTAACTCCGACGAGACCTTCACCGCCGCCGAACACCTACACTTCCAGATACACACTGACCCCAAGACCACCCTCCGAGGCACCCTCATCTACAGACCCCCGGGACCACTCACACTATTCAGCGAAGACATCGCAGACTTCATCAGCCCGCACGCCATGCCCTCAGCCGACTACATCCTCCTAGGGGACCTCAACTTCCACCTGGAGAACAACAACGACAGAAACACCACCGCCCTGCTGGACAACCTCGCCAACCTCGGACTCAAGCAACTGGTGAACACGCCCACCCACTACGCCGGCCACACGCTTGATCCCGTCTTCTCGTCCAGCAAGCACATCTCCTTCAGCCACGCCACCGGACTCCACTGGACCGACCACAGCTGCGTCCACTTCAGCTTCAGAAAGACTGCGACCCACCACCACCACCTTGCCTCCACGCTCATGTGATTAGATGTGTATTATAGTGACAGTATCTGACTGGGGGTGCCTCCACGCTCATGTGATTAGATGTGTATTATAGTGACAGTATCTGACTGGGGGTGCCACCACGCTCATGTGATTAGATGTGTATTATGGTAACAGTATCTGACTGGGGGTGCCTCCACGCTCATGTGATTAGATGTGTATTATAGTGACAGTATCTGACTGGGGGTGCCTCCACGCTCATGTGATTAGATGTGTATTATAGTGACAGTATCTGACTGGGGGTGCCACCACGCTCATGTGATTAGATGTGTATTATGGTAACAGTATCTGACTGGGGGTGCCTCCACGCTCATGTGATTAGATGTGTATTATAGTGACAGTATGTGGCTTTGGTGCCTCCACGCTCATGTGATTAGATTTGTATTATGGTAACAGTTTGTGACTGGGGGTGCCACCACGCTCATGTGATTAGATGTGTATTATAGTGACAGTATCTGACTGGGGGTGCCACCACGCTCATGTGATTAGATGTGTATTATAGTGACAGTATCTGACTGGGGGTGCCACCACGCTCATGTGATTAGATGTGTATTATGGTAACAGTATATGACTAGGGGTGCCTCCACGCTCATGTGATTAGATGTGTATTATGGTGCCAGTATATGACTGGGGGTGCCTCCACGCTCATGTGATTAGATGTGTATTATAGTGACAGTATGTGGCTTTGGTGCCTCCACGCTCATGTGATTAGATTTGTATTATGGTAACAGTTTGTGACTGGGGGTGCCACCACGCTCATGTGATTAGATGTGTATTATAGTGACAGTATCTGACTGGGGGTGCCACCACGCTCATGTGATTAGATGTGTATTATAGTGACAGTATCTGACTGGGGGTGCCTCCACGCTCATGTGATTAGATGTGTATTATGGTGCCAGTATCTGACTGGGAGTGCCACCACGCTCATGTGATTAGATGTGTATTATAGTGACAGTATGTGGCTTTGGTGCCTCCACGCTCATGTGATTAGATGTGTATTATAGTGACAGTATGTGACTGGGGGTGCCACCACGCTCATGTGATTAGATGTGTATTATGGTGCCAGTATCTGACTGGGGGTGCCACCACGCTCATGTGATTAGATGTGTATTATAGTGACAGTATGTGGCTTTGGTGCCTCCACGCTCATGTGATTAGATTTGTATTATGGTAACAGTATGACTGGGGGTGCCTCCACGCTCATGTGATTAGATTTGAATTATGGTGATAGTATGTGACTGGGGGTGCCACCACGCTCATGTGATTAGATGTGTATTATGGTGCCAGTATATGACTGGGGGTGCCACCACGCTCATGTGATTAGATGTGTATTATGGTGCCAGTATCTGACTGGGGGTGCCACCACGCTCATGTGATTAGATGTGTATTATGGTGCCAGTATCTGACTGGGGGTGCCACCACGCTCATGTGATTAGATGTGTATTATAGTGACAGTATATTGCTTTGGTGCCTCCACGCTCATGTGATTAGATGTGTATTATGGTGACAGTATCTGACTGGGGGTGCCTCCACGCTCATGTAATTAGATTTGAATTATGGTGACAGTATGTGGCTTTGGTGCCTCCACGCTCATGTGATTAGATTTGTATTATGGTAACAGTTTGTGACTGGTGTTGCCTCCACGCTCATGTGATTAGATGTGTATTATGGTGCCAGTATATGACTGGGGGTGCCACCACGCTCATGTGATTAGATGTGTATTATGGTGCCAGTATGTGTCTTTGGTGCCTCCACGCTCATGTGATTAGATGTGTATTATGGTGCCAGTATCTGACTGGGGGTGCCTCCACGCTCATGTGATTAGATGTGTATTATGGTGCCAGTATCTGACTGGGGGTGCCACCACGCTCATGTGATTAGATGTGTATTATAGTGACAGTATGTGGCTTTGGTGCCTCCACGCTCATGTGATTAGATGTGTATTATGGTGCCAGTATCTGACTGGGGGTGCCTCCACGCTCATGTGATTAGATGTGTATTATGGTGACAGTATCTGACTGGGGGTGCCTCCACGCTCATGTGATTAGATGTGTATTATGGTGCCAGTATCTGACTGGGGGTGCCACCACGCTCATGTGATTAGATGTGTATTATAGTGACAGTATATGGCTTTGGTGCCTCCACGCTCATGTGATTAGATGTGTATTATGGTGACAGTATCTGACTGGGGGTGCCTCCACGCTCATGTGATTAGATGTGTATTATGGTGCCAGTATCTGACTGGGGGTGCCACCACGCTCATGTGATTAGATGTGTATTATGGTGCCAGTATCTGACTGGGGGTGCCTCCACGCTCATGTGATTAGATTTGTATTATGGTGACAGTATATGACTGGGGGTGCCTCCACGCTCATGTGATTAGATGTGTATTATAGTGACAGTATGTGGCTTTGGTGCCTCCACGCTCATGTGATTAGATTTGTATTATGGTAACAGTTTGTGACTCGGGGTGCCTCCACGCTCATGTGATTAGATGTGTATTATGGTGCCAGTATCTGACTGGGGGTGCCTCCACGCTCATGTGATTAGATGTGTATTATGGTGCCAGTATCTGACTGGGGGTGCCTCCACGCTCATGTGATTAGATGTGTATTATGGTGCCAGTATCTGACTGGGAGTGCCGCCACGCTCATGTGATTAGATGTGTATTATGGTGACAGTATCTGACTGGGGGTGCCACCACGCTCATGTGATTAGATGTGTATTATGGTGCCAGTATCTGACTGGGGGTGCCTCCACGCTCATGTGATTAGATGTGTATTATGGTGCCAGTATCTGACTGGGGGTGCCACCACGCTCATGTGATTAGATGTGTATTATAGTGACAGTATGTGGCTTTGGTGCCTCCACGCTCATGTGATTAGATGTGTATTATGGTGACAGTATCTGACTGGGGGTGCCACCACGCTCATGTGATTAGATGTGTATTATAGTGACAGTATATGGCTTTGGTGCCTCCACGCTCATGTGATTAGATGTGTATTATGGTGCCAGTATCTGACTGGGGGTGCCTCCACGCTCATGTGATTAGATGTGTATTATAGTGACAGTATGTGACTGGGGGTGCCACCACGCTCATGTGATTAGATTTGTATTATAGTGACAGTATATGACTGGGGGTGCCACCACGCTCATGTGATTAGATGTGTATTATAGTGACAGTATGTGACTGGGGGTGCCACCACGCTCATGTGATTAGATTTGTATTATAGTGACAGTATATGGCTTTGGTGCCTCCACGCTCATGTGATTAGATTTGTATTATAGTGACAGTATATGGCTTTGGTGCCTCCACGCTCATGTGATTAGATTTGTATTATAGTGACAGTATGTGGCTTTGGTGCCTCCACGCTCATGTGATTAGATTTGTATTATGGTGACAGTATATGACTGGGGGTGCCTCCACGCTCATGTGATTAGATGTGTATTATAGTGACAGTATGTGGCTTTGGTGCCTCCACGCTCATGTGATTAGATTTGTATTATGGTAACAGTTTGTGACTGGGGGTGCCTCCACGCTCATGTGATTAGATGTGTATTATGGTAACAGTATATGACTAGGGGTGCCTCCACGCTCATGTGATTAGATGTGTATTATGGTGCCAGTATATGACTGGGGGTGCCTCCACGCTCATGTGATTAGATGTGTATTATAGTGACAGTATGTGGCTTTGGTGCCTCCACGCTCATGTGATTAGATTTGTATTATGGTAACAGTTTGTGACTGGGGGTGCCTCCACGCTCATGTGATTAGATGTGTATTATGGTAACAGTATATGACTAGGGGTGCCTCCATGCTCATGTGATTAGATTTGTATTATGGTAACAGTATGTGACTAAGGGTGCCTCCACGCTCACGTGGTTAGATTTGTATTATGGTGACAGTATATGACTGGGGGTGCCTCCACGCTCATGTAATTAGATTTGAATTATGGTGACAGTATCTGACTGGGGGTGCCACCACGCTCATGTGATTAGATGTGTATTATGGTGACAGTATATGACTGGGGGTGCCTCCACGTTCATGTGATTAGATGTGTATTATGGTGACAGTATGTGACTGGGGTGCCTCCACGCTCATGTGATTAGATTTGTATTATGGTAACAGTATGTGACTGGGGGTGCCTCCACGCTCATGTGATTAGATTTGTATTATGGTAACAGTATATGACTAGGGGTGCCACCACGCTCATGTGATTAGATTTGTATTATAGTGACAGTATGTGGCTTTGGTGCCTCCAGGCTCATGTGATTAGATTTGTATTATAGTGACAGTATGTGGCTTTGGTGCCTCCACGCTCATGTGATTAGATTTGTATTATGGTAACAGTTTGTGACTGGGGGTGCCTCCACGCTCATGTGATTAGATGTGTATTATAGTGACAGTATGTGGCTTTGGTGCCTCCACGCTCGTGATTAGATTTGTATTATGGTAACAGTTTGTGACTGCGGGTGCCTCCACGCTCATGTGATTAGATGTGTATTATGGTAACAGTATATGACTAGGGGTGCCTCCACGCTCATGTGATTAGATGTGTATTATGGTGCCAGTATGTGACTAGGGGTGCCTCCACGCTCATGTGATTAGATTTGTATTATGGTAACAGTATGTGACAGGGGATGCCTCCACGCTCACGTGGTTAGATTTGTATTATGGAGACAGTATGTGACTGGGGGCGCCTCACCGCTCATGTGATTAGATTTGTATTATGGTGACAGCATATGACTGGAGGTGCCTCCACGCTCACATGCTTAGATTTGTATTATGGTGACAGTATATGACTGGGGGTGCCTCCACGCTCACGTGGTTAGATTTGTATTATGGTAACAGTATATGACTAGGGGTGCCTCCACGCTCACGTGATTAGATTTGTATTATGGTGACAGTATGTGACTGGGGGTGCCTCCACCCTCATGTGATCAGATGTGTATTATGGAGACAGTATGTGACTGGGGTGCCTCCATGCTCATGTGATTAGATTTGTATTATGGTAACAGTATATGACTAGGGGTGCCTCCACGCTCATGTGATTAGATTTGTATTATGGTAACAGTATATGACTAGGGGTGCCTCCACACTCACGTGATTAGATTTGTATTATGGTGACAGTATGTGACTGGGGGTGCCTCCACCCTCATGTGATTAGATTTGTATTATGGTTACAGTATGTGACTAGGGGTGCCTCCACGCTCATGTGATTAGATTTGTATTATGGTAACAGTATATGACTAGGGGTGCCTCCACGCTCATGTGATTAGATTTGTATTATGGTGACTGTATTTGACTGGGGGTGCCTCCACGCTCATGTCATTAGATTTGTATTATGGTAACAGTATATGACTGGGGGTGCCTCCACGCTCACGTGGTTGGAGTTAAATTATGGTGACAGTGTACGACTGGGGGTGCCTCCACGCTCACGTGATTAAATGTCTATTATTCTAACAGTATATGACTGGGGGTGCCTCCACGTTCACGTGATTAGATTTGTATTATGGTGACAGTATATGACTGGGGGTGCCTCCACGTTCACGTGATTAGATGTGTATTATGGTGACAGTATACGACTGGGGGTGCCTCCATGCTCACGTGATTAAATGTGTATTATGGTGACAGTATATGGCTCGGGGTGCCTCCACGTGATTAGATGTGTATTATGGTGACAGTATATGACTGGGGGTGCCTCCACGTTCATGTGATTAGATGTGTATTATGGTGACAGTATATGACTGGGGGTGCCTCCACGTTCATGTGATTAGATGTGTATTATGGTGACAGTATATGACTGGGGGTGCCTCCACGTTCATGTGATTAGATGTGTATTATGGTGACAGTATATGACTGGGGGTGCCTCCACGTTCATGTGATTAGATGTGTATTATGGTGACAGTATATGACTGGGGGTGACTTCACGTGATTAGATGTGTATTATGGTGACAGTATACGACTGGGGGTGCCTCCACGCTCACGTGATTAAATGTATATGACTCGGGGTGCCTCCACGTTCACGTGATTAGATGTGTATTATGGTGACAGTATATGACTGGGGGTGCCTCCACGTTCATGTGATTAGATGTGTATTATGGTGACAGTATATGACTGGTGGTGCCGCCACGCTCATGTGATTAGATGTGTATTATGGTGACAGTATGTGACTGGTGGTGCCTCCACGTTTACGTGATTTGATGTGTATTATGGTGACAGTATATGACTGGTGGTGCCGCCACGCTCATGTGATTAGATGTGTATTATGGTAACATATGATGACTTAGACCTTGTTACTTGGAGCATGCACGTGGAGATTTCTGGGTCACGCATATGGCAAGGGACACTTGGATTGTGGCAACATACATGTATCCCTATGCTCCTTGACCCTAATGTTTATGCTTGGTATCATCTAGGGATTGGTGGTTAACTACGTATTAATTATGTTTGGGTACACAGTGTCATTTACAGAACTGTTCAAGACATGATGAGTTTCAATGTAAACAGTTACATCATTTCTTCCTACTGCATTTCACCCACTAGGCATTTACCTGTTGTAGGGTTTGCCCCATTATTTTATAATAGATTGGAAGGTTTTTAGTAGCAGAACATGTGCAGACATGTTTATATGCTCTAGGGAGAAGAATTGGTCACTCCTGCATCTGTGCTTTTTGTTATAGATGGCCTGTGTGTCTTTGTGCTGCATTGGGCACTGAGATTTCTCGTAGCCGCTTATGGTGAATGATTGTACGTTAATGTGTGTGGATGACAACGTGACCTATGACCGGTATGGGAAATGATCACATTTTCTTGCAATACTTTTAATAACCAGGCTTCACGTCGGGTATTAACCTGTTTAGTGATTCATTTAATTGGTATTATTCATACTAGGTATTCGAGAACAGGCACAATGATGCCTTGGGAAATCCCTAATCTACCAGCACACTGAGCTGGAATCAGGATATTGAGTTACTTGGGGCGTTTGAATTTACTAACGTAAATATTTAAGGTGAGACAACAGAACCCCTTTGAAAAGCTGCATCTCCCAGGTGGAAGTTCACTCAACTCTTGCATGCTATAGTATTGCCCTCAGGACCCGGATTGAAATGGTGCACCTTACCCGGGGCACCTTGTCATGCAGTCTTAACCAGCCATTTAACACTCTGTACCCACCCCCCTCTGCATGGGTCATACTCCCATCGCATCTACTCGCAGAATGCAAAACCTGCCAGCTTGCCCCCTATGGTAACCACAGATAAACCCTTCTCTATTTGACCCAAAATGAATTCTAGCATGTTCTCATGTCTCACCCATAATCCCACCCTGTCACAGCCAATCCATCAAGCTCCTGACACAATGAACACCATCCTAGCCTGTCTGTACATCTTCCTTGTGAAATCCTCCAGTGAATATTCTACTGGTAGATATGCTTTCACAGCCCGATGTCCCACAAATCATCTTGAACACTAAGACTTTCCATCTCTGTACTTGGGGCCAAGCCATGGAACCTCTCCCACTGTGAACAAGGAAATGCGTCCGCCACTCTGTTGTCCAGACCCACAATGTGCTTAGCATGAAACAAGATGTTCTTGTCCAGGATTAGCAAGACCAGTTCTCTCAATCTTCAAATATCAACCCTGTCTGAAATTGAAATGGGCGACACAAAGCTCACGGTCTCATTGTCAGTTGCTCAAGATGGCACGTTTAGATTTGTGATAGTCAATTTACACTATGGATGGTGCTACATCCTTTTTGCATATGTTTCATACTTCTCCACTTATGACTCACTGTCCTGCATATGTTTCATATTTTTCGACCTACGACCTGTGCTGGCCTGTGCACGGGGAGCCGCTAGTTGGATAAGGTTGGGTGTCTTGATGTTTTACTGTGAATGCCTTGTATGTTTAATTGTTTATCATTTTTAATTGTTTATCTTTATTTTTGTTTATGTAACATTGTGTTATATTCTATTAATGTAGTTATCTGTGTCTCACTCACCTTGCGAAAAATTGAACGTTTGCATATGCTGGTCTCGATATGGCCAATTAGAGTGGACCAGTCATTATAAGCATACCATTCCACATAATACCACTCGGGGATCTATATGGTCCAGGGGGGGGATATGTTTTAGTTAGGATTTGTCAATATGCTCCTTTTTTATGCATGTCCTGTGTGATTTGTGTCACAGTTTTGGTTTGTCTTTGTTTTTGTGTTTGATTTGGTTTTCTGTGTTGATTGGTTTTCATCCCTGATGAAGTTCCCACTGTTTGGAACGAAACGCGTTGGCTGAGCAGTATGTGTAAATAAGGAATTATATTTGATGAAAAAAGTGTAATTAAAGGTTTTGAAAAAACAAGATTGACTGGACTTCCTTACCTGGCGCACCTCCTTTTGCTTTATCGACTAAAGATCTGAAACACAGGGGCACCGTACAACGGCAGGTGCTGGAGTTATTGTGCGCAGGACTCTCGAATAAACGGAACTAGCGAGAGGTGCAGATTGGAAGGTTCGCCGTTGGGTTCTTTTCATTTGTAGTTTTGCATAAGCTTGGTTATCATGGCTTCATGACACATTTAGAGAACAGAAGAATGTGCTGGAAAAATCAGAATTCATTACGTGTTGCATGTTTAACAGCGTATATTTTCATACTGTAATAAAAGGGGTCTCTGTATTTGAAAACGCAGGATCACAACAGGTACAATAAGGGTATTGTCACCTTATGGGGCATCCATGGTGTGTCTAGTCTGATCCTCACCTCGTACAAAAGTAAGGGGCACAAAGAATAGCATTGCCACCTTCAGGGGGTGCACGGTAGGGATCTTAACCCCTTCGCTGCTAGGCCTTTCCTTCCCCCGTGCTAAGACTTTTTTTTAGCTATTTGGGGTAGTTCTCGCTTGGGCCCCCATAACGTTTTGTCCACAAAAGGTATCCACGCCAAATTTGCTTCTTTTTTTCCCAACATCCTGAGGGTTTTAAAGGTACCCAGGGTTTATGAATTCCACTGGAGAGAACTGAGAAATTAGCCAAAATACTGCTACATTTTGTTTTTTTGGGAAAATGGGAAAAGTAGTGCAGCAGAAGAAATAATCTGTTTTTTTCCCTGCAAATGGTATCGACAAAGGGTTTGCTGGGCTAAAAACACCATCTTCCCAGCTTTCAGGGACAGGCAGACTTATGTTAGAAAACCAAAACTTTCTACACAGTTTTGGCATTTTACTGGGACATAGCCTATTTTTCCTATTTTTTGTTCTTTCACCCTCCATCCAGTTAGTGGTAGAAATGGGTGTGAAAACAATAATGGATCCTGGAAAGCTATACATTTCTGAAAAGTGGAAATTCTGAATTCAGCAAGGGGTCATTTGTGTAGATCCTTCAAGGTTTTCATATAAAAAGTACTAGTTGAAATAAAGAAATATTGAAATTGAGTTGAAAAAAACAGACATTTGTGCCTACGTATTCACCTGTAACTTCTTCTAACTATGGCAGATGTTTTAAAGCAATATACCATTAAGGCCTGGTTGTGGGGATACATAGGACTTGTAGGTTCATCAAGAACCCAAGGTACCCAGAGCCAATAACTGAGCTGCACCTTGCAATGGGTTTTTAGTGGGTATTCAGCAATTCATTTGGTAAAATATAAAGAGTAAAAAATAGTTATCAAAGAGATATATTTCCGAAATGGGAACAAGATATGGAGTTTCGAAGCAGTGGTTATTTGCACATCTCTGAATTTGTGGGTGCCCATACTAGCATGTGAATTAGAGGGCATTTTTGGAAATGACTTTTTTTACACACTATCTTACATTTGGAAGGCAGAAATGTATAGAAAGACAATAGGTAATAACTCTTGTTCTACTATTGAGTCTTCCCCTAAGTCTCCCGATAAAAATGGTACCTCAAATGCGTGAGTAGGCCTAGTGTCAGCGACAGGAAACATCCAGAAACGCAACGTGGACACATCACATTTTTCCACTGAAAACTAACCCTTTTTTGCAATGTGCTTAGCTGTGGATGTTGGGCCCCAGCTCAGCCAGCACCTAGGGAAACCTAGCAAACCTGTACATTTTTTAAAACAAAACAAGTCACCTAGAGGAATCCAGGATGGGGTGACCTGGGTGGCTCTTACCAGGTTCTGTTTCCCAGAATCACTTGCAAACCTCAAAATGTGTCTAAAAACTATTTTTCCTCACATTTCTGTGATGGCAAGTTCTGGAATCAGAAGGGAGCCACAAACGTTCTTTCACCCAGCATTCACACAATTCTCCCCAAAAAATGGTGCCTCACTTGTGTGGGTAAGCCTGGTGTCCGCGACTGGAAATGGCCCAAAAGGTAACGTGGACACATCACATTTTTCCACGGAAAAATGACCCTTTTTTACAATACACCTAGCTGTGGTTTTTATGCCTTAGCTCAGCCGGCACCTAGGGAATCCTAGCAGGCCTGTACATTTTTGGAACCTAGACACCTATGGGAATCCAGGATGGGGTGACTTGTGTGGTTCTCACCAGGTTCTATTACCCAGAACCCTTTGCAAACCTCAAAAGGTGCCTTAGATACACAGTTTCTACACATTTCTGTAATGGAACGTTCTGGATTCTGTGGGGAGCCATAAAATTCCACCCACCCAGCATTCTTCCAGGTCTCCAGATAAAAATGGTACCTCACTTGTGTGGGTGGGCCACGTGCCTACGAACGGGAAGGGCCCAAAAACTATTGTGGAGACCTCAAAATGACCCATCACAAAATGGCCTTATGGCAAAATTGCATTTTCCTCACATTTCTGTGCGGGATCACCACGCCGGCACAAATTTCCTACCACCCAGCATTCCCCTAAGTCTCCTGAGCAGAATGATACCTCACCTATGTGGGTGCCTAAAGCAGAGTCAGCCTAAAAACGTATAAAAATATATTGTGCTTATCAACTCGCTCTGATATCCCTTCAGTCTCTACACATTTTTGGCCCTTCCATGTCAAGTGAGGTATCTGACAGATTGTGGCTTTTTTACAGATGAATACTCTTCCTGAATCTTGGAAAGGGGTTGAACCCCGGCACCCTATACTGAAAAGTTATAATCTTGGCCCAACTTGTGAACTATCAACTTATCGTATCGCTAGATACAAAGGCTAAAACTGTGCATACATTCTGATAAAAGAAACAGAAGTCAGCAGAATGGAAGCCAGCTGGCACGTCATACAAACCAGCTCCAGACCAAAAAGGGATGCTCGCTCAACTGTCTTAAAGAGATCTGCCTGCTTCCTGTTAGAGAGGGCAGTGTCCAGTGGCATTGATGGGGACGCGAGATGGGGGACTCCAAGAACCTTGATGAAGACTCGGCAGCGTCTATGGAGTGGTATGCATGTGTGGGTTATATTAGGTTGGAACAGGGCCTATATCTCACTTGACACTCTCCAGTCCAGGTCTGAAGTGGGGGTGTCTTTAGCGGGACACATACTGTAAAAACACAATAGTACATGGAGGTGTGTGCCAAAATAGGGGTGATACCTTGCGATATTTGAGACTTTGACATAAGAAACGAAAGAGACGCAAATGCCACTATTTGTTTGTTTTTTTGTATTTTTTTCATTCATTCAGAGATTGTGTTCACATCAGGAGCTTCATGCCGTCCGGCATAATTCATTATGTACATTACATGACATAAAAATACAGTTCACATTGATACTCCTAGAGAATTTGGCAGTCATGGGCTTGACCCAGTCAGTTTTCGCCCCCACCCACCTTGCGGGTCACACTTTAGACTAAATTTTCACTTCTCTGCCTCTTGAAGTTGACGCCCCTATCCCTCTGATTTGGTCCGAGCACTATATGCTGAGGTTCAGATGGGCTAGGCTAAAATGTCCTCCATCCAATAAAGGCAACATATCCAGCACTGTAAGAGCCTTTCATAAAGTCCAATCTGAAGTCCTCCGCAGTATGCTGGAAGTAGTAAAGCCCTCTCTCTCTGGCAAGGTCGACCAGGATGCTACTCTTATTGACAGCTGGATTGAGTCCTCCACTCACGCTCTTGCTCCAGAAAGACATCAACAGCTGCGCAGGGCCAAACCCTCCTGCCTTTGGTATAATTACTGTCTCAAATCAACCAAACTGCAATGCAAACATAGGGAGAGACAATGGAGGGAAACCTACTACCCTACTGAAAAAGTGGAATATATGGCAGCATTAAGGAAATATCACCTAGAAATTAAATTAGCAAAACAATTATATTTTGAGGCCAACATTTTAAACGCCGGAAACCACTCCAAGGAAATTGTTAGAAATGGGGGTCTCTAGTTGGCAATGGCTGGCCACTGTCCAAGTAGGGACCCTTCTTCCTAAGTCAGAGTGAGAGGGCTACCCTCTTTAATACCCCTGCTCAACCCTGTGGTAACGTAGCACGAGCAGGTAGGCTTATCTCAGAGGCAGTGTGTGAAGCATTTATGACCATACACAGTAACACAGTGAGGGACACTACAAAGGGACACCACACAAGTAGTTATAAAAAATAAGTATCTTTATATAAAGGCAGATTTATCACAAGACCAATAACTAAAAGCCACAATACTGTCAAAAATAGGATAGCTGTTGAAGGGCTGTCAAAGATAGTTCAAAGGTTGCAAGAATAAGGTTCAAATTCAAGGCAGGGGTCTCTGCGCCCCTTTCTCGTTCAGAGGTTGCAAAAATAAGGTTCAAATTCAAGGCAGTGGTCTCTGCGACCCTTTCTCTCATAAGACTGTCAAAAATAGGATGGCTGTTGAAGGACTGTCAAAAAATAGTTCAAAGGTTGCAAAAATAAGGTTCAAATTCAAAGCAGTGGTCTCTGCGACCCTTTCTCTCACAAAGTACCTGGGTTTAGTAGCAAAACCAACAAAATGTCGCAAAGAAGTGGTAGCGATGATTCTCGGCACGCGAGGCCGGCGATGCGTTGAAATCCTTGCCGCAAGGGAGGATGATGCGCCGATCTGCGTGATGCGTGCGGAGGCACTGCGACCAACTTCTGCACGCTAGGCCGCCGATGCGATGACTTTCTTGCCGCGAGGGAGAAGTCGATGCGACGATCCTGTTGCGCTGTGCGATTGTGTTGCGATGCGAAGAGATGAGCGCTCCGCGAGGGAGCGACAAAATCCGGTGCGATGCGATGAAAATGGCGGACGCACGTCGTCCGCAAAGCGATGTCTTGAAGCGATGATTTCTTTAGGGGTTGCGAGCGCTCGGCGACAGCAGCGCGATGATTTTTCCAGCGCGTCTCAGCTGCAGCGGCTCGCAAAGGGGCGTTAGCGATGGTTTCGTGTTGCGAGCACCCAGCGGCAGCAGCGCAATGATTTTTCCAGCGCTCTCGGCTGCAGCGGCTCGCAAACGGGCGTTAGCGACGATTTCCAGCACTCTTTTCTCTGAAGCAAAACTAGAGGCCCTGGAACTCACAGGAGCCTCATCAGCAGATAGCAATCCTCGCAGGGAGGAAGCAGGAGGTTGGTGGTGGAGTCAGATGTGCCTGAGACTCCAGCAGGAGGCTAGCTCTTTTCCTAGCCCTTGGGTAATTGCTGTAACAAAAATAAAAGTTCTCTCAAAAGTTCCTTTTCCTCTTCTTCAAGGTCCAGTGGTCACTGCTGCAGGCCAGTGCAAGAAACAACACACAAGCACAAGGACAGTCACTTCCTGCAGATTCCTCCAGTGGCACGGACAGAGTTTCCTCTCCAGATCCAAAAGCAATACAAATTGGAGGGGTTTGAGCACAGATATTTATACCCCAAAAGTCTTTGTTCTCAGAAGCTACAAGTCACTGAACCTAGCCAGAACCAGTTCTGCTCAGGCCTGGAGCACTTTGTTTACCAGGCTGCATTCTTCCTTTCAGAAAGAGGGGTCTGCTAGCAGACACACAGTAGGAGGTGGAGCCAGCATTCACCTTGCCAGGCACAGCCCTATTCAGGTCAAGGAGCCACCCCTCCCCACACTCTAAATGCAGATCTCTCTATTCAACCCAGGTCTGACTCGGCCTGTCCTGTCCCTCCAAAACCAGACAGCCAATACACATAACAGCAGAGCACACTGGAAGGCTTAGGCAAGAAAATACCTACTTTCTAAAAGTGGTATTTTCAAACACAGAATATAAAAATAAACTTCACTAAAAGATGTATTTTAATATTCTGAGCTCAGGCATACTAAATTCGTTTTTCTACCATGTCCCTGGGGTCAGTCAGGACTATAGAATGTAATAGTCAAACTGCCCATTCTAGCCTATGAGGAACAGGTAGCCTTACAGTAGTGAAAAACGAAATGGGGTGTAATTCACTACCAGGACATGCTACATACACCAAGGCATGTCCTACCTTACACATACAATGCACCCTACCATAGGGGTGACTTACAAGATGCCAAGGGAAGGTTCAGAGGCTGGGAAGTGGGTGCACTTCACAGCCAAGATGGCAGTTCTGGACTGCACACAGACACTGCAGTGGCAGGTCTGAGACACACTTTACAAGCTGCTTCTGTGGGTGGCGCAAACCAGCGCTGCATGCCCACCAGTAGCATTTGGTTTACCAGCCCTGGGCACACACAGGCCACACTACTAGGGACTAACAGGTAAACCAAATAAGCCAATCAGGGATACACCAATTCACATAGACATATTTACAAAGGGAGAGCATATGCACTTTAGCACTGAACAGCAGTGGTAAAGTGCCCAGAGTCATAAAACCAACAAACAGGTCAGCAAAAATACAGGAGGCAGGCAAAAAGTTTAGGGGTGACCCTGCAAAAGGGCCATTTCCAACAGAAATGTTTTAAATTGTTAAATCATTTACTTCCCCTGAAGCCGCCATAGGCCATAAAACACCCTCCCAGGAATTATGTCAATGACTTGCCATTGTGTGACATGGAGGCTGGCAGGGATATGGCAACTGCCGAAGAGAATTTGAGAGAGAACAATCTTGAGCTAGTTCAATTAGCTCCCCTTACTAAGGACAAAGGTATTTTCTTAGAGTCCTTCTCTCCTATATCCACGGAAGATTCCTTGTCAGCACTGAGGCGCCTTAAATCGGGCTATCCCTCAGCCCCGCCCCCACCTTTCTTCTATCCCGAGGAGCGGAGGCGATCAACCCACTTGTAAATCAGCTTCTCAACACCTCCCTTTCATCAGCTATGGTGCCCATAGCATGGAATCAGGCAAAAATCGTACCCCTACTGGAAAAAAGCCAGGCCAACCCTACACATCCGGTCGACTACAGACTGATCTCCCTACTTCCAGCTCTCTCGAAAGTCCTTGAAAAACATGTAAATCAACAGCTTTCATCTTACCTAGAAATTAACAACCTGCTACATGCTAGTCAATCTGGGGTCTGGACTAACTGCAGTACTGAGGGGACTCGGCTTGAGGTAGTTGACTTCATCTGAATTTGTCTTGATGCAGGTGACAGTGCGCTGCTGATCAGGTTAGATCTGTTGGCCGCGTTCGATACTGTCTCTCACCGCATCTTACTGGACCATCTCAGCTCCGGTGCAATTAGAGGGCAGGCTCGGAATTGGCTAGCATCCTTTCTCGAGGGGAGAGGACAAGAGGTATGGTGCCCCCATTTATCTGCAAATCCATGCATTTTGAAGGTGGGAGTTCCACAGCGCTCGGTGTTGAGCCCCACACTATTCAATGCGTACCTCATCCCCTTAGCGGCCTTGGCAGATTCATTAGGGGCCAAAATTGTGTCATATGCTGATGACACCCAACTGCTGTTCTCCTGGAAGAACAATGAGACTATTCCGGGTGAGGAAATCCTAACTTGCCTCAGCGCAGTTTTTCGCTGGCTCTCTCTAAACCAACTTAGATGCAATGCTGGAAAGACTGAGCTGAGTATCTTGGCAGTCTTTCTGGCAACCTGATGCCTCGCCACCACGTATTCAAAGCTCAACAGTGAAAAACGAATGTATTACATCTGAGGGACAATTTCGATTTTTCACAGCCTGGTGGGCAGAAAATCTGGATTTTATTAAAGACACGGAGGCTAAGATTATGCAAATCTCCTTTATTGCGCAGCTCACAGCAGCAACAATGAAGAGATCTAGAACTTCAAAACATTCAAACATAGTATGTAGTCCATGTGCACGCAGTCTTCTCCCTTCTTTGTGCAGTGAACAAGATAACTTTAAAATTCTTTTTTGGAAACTTTAGTGTAGTCGTCCATAAATTCTTTCAAATATTTAATCTGCCACTTTAGTTATATTCCCAGGGAGGGATTATTAGTGGAGAGATAATCTTAACCTCCGTGTCTTTAATAAAATGCAGATTTTCTGCCCACCCGGCTGCTAAAATCTAAACTTTATGGCATGACACAGAGGCTAACATTATGCAAGTTTAAAGTGTGTTCAACACATGACCAATAGCATTTGTCACCGGTTTAAAATAATAGCTTTTGAAAATACATTCATTGGACCAATCTGCAGCTGAAAGGATGTCTTGAAGGCCCAGAGTAAAAGCTTTCAAGGCTGAAGCCCCTCTAATAGAGTGTGCAACAAAAATGGAAATATCTATTCCAGTTTCTTTCATAACATCCTTTACCCATCTGCTAAGGTGGGAGAGAAAACTGCTCTATGTGGAGTCCTATGGGATATTAGCAGTTGTTCAGTATTTCCTCTTAACCTTACGGTTCTTCTTTCATACTCCAACAGGCACTTCACTACACACAAACTTTCATTCTGTGGAAAAAAGGGATAGAAAACAGAAGTTGACATCGTTTTAGTCTGTCTTTTTAAGAAGAAACAGACTCCTTCTGGTTGGTATACCCTTCTGGTGATATCTAATGCCTTTATGTCTGACGTTCGTCGTGTTAAACCATGCCAGTTCTGGAGGAACGCATCTCCCCCAAGGCCTGAGGGTCCGGCCTCCAGCTGAAAAATTTGGGTAGTTGAGTGTTGACTCTTCTGCAAACAGATCTATTCCAAAGGGTCCCCAGATCAACTGAATGGTCAGAAAGATTTCCCTGTCTAGTCTCCAGTTGCTGGAATCTTTGAAATTCCTGGAGAACCAGTCTGCGACCCCATTGTTCAAGCCCGGAATGTGTTCTGCAATCACTGAGAAGCCCTTGTTGAGGCAATATCCCCAAGATTTCTTGGCTAGGTCTGATAATCCCTTGGAGTGAGGGCCCCCCATCTTGTTCACGTATCTGACCGCAGATACGTTGTCCATGCGAAGCATGACTAAAGATTTAATTAAATCCTTGGTAAAGCTGCGGATTGTGAAGGAGCCCGCCAGTAGTTCTAGGCAGTTGATATGTAGCTCCTTCTCCTGTTCTGCCCATCGCCCCCCTGTCGATGAGTCGCCACATGTGGCACCCCATCCCTCTAAGCTCGCATCCGAATCTATTATTAAGTCTGGTTCTTCCCCAAAAATGGCCCTGCTGTTCCACGCCTCTGCATTCCTGAGCCACCAGAGAATCTCCTTCCTTGAGTACGCATCCAGGTGAACTGTCTGAGAATAGGATTGATTCAATCTCAAGGCTTTGGCTTTGAGTCTCTGGAGGGCCCGGTAATACAGGGGTCCTGGATATATGGCTTGGATGGTCAAGGACAAGAGGCCCAGTACCCTTGCTAATGTCCTTAACGGGAATCCCTTCTTCTTTAGAATTCTCCTTAACTCCTTTCGAAGTTTTCTCAGCTTCTCCCCAGGTAGTTTTAATTCTGCTAGAACTGTATTTACTGTAAAACCCAGGATTGGGTGACCTGGCTTGGAGTGGTGGACGATTTTTTGGTGTTTATAACAAATCCCAGGTATTCCAAGAGTTGTATTGTGAGGTCTGTGTGTTGTGAAGCTACCTCTCTGGATTGAGCCATTATTAAAATGTCATCTAAGTACAGAATTAATATTACTCCTTTGCTTCTTAGCCAACCTGCTACTGGGCGTAGAACCTTGGTGATGCACCAAGGGGCTGATGAAAGTCTAAAGGGAAGGCTGCGAAACTGCCAGAGTTCCCCTCTCAGATGAATTGAAGAAATTTCTGATGTGGGGGCCTGATAGGGATAGTCAGGTATGCATCTTTTAGATCTAGTCGAGTTAGCCAATCTCCTTTCCTTAGTACATCCCTGAGAAGATGGATTCCCTCCATTTTGAAATGATGGTAAACCACCCATTGGTTCAGATCCTTCAGATTTATAACAGGTCTCATCCTTTTGTCTTTCTTTTCTACTAGGAAAACATTGCTCACGAAGCCTATTATTTTCCCTCTCGAATGGCCCCTTTGGCATATAGATCCTTTACCTCTTGTGTCACTAAGGCAGAATCTTTTTTTGAGAACAATATTTCTCGCGGTAGTTTCTTTTGTATTGGTAAGTCTATGAACTCTATCTTGTACCCTCTCACTGTATCTAGTATCCAAGGGTCTTGGCTCACCATGTTCCAGTTCCCACAGAATTTGGCTAGTCTTCCTCCCACCTTTATAGGGGTATCTGAAAGGTCTTTCATAAGTCTTACCTGCTGAAAAGCCTCTTTGCCTTCGATCACCCCTGAAGCCTCTGCTGCGGAGTCTTTGCTTTTGAGGGTAGAAGGTTGAATGGCTTGTAAAACCAGATTGGGAGGTTCTTCCTCCTCGTCCCATGAAGGGTCTTGTCGAGAATTGTCCACGGCCGGGAAACTGACCCCTTGTTCTCCCGGCCCTTCCAAAAATTCTATCATGAAAAACTTTGGTACTATCTTTTTGAGATTATTGAATGGAGTTAAACACTCCCACATATTTGGCCATCTCTTTGATAAATTCCACCCCAAAGAGGAGGCATTGAGAGGAAGCTCCTCCTTCTTTGTTAGCTAGTTCCACTAGCTTAGGGTCGATTTTTAGAAGGACACTCTTTCTCCTCTCGTTTGAGAGTGCAGTGTTTGCATTGCCGAGTAGGCAAATTGCCCTTTGCGCCCATTGTCGCAGCTCTGCTGGGTCTATGGGGATGTTATCAAGATAAGCTCCGTCTGCTAGTTCCAACATTTTAGTTAAAGGACCCGTGATATCCAAGAGTCTATCTTGGCAGGATTTTAGTCCCTTGTCGAGTCCTTTTCTTGGGTCACTCCCGGTTTTGGCAATGAATGCCACCACTTTGCTATCCAGATCTGGGGTTGAAGCTATCTTGTCAGGGAGAGAAGGGCAGGGACACTCTGATCTCAGCCGAGATCTGACCTCCTTTGGAATCTCTTTACGGAGCCAGAAAGAGAGGTATTCACCTATACGTTGTGAGGGGACCCACTCGGGGGAGAGGGGGTGTTTAATGAGGAGAGATCAAACATATATTCCCCAAAGGGGTCTATGATTCCCATTTTAGACCCTGAGGCCCTTGATGCCTCACCTAAAGTGTCCTCATTCCTTATTTCACCTTCTTCCTCTGAATAAAAGTCAGAGGAATAGGAGAGGTTAATATCATCCTCCTGGCCATCGTCCCTGTCGATGGGAATGGGTGGAACCAGGCCTTTTTCTTGCCCATCTATTGTGCACAAGGCACTGTCATTGTCACCGCCACAGCGTGAAGTCAAATTGGTAAGGATGAAGCTCTTAGCTTTTTTAGTACCTTTAGGAGGGTTGTCGCTCGTTGGTCTTTTTCTTTGCTCTCTATTAGACTCTGTGGGCTCCTCTTTTTTTGATAGGGCTTCCAATTTTTTATTAATGGTGTCATCAAGTGACCCCATTAATCTATCTAGGACTTTATTAATTAGTCCTTCTAATTTATCTTCCATGGAACTTGTTGAGGGTTCTGAAGACATAACTAGAGTTAAGGTCAGATACAGTAAACAGCTAAAGGATTAGTGATGTTCCAACTTTCAAAACTGGTAGAATGTCAAGTATGTAAAATGGCTGTCCTAATTGTCATGGTAACCTAACTTGGTTCAACAAGATGGATGTCATGCTTTGCTAAGGTTCTTTCCTTTAACGTATGCATTACATTTGATGAACAACTTGGGTTTCGTTCCCAAGTTAACACAGTGGTGGGCACCTGTTTCACCTTATTGCGTATGTTGCGAAGGTTCTGTATTTTCTGTCCTTTGCGGCAAAACAAAAAGTGGTCCAAGCCCAAATCACAGCACAATCCTGCCTGGATTACTTTCTGAGAGTGCGGCGGTGTTATCAGATGGTGTAAGGTATCCTGCCTGGATTACTTTCTGAGAGTGCGGCGGTGTTATCAGATGGTGTAAGGTATCCTGCCTGGATTACTTTCCGAGAGTGTGGCGGTATTATCAGATGGTGTCAGGTATCCTGCCTGGATTACTTTCTGAGTGTGGTGGTGTTATCAGATGGTGTAAGGTATCCTGCCTGGATTACTATCTGAGAATGCGACGGTGTTATCAGATAGTTTAAGGTACCTTACACCATCTGATAACACCGCCACACTCTCAGAAAGTAATCCAAGCAGGATACCTTACACCTTCTGAAAACACCGTCGCACTCTCAGATAGTAATCCAGGCAGGATACCTTACACCATCTGATAACACCGCCGCACTCTCAGAAATTAATCCAGGCAGGATACCTTACACCATCTGATAACACCGCCGCACTCTCAGAAAGTAATCCAGGCAGGATACCTTACACCATCTGATAACACCGCCGCACTCTCAGAAAGTAATCCAGGCAGGATACCTTACACCATCTGATAACACCACCGCACTCTCAGTAAGTAATCCAGGCAGGATACCTTACACCATCTGATAACAGCGCCACCCTCTCAGAAAGTAATCCAGGCAGGATACCTTACACCATCTGATAACAGTGCCACCCTCTCAGAAAGTAATCCAGGGAGGATACCTTACACCATCTGATAACACCGCCACACTCTCAAAAAGTAATCCAGGCAGGATACCTTACACCATCTGATAGCAGCGCCACCCTCTCAGAAAGTAATCCAGGCAGGATACATTACACCATCTGATAACAGTGCCACCCTCTCAGAAAGTAATCCAGGGAGGATACCTTACACCATCTGATAACACCGCCGCACTCTAAGAAAGTAATCCAGGCAGGATACCTGAAACCATCTGATAACACCGCCACACTCTCGGATAGTGTTCCAGGCAGGATACCTGACACCATATGATAACACCGCCACACTCTCAGAAAGTAATCCACGCAGTATACCTGACACCATCTGATAGCACCGCCACACTCTCAGATAGTAAACCAGGCAGCATACCTTACACCATCTGATAACAGCGCCACCCTCTCAGAAAGTAATCCAGGCAGGATACCTTACACCATCTGATAACAGCGCCACCCTCTCAGAAAGTAATCCAGGCAGGATACCTTACAGATGGTGTCCGGTATCCTGCCTGGAATACTTTCTGAGAGGGTGGCGCTGTTATCAGATGGTGTAAGGCAGTGGTTCCCAAACTTTTGACTCCTGAGGACCCCCATTGAGTCACCACTGGAAGCCGGGGACCCCCAAGCAATTTGTATGATTTAAATTTCAAACATTAAAACAGTAATTAGAAAACAATCACACGTGTGCACACAAAACAAATACTCAAATTACTAAGGATTTTAGTATTTTATATTGAAAGAATTTGCAAAAAACAGGAAGGTTAGTGCTGCATCTCCGTGACTAACTTTTAAATGGTTGGTTTTATTTCGCAGTACAAGGCTCCTGCCAGGGCCAGACTGGAAACCCAAAGCAGCCCTGGCAAATGTTTTCAGACCAGTCCCCATACAGTGCACACCAAGTGCAGTGAGTGAGCCTGACCACTACAAAGGGGGCTTTGGGAGGCTCTCCCCCAAGAAAATGTAGGAAACAATGGTGCATTCTACAACAAATTTATCATTATATATTGAATTGCATCAGCTTTTAAAGAATAGTAAATGAAGACCTTACTATGCACCAGGATACGACAATCTTTGTTGGGGTTCTTCAATGATTCCCTTATTATCACCCTCCAACAGTGCCTCTCATCTCTCCATAGCCCCTCTGTCACATGTATTTCATTTGTTTTATAGCATCTCTCATACCATTGAAGGATGTCAGAGCACTTTACATCACACACATATAGGGGCAGATTTACAAGCCCCTTGCGCCACGGGTGCGTCACAAAAAGTGACGCAGCGGTGTCGCATTTTAGTGCCCCATATTTCCAAGGCAGGAAAAGCCACCCTGCGTGACTTTTCCTGGTCTTGTAAATATGGCCCATTTGCACACAGCACTTTGCGTGAAAGGGGCGTTCCATGGGTGTTGCTGTGAGTGTTCCCACGCAACACCCATGAAACCAGACATTTCCAGATTTACTAGAAATCGTAAATCTGGAAATGTGTCTGAATGCTATGCCTCCCCAGGGGAGGCGTAGGGAGACGCAACGAGGAGAAATTTATTAATTTCTCCTCGTTTTTTTCCTCTTTCTATGCGTGTTGCATTCTGCAGCACGCATAGAAAGAGGATATCACCTCTGGTGATTGTTTATGTACAGGAAGGTGTCCCTTCCTGCACATAAACCATCAGTAAAACAATGACGTTTTGCAAGTTCTATGTGTGCTAATGCAGCACACTTAGAAGTTGAAAAACGCCATTTCTGATTATGTGCAGGAAGGGAACCCTTCCTGCATATAGACAATCTCCCCACGACGCAGGCATCCTTGCACCATGGTGCAAATGTGCCTGTGCAGGCGCATGGCAGCAGTTTGTGCGCCAGCGCAGGTGGAAGCACAGAGATGCGACATATTGTTGTAAATATGTCGCATCCCTGTGCTTTGAAAGTGACTCAGTGCGGCGCAGCCAAATGGCTTGCGGCACACACTGAGTCACTTTCCTTGTAAATCTGCGCCATAGAGACAATGATTCATACGTGTAAATCAGTGTATAGAAAATGTTACATAAGGCAAATGCAACTACAAGGTGTAGGATTCACATGTCATTCATACTGGTAGGCATTTTTAAAGAGTGCTTGGTCTGGAGAAGCACAAACTCAGGATTCAGAACATAACACAATGGTTAGCATTGACTTACAATAAAAATGTATTTCCACCCAAATAATCCTTTTTAGCAGCATCAGGATAATGAAAGACTTGGAAAAAACATATGTTACTAGCTTGTACCATGCAGTTTGCAAGCAGCTCTTTGATGACAGTTTATAGGTCACTGTGCTAGATTACGATTGTCACTTATGAACTGCACAGTAACATAAGAATCTCTGTGACAAAAGCAGTAACCCACTAACCTATGCACATAAAAAACTGTTTTTTAAAATGTATGGTACACGTTCTTTGCAGTAGGCATATTAACCCTCTGTGCTACATTAGATAAGTCAAAGCTGCCACTTGACAAAACTCTCATCTCTCTCCAGCAGGTACATTAATCACTGATGTTATCTTGACACTTTTATTGTTGCTGGTAAACTGCTAATTCTACAAGGAACTTTGTTGTGCTTTTAAAATTACTGCCTGAGGACCCCCTGGGAATGTGTCACGGACCCCTTGGGGTCCGCGGACCACAGTTTGGGAAACACTGGTGTAAGGTATCCTGCCTGGATTACTTTCTGAGAGGGTGGCGCTGTTATCAGATGGTGGAAGGTATCCTGCCTGGATCACGTTCTGAGAGTGTGGCGGTGTTATCAGATGGTGTAAGGTATCCTGCCTGAATTACTAAGTGAGAGTTTGGCGGTGTTATCAGATGGTGTCCGGTATCCTGCCTGAATTACTATCTGAGTGTGGCGGTGTTATCAGGTGGTGTCAGGTATCCTGCGTGGATTACTTTCTGAAAGTGCAGAGTTGCTATCAGATCGTGTAAGGTATCCTGCCTGGATTACTTTCTGAGAGTGTGGCGCTGTTATTAGATGGTGTAAGGTATCCTGCCTGGATTACATTCTGAGAGTGTGGTGGTGTTATCAGATGGTGTAAGGTATCCTGCCTGGATTACTTTCTGAGAGGGTGGCGCTGTTATCAGATGGTGTCAGGTATCCTGCCTGGATTACTTTCTGAGAGTGTGGCGGTGTTATCAGATGGTGTAAGGTATCCTGCCTGGATCACTTTCTGAGAGTGTGGCGGTGTTATCAGATGGTGTAAGGTATCCTGCCTGGATTACGTTCTGAGAGTGTGGCGGTGTTATCAGATGGTGTAAGTTATCCTGCCTGGATTACTTTCTGAGAGTGTGGTGGTGTGATCAGATGGTGTCAGGTATCCTGCCTGGATTACTTTCTGAGAGTGTGGCGGTGTTATCAGATGGTGTAAGGTATCCTGCCTGGATTACTATCTGAGAGTGTGGCGGTGTTATCAGATGGTGTCAGGTATCCTGCCTGGAATACTTTCTGAGAGGATGGCACTGTTATCAGATGGTGTCAGGTATCCTGCCTGGATTACTTTCTGAGAGTGTGGCGCTGTTATTAGATGGTGTAAGGTATCCTGCCTGGATTACTTTCTGAGAGGGTGGCGCTGTTATTAGATGGTGTAAGGTATCCTGCCTGGATTACTTTCTGAGAGTGTGGCGGTGTTATCAGATGGTGTAAGGTATCCTGCCTGGATTACTTTCTGAGAGGGTGGCGCTGTTATCAGATGGTGTAAGGTATCCTGCCTGGATTACTATCTGAAAATGCGGCGGTGTTATCAGATGGTGTAAGGTAACCTGCCTGGATTACATTCCGAGAGTGCGACGGTGTTATCAGATGGTGTAAGGTATCTTGCCTGGATTACTATCCGGGAATGTGGCGGTGTTATCAGATTGTGTAAGGTAACCTGCCTGGATTACATTCCGAGAGTGTGACGGTGTTATCAGATGGTGTAAGGTATCCTGTCTGGATTACTTTCTGAGAGTGCGGCGGTGTTATCAGATGGTTTCAGGTATCCTGCCTGGATTACTTTCTGAGAGTGTGGCGGTGTTATCAGATGGTGTAAGGTATCCTGCCTGGATTACTTTCTGAGAGGGTGGCGGTGTTATCAGATGGTGTAATGTATCCTGCCTGGATTACTTTCTGAGAGGGTGGCGCTGCTATCAGATGGTGTAAGGTATCCTGCCTGGATTACTTTCTGAGAGTGTGGCGGTGTTATCAGATGGTGTAAGGTATCCTCCCTGGATTACTTTCTGAGAGGGTGGCACTGTTATCAGATGGAGTAAAGTATCCTGCCTTGATTACTTTCTGAGAGTGCGGCGGTGTTATCAGATGGTGTAAGGTATCCTGCCTAGATTAATTTCTGAGAGTGCGGCGGTGTTATCAAATGGTGTAAGGTATCCTACCTGGATTACTTTCTGAGAGTGCGGCGGTGTTATCAGATGGTGTAAGGTATCCTGCCTGGATTACTTTCCGAGAGTGTGGCAGTGTTATCAGATGGTGTCAGGTATCCTGCCTGGATTACTATCGGAGAGTGTGGCGGTATTATCAGATGGTGTCAGGTATCCAGCCTGGATTACTATCTGAGAGTAATCCAGGCAGGATACCTTACACCATCTGATAACACCGCCACACTCTCAGAAAGTAATCCAAGCAGGACTACCTTACACCATCTGATAACACGCCGCACTCTCAGAAAGTATCCAGGCAGGATACCTACACCATCTGATAACACCGCCGCACTCTCAGAAGTAATCCAGGCAGGATACCTACACCATCTGATAACAGCGCCACCCTCTCAGAAAGTAATCCAGGCAGGATACATTACACCATCTGATAACACCGCCACCCTCTCAGAAAGTAATCCAGGCAGGATACCTTACACCATTTGATAACACCGCCGCACTCTAAGAAAGTAATCCAGGTAGGATACCTGAAACCATCTGATAACAGCGCCACCCTCTCAGAAAGTAATCCAGGCAGGATACCTTACAGATGGTGTCAGGTATCCTGCCTGGATTACTTTCTGAGAGTGTGGTGGTGTGATCAGATGGTGTCAGGTATCCTGCCTGGATTACTTTCTGAGAGTGTGGCGGTGTTATCAGATGGTGTAAGGTATCCTGCCTGGATTACTATCTGAGAGTGTGGCGGTGTTATCAGATGGTGTCAGGTATCCTGCCTGGAATACTTCCTGAGAGGATGGCACTGTTATCAGATGGTGTCAGGTATCCTGCCTGGATTACTTTCTGAGAGGGTGGCGCTGTTATCAGATGGTGGAAGGTATCCTGCCTGGATCACGTTCTGAGAGTGTGGCGGTGTTATCAGATGGTGTAAGGTATCCTGCCTGAATTACTAAGTGAGAGTTTGGCGGTGTTATCAGATGGTGTCCGGTATCCTGCCTGAATTACTATCTGAGTGTGGCGCTGTTATCAGATGGTGTAAGGTATCCTGCCTGGATTACTTTCTGAGAGGGTGGCGCTGTTATCAGATGGTGGAAGGTATCCTGCCTGGATCACGTTCTGAGAGTGTGGCGGTGTTATCAGATGGTGTAAGGTATCCTGCCTGAATTACTAAGTGAGAGTTTGGCGGTGTTATCAGATGGTGTAAGGTATCCTGCCTGAATTACTATCTGAGAGGGTGGCGCTGTTATCAGATGGTGTAAGGTATCCTGCCTGGATTACTTTCTGAGAGGGTGGCGCTGTTATCAGATGGTGTAAGGTGTCCTGCTTGGATTACTTTCTGAGAGTTTGATGGTGTTATCAGATGGTGTAAGGTATCCTACCTTGATTAATTTCTGAGAGGTTGGCGCTGTTATCGGATGGTGTAAGGTATGCTGCCTGGATTACTATCTGAGAGTGTGGCGGTGTTATCAGATGGTATCAGGTATCCTGCCTGGAATACTTTCTGAGAGTGTGGCGCTGTTATCAGATGGTGTAAGGTGTCCTGGCTGGATTACTTTCTGAGAGGGTGGCGCTGTTATCAGATGGTGTAAGGTATCCTGCCTGGATTACTTTCTGAGAGTGTGGCGCTGTTATCAGATGGTGTAAGGTATCCTGCTTGGATTACTTTCTGAGAGTTTGATGGTGTAAGGTATCCTGCCTGGATTACTTTCTGAGAGTGTGGCGGTGTTATCAGATGGTATAAGTTATCCTGCCGGGATTACTTTCTGAGAGTGTGGCGCTGCTATAAGATGGTGTAAGGTATCCTGCCGGGATTACTTTCTGAGAGTGTGGCGGTGTTATCAGATGGTGTAAGGTATCCTCCCTGGATTACTTTCTGAGAGGGTGGCACTGTTATCAGATGGTGTAAGGTATCCTGCCTGGATTACTTTCTGAGAGTGCGGCGTTGTTATCAGATGGTGTAAGGTATCCTGCCTGGATTACTTTCTGAGAGGGTGGCGCTGTTATCAGATGGTGTAAGGTATCCTGCCTGGATTACTTTCTGAGAGTGCGGCAGTGTTATCAGATGGTGTAAGGTATCCTGCCTGGATTACTTTCTGAGAGGGTGGCGCTGTTATCAGATGGTGGAAGGTATCCTGCCTGGATTACTTTCTGAGAGTGTAGCGCTGTTATCAGATGGTGTAAGGTATCCTGCCTGGATTACTTTCTGAGAGGGTGGCGCTGTTATCAGATGGTGTCAGGTATCCTGCCTGGATTACTTTCTGAGAGGGTGGCGCTGTTATCAGATGGTGTAAGGTATCCTGCCTGGATTACAATCCGAGAATGTGGCGGTGTTATCAGATGGTGTAAGGTTTCCTGCCTTGATTACTTTCTGAGAGGGTGGCGCTGTTATCAGATGGTGTCAGGTATCCTGCCTGGATTACTTTCTGAGAGGGTGGCGCTGTTATCAGATGGTGTAAGGTATCCTGCCTGGATTACAATCCGAGAATGTGGCGGTGTTATCAGATGGTGTAAGGTATCCTGCCTGGATTACTTTCTGAGAGTGTGGCGGTGTTATCAGATGGTGTAAGGTATCCTGCCTGGATTACTATCTGAGAATGCAGTGGTGTTATCAGATGGTGTAAGGTTTCCTGCCTGGATTACATTCCGAGAGTGCGACGGTGTTATCAGATAGTGTAAGGTATCCTGCCTGGATTACTTTCTGAGAATGCGGCGGTGTTATCAGATGGTTTAAGGTATCTTGCCTGGATTACTATCCGAGAATGTGGCGGTGTTATCAGATGGTGTAAGTTATCCTGCCTGTATTACTTTCTGAGAGTGTGGTGGTGTGATCAGATGGTGTCAGGTATCCTGCCTGGATTATTTTCTGAGAGTGTGGAGGTGTTATCAGATGGTGTCAGGTATCCTGCCTGGAATACTTTCTGAGAGGGTGGCACTGTTATCAGATGGTGTAAGGTATCCTGCCTGGATTACTTTCTGAGAGTGGCGCTGTTATCAGATGGTGTAAGGTAACCTGCATGGATTACTTTCGGAGAGGGTGGCGCTGTTATCAGATGGTGTCAGGTATCCTGCCTGGATTACTTTCTGAGAGGGTGGCACTGTTATCAGATGGTGTAAGGTATCCTGCCTGGATTACTTTCTGAGAGGGTGGCGCTGTTATTAGATTGAGTCAGGTATCCTGCCTGGAATACTTTCTGAGAGGGTGGCGCTGTTATCAGATGGTGTAAGGTATCCTGCCTGGATTACTTTCTGAGAGGGTGGCGCTGTTATCAGATGGTGTAAGGTATCCTGCTTGGATTACTTTCTGAGAGTTTGATGGTGTTATCAGATGGTGCAAGGTATCCAGCCTGGATTACTATCTGAGAGTGTGGCGCTGTTATCAGATGGTGTAAGGTATCCTGCCTGGACTACTTTCTCAGAGTGTGGCGGTGTTATCAGATGGTGTCGGGTATCCTGCCTGGACTACTTTCTGAGAGGGTGGCGCTGTTATCAGATGGTGTCAGGTATCCTGCCTGGATTACTTTCTGAGAGGGTGGCTGTGTTATCAGATGGTGTAAGGTATCCTGCTTGGATTACTTTCTGAGAGTGTGGCGGTGTTATCAGATGGTGTAAGGTATCCTGCCTGGATTACTTTCTGAGAGTGTGGCACTGTTATCAGATGGTGTAAGGTATCCTGCCTGGATTACTTTCTGAGAGGGTGGCGCTGTTATCAGATGGTGTAAGGCAGGGCCAGACTGGGAACAGAAACCGGCCCTGGCAAACTACTCAGCCGGCCCCCCCTGGGGTGAGGGGGAGTGCAGCCGAGCAGTTTGCGAGGGCCGGTTTCGTCCGATTGTTACAGCGGGCCGATATTGCCGACCCCCGCTGACAAAAACGGCCCCCCAGGGGCCCAAAACCGGCCCCCACCCTAGCGGCCTACCGGGGAAACGCCCTGTGCCCGCTATGGCCAGTCCGGCCCTGGTGTAAAGTATCCTGCCTGGATTACTTTCTGAGAGTGTGGCGCTGTTATCAGATGGTGTCAGGTATCCTGCCTGGATTACTTTCTGAGAGGGTGGCGCTGTTATCAGATGGTGTCAGGTATCCTGCCTGGATTACTTTCTGAGAGGGTGGCGGTGTTATCAGATGGTGTCAGGTATCCTGCCTGGATTACTTTCTGAGAGGGTGGCGGTATTATCAGATGGTGTAAGGTATCCTGCCTGGATTACTATCTGAGAATGCGACGGTGTTATCAGATGGTGTAAGGTATCCTGCCTGGATTACTATCCGAGAATGTGGCGGTGTTATCAGATGGTGTAAGGTATCCTGCCTGGATTACTT
This sequence comes from Calotriton arnoldi, assembly GCA_963921515.1. Taxonomy (NCBI): domain Eukaryota; kingdom Metazoa; phylum Chordata; class Amphibia; order Caudata; family Salamandridae; genus Calotriton; species Calotriton arnoldi. The sequence continues at coordinate 206,211 of CAWUFW010014662.1, read as the reverse complement.
TCTGAGAGTGTGGCGCTGTTATCAGATGGTGTAAGGTATCCTGCCTGGATTACTTTCTGAAAGTGTGGCGCTGTTATCAAATGGTGTAAGGTATCCTGCCTGGATTACTTTCTGGGAGTGCAGTGTTGTTATCAGATGGTGTCAGGTATCCTGTCTGGATTACTTTCTGAGAGTGTGGTGGTGTTATCAGATGGTGTCAGGTATCCTGCCTGGAATACTTTCTGAGAGGGTGGCACTGTTATCAGATGGTGTTAAGGTATCCTGCCTGGATTACTTTCTGAGAGTGTGGCGCTGTTATCAGATGGTGTCAGGTATCCTGCCTGGATTACTTTCTGAGAGGGTGGCGGTGTTATCAGATGGTGTCAGGTATCCTGCCTGGATTACTTTCTGAGAGGGTGGCGGTATTATCAGATGGTGTAAGGTATCCTGCCTGGATTACTATCTGAGAATGCGGCGGTGTTATCAGATGGTGTAAGGTAACCTGCCTGGATTACTTTCCGACAGTGCGACGGTGTTATCAGATGGTGTAAGGTATCCTGCCTGGATTACTATCCGAGAATGTGGCGGTGTTATCAGATGGTGTAAGGTATCCTGCCTGGATTACTTTCTGAGAGTGTGGCGCTGTTATCAGATGGTGTAAGGTATCCTGCCTGGATTACTTTCTGAAAGTGTGGCGCTGTTATCAGATGGTGTAAGGTATCCTGCCTGGATTACTTTCTGGGAGTGCAGTGTTGTTATCAGATGGTGTCAGGTATCCTGTCTGGATTACTTTCTGAGAGTGTGGTGGTGTTATCAGATGGTGTCAGGTATCCTGCCTGGAATACTTTCTGAGAGGGTGGCACTGTTATCAGATGGTGTAAGGTATCCTGCCTGGATTACTTTCTGAGAGTGTGGCGCTGTTATCAGATGGTGTCAGGTATCCTGCCTGGATTACGTTCTGAGAGTGTGGCGGTGTTATCAGATGGTGTAAGGTATCCTGCCTGGATTACTTTCTGAGAGTGTGGCGGTGTTATCAGATGGTGTAAGGTATCCTGCCTGGATTACGTTCTGAGAGTGTGGTGGTGTTATCAGATGGTGTAAGGTATCCAGCCTGGATTACTATCTGAGAGTGTGGCGGTGTTATCAGATGGTGTCGGGTATCCTGCCTGGAATACTTTCTGAGAGGGTGGCGCTGTTATTATGTTTTTTTTGTTGCACATTTCTGTAAGCAGCGCTTACTTTTAAGAGAATTTTAAACTGTTAAAATTGTGTTTTTACCTGGCATTCTGGTGATTTGCTTGGTGGGGACAGAGGCTCAGTGGCACAGTTTCACTCGTGTCTGAGTCGGGCGGGGGCAGCCATTTTGGGAGGACAAGGGGTAGCGGACTAGGCTTTCCCTGATTCCAGCTACTAATAGAGACGCTGGCGCGGGAGTGCAGCGGACGCGCGCAGCGGGCGCGCCTAAGGCAAGCCCGTCTGCGCCCGTCCGCGCTCGGGTCGCGCTCAGCGCCAATACCCCTGGTAGTTTGACGCCAGGTAAGCCCCCCATTCTTACATACTCCAAAAATGCTCTGTTGGAACTAAATAGGGTGGAGACGAAGGATTGTATATGTATTTCCTTTGATCTAAGGCCATTGACTCTCCCTGGGTCTTGTCCTACATGTAATATAACCCTACCAGAGTTCAGATTTCAGTCCACTAGGCTGTACAGGGATAAAAGGCCCTGTGCAGCCGGAGGTGGCACTCAGGTGTTTAAATGTATTTTGGTGAACGCAAGGTCCCTGGTTAAACATAGTACGGAGTGCGCAAGGCTTATAGAAGAAAATGAAATAAAAATAGCCTTTATTACAGAAGCCTGGACAGATGAGGCCTCTGGTCCAGATTTAGTGAAAGCTACCCCACCTGGGTTTCTCTGTCATGCATTAAATAGGCCTGTTAGGAAAGGGGGGGGGTTTGGCATTAATCTACCATAGCTCCATTAAAGCTGTTTTTCAATCTGTTCCAACCATAACCTGTGAGGCTTTGTCCTTTAACTTCACCCTATCTGATCATCATACCTTTAAAGGTATTCTATTGTACAGACCACCTGGAGCAAAAAATTTGTTTTCTGCCCATTTTAGCAAAATATTAGAAGAGGGTCTGTGCTGTAATATCTACACTATTTTGGGAGATTTTAATTTTTATTTAGAAATGTCCACTGATCCTGACACAGCAAGACTAATGGATATGATGGTTAGTGCCGATTTGAAGCAACATGTCAGGGGTCCGACTCATGTAGCTGGACATACTTTGGATGGGATTTTTTTCTAACCATCCCGATATGTCATTTACAGGCATATTACCACTTGTGTGGTCTGACCATGCAGCGGTTCAGTTTGAACTAACTACTATGGTCCAGCACGTGAAAAGTGGCTGTCTTAAAGGACAAATAGAGACTAGAGCCTGGAATAGAGTTGAGGGTACTGCTCTACAGGCCCTTCTTTCTACTACGGCAGGCCAGTTATCATTAGAGGCAGAGGAGGCAACTACCACCTATACTAATTGGCTTGCGCAAGCATGTGATAAATTAGCGCTACCAAAAAATGTTTTCCCTAAAAGAGCACATCCTTCTGCTCCCTGGTTTACAGAGGAGGTGAGAAATCTGAAACGTAGCTGTAAACATCTGGAACGCAATTGGAGAAAGGGCTATAAGGAAGCAGAAAAGAAATTGTACAAATCTAGCCTTCAGGAGTATAAACAAGTTATTTTTGTTGCAAAACAACAATTTTTTTCAGCCCAAATTGACTTGGCAAAGAACTCTGCTAAAGAGTTATTTAGGACTGTTTCTAGTTTGGCCTCCCCGAGCCCAGCTACAGTTCAGTCCAGTCAGGAATTGTGCGAGGAGATTGCCAAATTTTTCCTTAATAAAGTGGAGAGCATATTTTCCGCTTTTAGTGGAAATAACAATGCTGAGATACATGGCAAGGGAGGTATCTAAGTCCATAAGAACTGGCCCTCGGGCCTTGGACAAATTTGCACCATTGACTGAAAATGATACTCTTGAGCTTTTAATGGGAGCCAAATCTGGCTCGCCTTTTGATCCATGCCCTGTGAGGGTGGTAAAACTGGCCCCCGGTCCGATTGCGCGCTTGCTCACATCCATTTTTAATGGGATGTTTGAAACAGGACAGTTTCCCAAGCTCTGGAAGGTGGCTTCAATACTGCCTCTACTGAAAAAGCCAAACCTGGACACCAAGGATCCCAACAACTTCCGCCCGATTTCTCGGCTCCCTCTTCCCGCAAAAATGGTTGAAAAATTTATGAATCGTCAACTCAGTGCCTTTCTGGCAGAGGTTCAAGCACTGGATCCCTCTCAATATGGTTTTAGAGAGGGACATAGCACTGAGTCTGCGCTCATTAAAGCCACCGAGGAGATTAGGGAAGCCGTGGATCGAGGAGGCAGGGCAGCCTTGATTTTATTGTATCTGTCCGCGGCCTTTGATACGGTCCATCATAAGATTCTGATGGACCGACTCAGGGCTTGTGGGGTCCAGGGAAAAGCGTGGGATCTTCTTAAATCCTTTTTATCAGACAGGGGACAGATTGTATCCCTAGGTAAATTTCAGTCCAAGCCCTTTGCACTGCCTTGTGTTGTACCGCAGGGGTCATCTTTGAGCCCCACACTCTTTAATGTGTATGTCTCATCATTGGCCCCCGTCATCAGTGCATATGGGTTTGGTCTCACTTCTTATGCCGATGACACACAAATTGTGGTGTCTCTATTACCTGGCCAAGAACTGGGATTAGAGAAACGGTTTCAGGACTGTTTGGAATCGGTAGGGAGATGGATGGCAGAGAATTGCCTGAAATTGAATTCAGGAAAAACGGAGGTAATGCTGTTTGGGAACGATCTTAATTTTTGGACGCCTAACTGGTGGCCTGCATCCATGGGGTCTCTCCCTACACCCTCAAAAAAGGTGAAAAATTTGGGTATAATCCTGGATGAGAAACTCTCCTTTGGGGCCCAAGTAAATGCAGTAACCTCAACAACAGTATATGTTCTCAGAACTGTTAAGAAGGTACTGAGGTTTTTACCTTCAGAGACCCGGCAAACGGTAGTCACAGCATTGGTTATGTCAAGACTAGACTACTGCAATAGCCTATACTTAAATATACAACAAAGATTTCTGTATAGGCTTCAGCTGCTACAAAATGCCGCGGCCAGATTACTCACGGGCACCTCCAAGTTTTCTCCCATCTCCAAGGAGATTAACCCTTTTGGTGCTTGCGTCGGCCAATGGCCGACGCAAGCACTACCTCCCTGGTGCTGCGCACGTCCATTGGACGTCACCAGGGAGGGCACTAAAAAATCGTCCGGTGCATCGCACCGGATTTTTTTAAAAATTTTATTTTTACTGGGGGAGACGCGGAAGGCTTTCCGCGTCTTCCCCCGCCCCCCCTCCCGCCCATCTGTGACGTCAGCGCGCCGCGAGGCGCTCTGACGTCACTGATTTCCCCACCGGAGCCGAGGACAGCAGCAGGTAAGGCCGCGCTCGACTCCGATGGGGAAATCTGGCTGGAAACGGCCTCCCCAGCTTTCAGGGAGGCCTCGTTTGAAAGGGGAGAGTCTCCCCTTTCAAACGAGGCCTTCCTGAAAGGGTTTCCTGGCCGTGGATCGCAGCGCTGCTGCGATCCACGGCCAGGAAACCCCACTAGACACCAGGGATGTCTTTGGGGGGGTCGGCCCTCGTGGTGATGGGTCGCCCCCCCACCCCGGGGGCACATTTTAAACTTAATTTACCTGGCTTTCCTTGGGGGGCGCGATCGCCCATTAAAAAATAAAAAAAGACGTTTTTTTAAATTTAAAAATGGCGGCGATATTGGCAGGGGGTCGGTCCTTCTGCTCAGTGGCCGACCCCCTGTGGGGGCAATAATTATGTAGATAGTTACGGGGGCCACAATCTGCACCCAGGGGAGCCATAGGCATGCACATAAAGTGCATATAACATACATGCCAACATTTCAGAAGAGCAAAGTGGGAGATTTAAAAAAAAATATCGGGAGAATGGGGTCTTGAATCGGGTTACTGTCATGTATGGGCTTTGGAAGTGTGCTGCTGCAGGATCGGACATTTGAAACGCAAATGCACGTTTTTTTCTTACCTTTCAGAAGCATGGCAGGTTGCTGGCAGTGCATACACCCCCCCCCACCCCCCTGTGTGGCAGCCCGGGCTGAAACAGCTTCCCGGGCACACACAGGCTTTGTTGGTTTTTCACCCCTTCTAGAGCCCCTGCATTGCCACTCTGACTATTGCTGGAAGAATTAGCACGTTACACAATACCAAGCCCTGTCAGCTGAAACCCCCGAGGAATCGGGTTTTTGCTTGCAGGAATTGGGAGGCGGGAGGCTAGCCTTGAAATCGGTAGTCTCCCGCCTGAATCGGGAGGGTTGGCATGTCTGATATAATGTAAAGAGGTTAGTGGGTTACTGCTTCTGTGCCAGCTTTATGTTTTTTTTGCCCAGTCTTTCATCATCTAATCTTGTGAAAAGGGTTCATTTGGGTAGAAAATAATTCTTATTATGAAAGAGAATCCCCAACGATGGTACGTTTTAAATTCTGGATTTGTGCTTTCCCAGAATAAGGGCTCAAACTATATTGCCTGCCAGTATAGATGGCATGTTACTGCTACACTACACCTTGTCCTGTCTGATGTAGCATATCCTATGTACTGTTGTCTCAGTGCGTGTGTGTGGTGTAAAGTGCTCTGACACCGTACACTGGTGTGAGTGTTGCTATAAAACTAAATGAATCTGAGAGACAGTGGTTTTTGAGACTTGATGGGCACTGTATGGTGCTAGTGAGGGAATCCATGGCAGAGGTGGTCATTGGTGGGGCACCAGCAGACATTGTCGCACAGGGCGCCACCAGCGCTAATGCCGGCCCTGGAGTGAATGATATATATGTATCTATATATATATATATATATATATATATATATATATATATATATATATATATGTATATGTATATATGTATATATGTATATGTATATATATATATGTATGTATATATATGTATATGTATATATATGTATATATATATATTTATTATCTACTGGCGGTCGCCAGTTTATAGTTACAACCTATTATCCATAGGAAATCCGCGACATTCTATTTGAAATAACTCTCTTGCCGGTTGACGTATCTTTGCGAAATTTTCAAACTTTGTGGCCCGCTCCGGTCCGCTCCTACCCTGAAAGTCTCGGGGGGGAATTCGTCAAGCGGGGGCCGAGAAAAAAGGGGGGTCCCAAAACGCGTTTTCCCCATGCAATTTTCCATAGGAAACTTTAGACACGGCTACAGCCCGAACTGCTGAACGGAATTACACCAAATTTGGCAAAGAGGTAGTTCTTGGTTCAGAAAGAACCCTTTTTGTTAAATGGTGTAAATCCGTTCAGTAGTTGCTGAGAAAATGAAAAGTAAAAAGTTAGTGATATCTATGGCCGAGTAGGGTCCGCGTACCCTCAGCGCACCCTGCGCGCACCGTCCCGATCACGAGCTGCATGTTAATTGGCTGTCAGCTGGCTGTCAACATTCCGATTCAGGAAATGTTGGCAGCCATTTTGTCCCTCGGTAGAACCGAGGGACAAACAAGTGCGCAAAGCGCACAAAGGGGGCAGGGTAGAAACACCCTGACCCCCTAGGTTTGCTCAGGGGGTCCCATAAGGACCCCCTGGGCAAAAAAAAAAAAAAAAAGGATACGCTCAGGGTGCACGAATCCTGCCAAAAAAAATATTAATTGGCCCCCGGGTGGCCCAAGTCCCGGGGGCATGGTGGGGGGATAATTTAATGTGTGGGGGGCCTCAAGGGCCCCCAAGCCCCGGGGACCGCCACCCCCAGGGCTTTTTAAAAAATGGTGCGGGAGGGCTCTGAGCCCTCCCGCAGCCCCGGGGACCACCACCTCCCCGGGGCTTTTTTGTATACATTATAAAACCTGTGTGGGGGGGCTCCAGCCCCCACACGCCCCGGAGACCGCCACCTCCCGGGGCACTAAACATTTTAATATGGGGGTCCGTTACGGACCCCAGAGCCCGGGGACCACCACCTCCCCGGGCTGTGTACTGAATGGGAGGGGGGCCGCGCGGCCCCACTCCTGGAGCCCTTGATGGCCCTGGGGACCACCACCCCCAGGGCCGGCTCCTGCAGTGTCCCGGGGTGCCTACCCCCGGGACACTGTAGTTTGCTATGGCAGGACGGGAGCCTCGCGGCTCCCGTCCTGCCATAGCAACTGCTTTGGATATTGGAAGAGAGAGCAGGGAAACCTGCTCTCTCTTCCAATATCCAAAGCGATTGCTTTTCCACATGGGGAGCAGCATGTCAGCTGCTCCCCATGTGGAACAGCAATGCCGGCTCCCAAGGGACGTGGGGAGCCGGCGGGACTGTGGGGGGATTGGGGACCCCCCACAGTCCCCAACGGAGAGGGCCAGCCCCGGGGGATGGGGTCCCCGGGGGAAGTAGTGGCTCGGGAGGGGGCCACGCGGCCCCCTCCCCAAAAAAGAGAATTTTTTTTTTTTTTTTTTTTTTAAATGGAAAGGCCGGCCCCGGGGGATGGGGTTCCCGGGGCCTTAAAATGGCCAGAGGAGGGGGGCCACGCTGCCCCCCTCAAAATAAATATAGAGGCCATGCCCCGGGGGATGGGGTCCCCGGGGCCAATACAGGCCCAGGGAAGGGGGGCCACGCGGCCCCCTTCCCGTTTTTTTTTTTTTTTTTGTAATTTAAAAAAAGGGGTAAGGCCCTGGGGGATGGGGTCCCCAGGGCCCAAAAAGAGAAAAAAGGAAGGGGGACCACACAGCCCCCCTTCAGGGGACAAAAAAAAAAAAATTTAAAAAAACGATCGGGCCCGCAGGCCCCGCCCCCTTCCTTCACCACTCTGCAAACGCGCCCCCTGGCGCGTTTGCAGAGGGGGAACAAATTCCCCTTGAATACTGGGGGTCCCTGGGGGCCAACTAGCCCACCAGGAACCTCCAGTATGCACCAGGGGGCTGCCTTGCAGAGACGTGTAGAGAGGCCACACCCCTTTTTACACCTCTCTGCAATGCAGCTCTGTGGCGCTTTTTGGAGGTATATGGTGGGCTAGTTGGACTCCGGGGACCCTCAGGATTCAAGGGGACTTAATCCCCCAACTTAAAACGCGCCACGGGGCGCGTTTGCACAGTGGTGAAGGGAGGGGGCGGGGCTTCAGGTGACATGTGTGCAAACAGGCCCCATGGCGCGTTTTAAGATGGGGAATTAAATCCCCTTCAATCCTGAGGGTCTCTGGGGGCCAACTAGCCCAACAGGTACATCCACAAAGCGCCACAGAGCTGCGTTGCAGAGAGGTGTAAAAGGGGTGTGGCCTCTCTACACGTCTCTGCAACGCAGCCCCTGGCGCATATTGGAGGTTCCTGGTGGGCTAGTTGGCCCCTAGGGACCCTCAGGATTCAAGGGGACTTAATCCCCCAACTTAAAACGCGCCACGGGGCGCGTTTGCACAGATGTCACCTCAGGCCCCGCCCCCTCCCTTCACCATTGTGCAAATATTCCTCTAAAATCAGCCGAAATAGGAATTCCGATTTACTCACCTGTTATAAGGAGAGACCTCAGTGCTGTATCTTTCAGCCCAGTACTGGTCCTGAAAAGTAATTTTAACCGTACTTACCAGTAACTTGAATTTCCTTCCATAGGCTAACATTGACTGGTTTCACTTGGAAATTCTTCTAAGTGTGGAGTTTTGGAACTTTAAAATATTCCTCTAAAATCAGCCGAAATACGAATTCCGATTTACTCACCTGTTATCAGGAGAGACCTCAGTGCTGCATCTTTCAGCCCAGTACTGGTCCTGAAAAGTAATTTTAACCGTACTTACCAGTAACTTGAATTTCCTTCCATAGGCTAACATTGACTGGTTTCACTTGGAAATTCTTCTAAGTGTGGAGTTTTGGAACTTTAAAATATTCCTCTAAAATCAGCCGAAATACGAATTCCGATTTACTCACCTGTTATCAGGAGAGACCTCAGTGCTGCATGTTTCAGCCCAGTACTGATCCTCAAAAGTAATTTTAACCGTACTTACCGGTAACTTGAATTTCCTTCATAGGCTAACATTGACTGGTTTTCAGCAAAAAGTTTCAAAGTGTTGATTTTCACAAACTACAAATATTCCTTAAAAATCGCCTGTATGACTTAAACGCATTCTTTCAACTGTTTACAGGAGATGCACCAGTGCTGGATCCAGGATCCACCACTGAGTGAGAAAAAGTCACGATAACACTACTTACCTGCTAAGTGAATTTCCTTCCATAGGATAACATTGGTGATTCTATGAGAAAAAGTTTCTAAGTGTCAACTTTTAAAATACAATAATATTCCTTAAAAATCACGACTGTAACCAAAACGCTTTTACTCAACTGTTTACAGGAGCTGCACCAGGACTGAATCTAGGATCCAGTCCTGTGGTTAGAAAAGTAATCCATAAAGTAACTAATTGCATTTAACTAGAAATTCACATTGAGCTGAATGTTGCATTGTGTTTGAAAATGTGTTGCCCATTGCAACAACTGTAACTACTGTACTTAAAAGTCTATTGCCTATCTGCAAAGTATTTAAACTAAAGTAATTCATTAAGAGAAAGTATTTTTTGTAATGTATAATGTAATTACAATGTAATTTAAAAAATAAAATATGTAAAAAAAAATTGTTTCTAAAAATGTAGTAAATCAGTATGAAAAAAATTAATATAAAAATTAATACATTTAAAAATTGTCATTTACAAAACCTTTGAAATTCACTAAAAAAAACGTAGGTTTCAGGCACGTTATAGTTAGAAATTAGCATTTAAAAAACCTTTGAAATTCACTGAAAAAACCATAGGTTTGAGACACGTTATAGTTACAAATTAGCATTTAAAAAACCTTTGAAATTCACTGAAAAAACCATAGGTTTTAGGGACCGTTATAGTTACTTGGACATTTCACTCGTACAAAACCCGTGAAATTCCCCCGTTATAGTTAGTTCAGCTAACTATAACTCGCGCCCCGCAATGCACTGCTGATGACGTCACATATTACATCACTCATGACATGGTCCGTGACATCACTGATGACATCACTGATGACATCTCAAATGACATCACTGATGACATCATCCAGTGACTGTGTGTTTCTCTAAAGTTTAAATATTTTTAATATATATAGGAAAAGACGTATTGAAGAATGAGTGGGTGTGTAAGTGTCTGTATGGATGATTTAGTATTTTTGGGCATCACACTTAAAATGGGGGTAGTGCATAAACCAACCTTGCTATCCTACTGGTCTACTCGCACGGTTTGGTTAACCCCCATCTTTGCACCATACATGAGCAGAGATCGTTTTTTGCTATTGCAGCAATGACAATTCTGCTGCATTGCCCCGGGACCATCCAGACTATGACAGGTTGTTCAAAATTCGGCCTGTCGTGGAACATTTGTCTGCCAGGTTTCCAGAGGTTTATACTCCTGGAAAGAATATAGCCATTGATGAGTCCTTGATCTTGTATAAAGGGCGGCTGCTGTTTAGGCAGTACATTCCGAGCAAACGCGCTCGCTATGGCATCAAGCTGTACATGCTGTGTGAGAGCTCGACTGGCTATGTGTACAGCTTGAGAGTGTATACAGGGAAGGACACAACTCTTAACCCTGTAGGTTGCCCTCCCATGCTAGGGGTCACAGGAAAGATTGCATGGGAGCTTGTCCAGCCACTTCTTCACAAAGGTTATAACCTTTATGTGGACAATTTCTATACAGGAGTAGAGCTGTTCAGTGAGCTCTACAAAGCTGGCACCGTGGCTTGCGGTACAATTCGTTGTCGCCGCAAAGGATTCCCGCAGGAGCTTGTTTGCAAGAAGCTCCAGAAATCCCAGAGCACTGCGTTGCGTTCCAACGAACTGCTCGCAGTTAAGTTCTCAGATAGGCGTGATGTGTACATGCTCACTACAATTCATGCTGAGAGCACTTCCCCTGTCACGGTTTGGGGTCAGATGGCCGAAGTCCACAAGCCCACCTGTATACTTGATTACAACAAGTACATGGGCGGAGTGGACAAGAACGACCAGGTTCTTCAGCCATACAATGCGAGTCGTAAAACTCGCACTTGGTATAAGAAACTGTTTAAGCACCTGATCCAGATGGCAACATACAATGCGTATGTTGTTTATCGTGAGACCACCACAGGAAGACTCATGTCTTTCCTTGACTTTCAGTTGTCTGTGATTGAAAGTCTTACTGCTGCAGAAGCCTCCACTTCATGTGTTCTGGACGACGTGCCAAGGCTGCAGCAGCGACACTTTGCAGATAAAATTCCTGCAACACCCAAAAAGGAGCGACCATGTCGTCGTTGTAAAGTGTGCTCGATGCAGGGAAGGAGGCAGGAGACTCGTGTTTACTGTCCCCAGTGCCCAAGTAAGCCTGCCTTCTGTTTTCCTACTTGCTTTATGTTGTATCACACTAAAGCAAAATACTGGGAAATTGACTGAGGTGGAGCTGCCAATAGGATAACCTTTCAATTGGTGTCAATGGATACCTACTGTCTGTGGGCCACTCCTTCACTACGCAAGCAGCTGCAGGATATTTCTTCCTCTACTTCATGAAATCATGGACTTCTCAACACCTTTATCTGCTTTCAGAACGTGGTAGTTGTTCTGTTCGCCAATTGACAAGTGCATTATAGTCCCCACGCTGCACATACTGGTGGACAGAACATATGCCACGTTGTCATGGAGTACCCGTGTTTCACATTCAACCGTTCTTCGTAGTTTATGATCTCTTTAGGAAGTTTTTGAAAATTTCCAGCATGTTTGCCTTAGTTTCAAAGGTAGATATGCTTGCTCAGCTCAAAATTTTTTTGCGGCATACTCGGGCACCCCCCAACTTGCATCCACAAACTGGAAGGAGTTGGATAGAGCATTGTGAGAGCATTGATAGCTCGTGACAGAAATGTTCACTCAAGCTTCAAGTAGCTAGAGATGAAAGGCATTGGTATAGGGTCTCTTAACAATTGGACAGGGTTAGTCAGGACTCTGAGGACAGACACACGAACGGGTTAGAACAGCTTACGGTAGGTGCGCTTTCCGAGGAATATTACAAAGGTAGAAGGCAGATAGTAAAGGTAGTATAGATACACGTCCTGACTTCTTCTTCACCCATGGATTCAAATCCATTGCTGCCACACTCACACTGAATTTACTGTGGTACTTATGGGTCAATGCTGCTTGCCATGTTCATCCTCCGTTAGAACTTAGTAGATGGTCAGTTTGCTGTATGATAAGTGCATTACAGTCACTGCACATAACGGTGGATTGGACATATGCTACGTTGTCACGGACTACCCTTGTTTCACATTCATCCGTTCATAGTTTATGATATCTTTTGAAAATTTCCAGCATGTTTGCCTTAGTTTCAAAGGTAGATATGCTTAATCAGCTCGAAATGTTTTTGCGGCATACTCGAGCACCCCCCAACTTGCATCCACAAACTGGAAGGAGTTGGATTTAGCATAGTGAGTGCACTAAAGGTGCATGAAAGACATGTCTTCCTGAGCCTCATGTGGCTGTCATGGAAGTCATTAGTATAGGTTCACTGGGCATGAGTTCTGTAACGTTCTGGAAGAAGGAGGTGGAGACTTGACAGGTGGTAGAATATAGTCAAAGTCATTATGTCTTGTGGCATATGAATGTGATGGGCCCTTGCATGGCGGCAGTATGTTTGTGTGAGTGCAAGTGATATGGTTGTTTGGGCCCGTGGCTGGCGGTACGGAAGTCTTGTGTGTGGTGTGTGAATGGCGTGTGAATGGACCATAAAGTGGTTGGTGCCGTGATGTGGCTTTATGGCTCCCCTTCAGAAGGCTTGGCTTCAATATTTATATACTTTGATAAGTATTTGTGCTTTGAAGCCAGCGTTTCTGGAGGTGCTAAAACCAACCTGTGTAAGTGGTGGATTAGCTTTATCAAATGAGTGTTAGATTTATATTTGTGTCGGTTTAATGGCCTTTTGTAAGATATTTTTTTTTCCACAATGGGTAGCAGGGGACTTTCTGCCCTAGCTCAGTCGTCACCTAGGCAAACCTTTACATTTTTGAGTAGTAGACAAAGGGGGAAGTACAAGGGTGAATGACTTGCGTGGTTCTCACTGTTTTTTTACCCAACATGCCCTGCTAGCCTCATATTTTGTTGAAAAAAATCACTATTTCCACACATTTTAGTGTGGGAAAGTTGTGGCATCGCCGGGCAGACACGCATTTCCTACCACCCAGCGTTCCCCAAGGTCTCCCGATAAAAATGGTGCCTCACTCGTGTGGGAGGCCCAAGTACCCGCGACAGGCTAGGGCCCAAAAGGTATTGAGGCGACATTAAAATTGCCTATCACAAAACAACCTGGTTTTGTGAGTGGGGTCACCTCGGTTTTGGCCCCGTGCTCGGCGGCCAGCTAGGAAACCTATCAAACCCACACATTTCTGAAAACTAGACACCCGGGGGTTCCAGGGAGGTATGGCTTGCGTGGATCCCCCAACGTTTTCTTACCCAGAATCCCCTGCAAACCTCGAATTTAGGTGGAAAAATCACTTTTTCCACACTTTTGTGTGGGAAAGTTGTGGCATCGCCGGGCAGACATGCATTTCCTACCACCCAGTGTTCCCCAAGGTCTCCCGATAAAAATGATACCTCACTCGTGTGGGAGGCCCAAGTACCTGCGACAGGCTAGGGCCCAAAAGGTATTGAGGCGACATTAAAATTGCCTATCACAAAACAACCTGGTTTTGTGAGGGGGTCACCTCGGTTTTTGGCCCCGTGCTCGGCGGCCAGCTAGGGAAACCTATCAAACCCACACATTTCTGAAAACTAGACACCCGGGGGTTCCAGGGAGGTATGGCTTGCGTGGATCCCCCAATGTTTTCTTACCCAGAATCCCCTGCAAACCTCGAATTTAGGTGGAAAAATCACTTTTTCCACACTGTTGTGTGGGAAAGTTGTGGCATCGCCGGGCAGACATGCATTTCCTACCACCCAGTGTTCCCCAAGGTCTCCCGATAAAAATGATACCTCACTCGTGTGGGAGGCCCAAGTACCCGCGACAGGCTAGGGCCCAAAAGGTATTGAGGCGACATTAAAATTGCCCATCACAAAACAACCTGGTTTTGTGAGGGGGGTCACCTCGGTTTTGGCCCCGTGCTCGGCGGCAAGCTAGGAAACCTATCAAACCCACACATTTCTGAAAACTAGACACCCGGGGGTTCCAGGGAGGTATGGCTTGCGTGGATCCCCCAACGTTTTCTTACCCAGAATCCCCTGCAAACCTCGAATTTAGGTGGAAAAATCACTTTTTCCACACATTTTTGTGTGGGAAAGTTGTGTCATTGCCGGGCAGACATGCATTTCCTACCACCCAGCGTTCCCCCGGGTCTCCCGATAAAAATGATACCTCACTCGTGTGGGAGGCCCAAGTACCCGCGACAGGCTAGGGCCCAAAACATTTTGTGATAGGCAACATCAAAATTGCCTATCTCAAAATGTTTTGGGCCCTAGCCTGTCGCGAGTACTTGGGCCTCCCACACGAGTGAGGTATCATTTTTATCGGGAGACCCGGGAACGCTGGGTGGTAGGAAATGCATGTCTGCCCGGCAATGACACAACTTTCCCACACAAAATGTGTGGAAAAGTGATTTTTCCACCTAAATTCGAGGTTTGCAGGGGATTCTGGGTAAGAAAACGTTGGGGGATCCACGCAAGCCATACCTCCCTGGAACCACCCGGGTGTCTAGTTTTCAGAAATGTGTGGGTTTGATAGGTTTCCTAGCTGGCCGCCGAGCACGGGACCAAAACCGAGGTGACCCCTTGCAAAACCAGGTTGTTTTGTGATAGGCAATTTTAATGTCACCTCAATACGTTTTGGGCCCTAGCCTGTCGCGGGTACTTGGGCCTCCCACACGAGTGAGGCACCATTGTTATCGGAAGACCTTGGGGAACACTGGGTGGTAGGAAATGCGTGTCTGCCCGGCGATGCCACAACTTTCCCACACAAAAATGTGTGGAAAAAGTGATTTTTTTTTTCAGCTAAATTTGAGGTTTTCAGGGGATTCTGGGTAAGAAAACGTTGGGAGATCCACGCAAGCCATACCTCCCTGGAACCACCCGGGTGTCTAGTTTTCAGAAATGTGTGGTTTGATATGTTTCCCTACCTGGCCGCCGAGCACGGGGCCAAAAACCGAGGTGACCCCCCCTTGCAAAACCAGATTTTGTGATAGGCAATTTTAATGTCACCTCAATACGTTTTGGGCCCTAGCCTGTCGCGGGTACTTGGGCCTCCCACACGAGTGAGGCACCATTTTTATCGGAAGACCTTGGGGAACACTGGGTGGTAGGAAATGCGTGTCTGCCCGGCGATGCCACAACTTTCCCACACAAAAATGTGTGGAAAAAGTGATTATTTTCAGCTAAATTTGAGGTTTGCAGGGATTCTGGGTAAGAAAACGTTGGGGGATCCACGCAAGCCATACCTCCCTGGAACCCCGGGTGTCTAGTTTTCAGAAATGTGTGGGTTTGATAGGTTTCCCAAGCTGGCCGCCGAGCACGGGGCCAAAACCGAGGTGACCCCCTGCAAAACCAGGTTGTTTTGTGATAGGCAATTTTAATGTCACCTCAATATGTTTTGGGCCCTAGCCTGTCGCGGGTACTTAGGCCTCCCACACCAGTGAGTTACCATTTTTATCGGAAGACTTTGGGGAACGCGGGGTGGGTGGAAATTTGTGGATCCACGCAGATTCCAGAACTTTCCACCACAGAAATGTGAGGAAAATGTGGTTTTTTTTTTACAATATTTTAGGTTTGCAAGGGATTCTGGGTAGCAGAACCTGGTGAGAGCCTGCCAAGTCACCCCATCCTGGATTCCCCTGGGTGTCTAGTTTTCAAAAATGTATAGGTTTCCTAGGGTTCCCTAGGTGCCGGCAGAGCTAGGGTTCAAAATCTACAGCTAGGCACTTTGTTGAAAAAGGGTCCGTTTTCAGTGCGAAAATGTGGTGTGTCCACGTTGCGTTTTGGGCCGTTTCCTGTCGCGGGTACTTAGGCCTCCCACACAAGTGAGGTACCATTTTTCTCGGAAGACTTTGGGGAACGCGGGGTGGGTGGAATTTTGTGGATCCACGCAGATTCCAGAAAATTCCACCACAGAAATGTGAGGAAAATGTGGGTTTTTTTTTTACAATATTTTAGGTTTGCAAGGGATTCTGGGTAGCATAACCTGGTGAGAGCAAGCCAAGTCACCCCATCCTGGAGTCCCCTGGGTGTCTAGTTTTCAAAAATATATAGGTTTGCTAGGTTTCCCTAGATGCAGGCAGAGCTAGGATTCAAAAACTACAGCTAGGCACTTTGCCAAAAAAGGGTCATTTTCACTGTGAAATTGGGGTGTGTCCACGTTGCGTTTTGCGCGATTTCCTGTTGCGGGCTCTAGGCCTACCCACACAAGTGAGGTACCATTTTTCTCGGAAGACTTTGGGAAACGCGGGGTGGGTAGAAATTTGTGGATCCACGCAGATTCCAGGACTTTCCACCACAGAAATGTGAGGAAAATGTGTTTTTTTTGGACAATTTTTTAGGTTTGCAAGGGATTCTGGGTAACAGAACCTGGTGAGAGGCAGTAGAGTCACCCCATCCTGGATTCCCCTGGGTGTCTAGTTTTCAAAAATGTATAGGTTTGCTAGGTTTCCCTGGGTGCCGGCAGAGCAAGGGTTCAAAAACTACAGCTAGGCACTTTGCAAAAAAAGGGTAATTTTTCATTGTGAAAATGTGGTGTGTTCACGTTGCGTTTTGAGCCGTTTCCTGTCGTGGGCACTATGCCTAACCACACAAGTGAGGTACCATTTTTATCGGGACACTTACGGTAATTCATATTTGTAAAGCAACTGTTATTACCTATTGACTTTCGATGCATTTCTGCCTTCCAAATGAAAGACGATGTGTAAAAAAGAAGTTATTTTGAAAAATGACCTATAATTCTCATGATAGTATGAGTATTACCAATTTCAGAAATGTGCAAATATCTACTGTTTCTAAACTCTATATTGTGTTCCCATTTCAGAAATGCATAGGAGTCTTTCATACCGAATATTCCATGTATACATTTTCCCAGAATAATTGCTATATACCCGGTACATAATAAAAAACCATTGCAAGACGCTGCTCAGTTTTTGGCTCTGGGTTCGTCGGGTTCTTGGTGAACCTACAAGTCCTATATATCCCCACAACCAGTAAGGTCCAGTGGATGTAACGGTATATTGCTTTCAAAGAGCAGTCATAATTAGAAGAAGTTACAGGTGAAAACATTGACACAAAAGGCTGTTTTTTTCAACTAATTTTCCATTTTTCCTATATTTAACTGTTAGTTTCTATAAAGAAACCTTGATGGATTTACACAAATGACCCCTTGCTGAATTCAGCATTTTGTCTACTTTTCTAAAATGTATAGATTTCTAGGATCCATTATTGCTTTCATACCCATTTCTACCATTAACTGGAAGGAGGTTGAAAGCACAAAAAATAGCAAAAAAAGGCTATGTCCCAGAAAAATGCCAAAACTGTGTAAAATGTTTTGGTTTTCTGACAAAAGTCTGTCATTCCCTAAAATCTGGGAAAATGGAGATTTCAGCCCCACAAACCCTTTTTGATACCATTTGCAGGGAAAAACCCAGACGCTTTCATATGCGGGACTTTTTTCCAATTTTTCCCCAAAAAACCAAAATTTAGCTGTATTTTGGCTAAAATCTGGGACCCCTCCAGGGAATCCACAAACCCTGGGTACCTTTAGAATCCCCATGATGTTGGAAGAAAAGGACGCAAATTTGACGTGGATACCTTATGTGGTCAAAAAGTTACAGAGGCCTAATCGCGAACTACTACAAATAGCCAAAAAAGGGCTCAGCACTGGGGGGGAAAAGGCCCAGCAGTTAAGGGGTTAAAAGTCTACACTGGCTCCCAGTGAGGAACCGGGTACAGTTTAAATCTTTGTGTATGGTCTTTAAAGCACTTCAGGGCTTAGGACCAGAGCATTTGAGGCGCCAGTTCCAATGGTACATACCAGCAAGAACTCTTAGATCCTTAGGAGCTAAGTTGTGGTAGTCCCACTAACAAAAAAGCTCAATGGGGAGGTAGAAGTTTCTCTTTGTGTGCAGCAAAGGCTTGGAATGAATTGCCATTCTATTTGAGAAATGCTACTAGTCTTCTAGCATTCAGGAAGGGGTTAAAGACCTGGCGTTTTGATAAATAATCCTCATTTTTCAGCTCAGCCTTAGGGAGTAGTAACTAGCGCCAGGACACCTCCGGGTAATCGTGCGCTTTAAAAATTCCCATAACATAACATAACATGGTGGAAGGTATCCTGCCTGGATTACTTTCTCAGTGTGGCGGTGTTATCAGATGGTGTAAGGTATCCTGCCTGGATCACGTTCTGAGAGTGTGGCGGTGTTATCAGATGGTGTCAGGTATCCTCCCTGGATTACTTTCTGAGAGTGTGGCGGTGTTATCAGATGGTGTCAGGTATCCTGCCTGGATTACTTTCTGAGAGTGTGGTGGTGTTATCAGATGGTTTAAGGTATCCTGCCTGGATTACTTTCTGAGAGTGTGGCGCTGTTATCAGATGGTGTAAGATATCCTGCCTGGATTACTTTCTGAGAGGGTGGCCCTGTTATCAGATGGTGTAAGGCAGGGCCAGACTGGGAACAGAAACCGGCCCTGGCAAACTTCTCAGCCGCCCCCCCCCTGGGGTGAGGGGGAGTGCAGCCGAGCAGTTTGCGAGGGCCGGTTTCATCCGATTTTGTTACAGCGGGCCGATATTGCCGACCCCCGCTGACAAAAACGGCCCCCCAGGGGCCCAAAACCGGCCCCCACCCTAGCGGCCTCCCGGGGAAACGCCCTGTGCCCGCTATGGCCAGTCCGGCCCTGGTGTAAAGTATCCTGCCTGGATTACTTTCTGAGAGTGTGGCTGGGTTATCAGATGGTGTAAGGTATCCTGCCTGGATTCTTTCTGAGAGGGTGGCGCTGTTATCAGATGGTGTCAGGTATCCTGCCTGGATTACTTTCTGAGAGTGTGGCGGTGTTATCTGATGGTGTAAGGTATCCTGCCTGGATTACTTTCCGACAGTGCGACGGTGTTATCAGATGGTGTAAGGTATCCTGCCTGGATTACTATCCGAGAATGTGGCGCTGTTATCAGATGGTGTAAGGTATCCTGCCTGGATAACTTTCTGAGAGTGCAGTGTTGTTATCAGATGGTGTAAGGTATCCTGCCTGGATTACAATCTGAGAGTGTGGCGGTGTTATCAGATGGTGTCAGGTATCCTGTCTGGAATACTTTCTGAGAGGGTGGCACTGTTATCAGATGGTGTAAGGTATCCTGCCTGGATTACTTTCTGAGAGGGTGGCGGTGTTATCAGATGGTGTCAGGTATCCTGCCTGGATTACTTTCTGAGAGTGTGACTGTGTTATCAGATGGTGCAAGGTATCCTGCCTGGATTACTTTCTGAGAGTGCGGAGGTGTTATCAGATGGTGTAAGGTAGCCTGCCTGGATTACTATCTGAGAATGTGGCGGTGTTATCAGATGGTGTAAGGTAACCTGCCTGGATTACATTCCGAGAGTGCGACGGTGTTATCAGATGGTGTAAGATATCCTGCCTGGATTACTTTCTGAGAATGCGGCGGTGTTATCAGATGGTGTAAGGTATCTTGCCTGGATTACTATTGAGAATGTGGCGGTGTTATCAGATGGTGTAAGGTATCCTGCCTGGATTAGGTTCTGAGAGTGTGGCGGTGTTATCAGATGGTGTAAGGTATCCTGCCTGGATTACTTTCTGAGAGTGTGGCGGTGTTATCAGATGGTGTCAGGTATCCTGCCTGGAATACTTTCTGAGAGGGTGGCGCTGTTATCAGATGGTGGAAGGTATCCTGCCTGGATTACTTTCTGAGAGTGTTTCGCTGTTATCAGATGGTGTAAGGTATCCTGCCTGGACTACTTTCTCAGAGTGTGGCGGTGTTATCAGATGGTGTAAGGTATCCTGCCTGGATCACGTTCTGAGAGTGTGGCGGTGTTATCAGATGGTGTAAGGTATCCTGTCTGAATTACTATCTGAGAGTGTGGCAGTGTTATCAGATGGTGTCAGGTATCCTCCCTGGATTACTTTCTGAGAGTGTGGCGGTGTTATCAGATGGTGTAAGGTATCCTGCCTGAATTACTATCTGAGAGTGTGGCGGTGTTATCAGATGGTGTCAGGTATCCTGCCTGGATTACTTTCTGAGCATGTGGTGGTGTTATCAGATGGTTTAAGGTATCCTGCCTGGATTACTTTCTGAGAGTGTGGCGCTGTTATCAGATGGTGTAAGGTATCCTGCCTGGATTACTTTCTGAGAGGGTGGCGCTGTTATCAGATGGTGTAAGGCAGGGCCAGACTGGGAACAGAAACTGGCCCTGGCAAACTACTCGGCCGGCCCCCCCTGGGGTGAGGGGGAGTGCAGCCGAGCAGTTTGCGAGGGCCGGTTTTGTCCGATTTTGTTACAGCGGGCCGATATTGCCGACCCCCTCTGACAAAAACGGCCCCCCAGGGGCCCAAAACCGGCCCCTACACTAGCAGCCTACCGGGGAAATGCCCGGTGCCCGCTATGGCCAGTCCGGCCCTGGTGTAATGTATCCTGCCTGGATTACTTTCTGAGAGTGTGGCGCTGTTATCAGATGGTGTCAGGTATCCTGCCTGGATTACGTTCTGAGAGTGTGGCGGTGTTATCAGATGGTGTAAGGTATCCTGCCTGGATTACTTTCTGAGAGTGCATCGGTGTTATCAGATGGTGTAAGGTATCCTGCCTGGATTACTATCTGAGAGTGACGGTGTTATCAGATGGTGTAAGGTATCCTGCCTTGATTACTATCCGAGAATGTGGCGGTGTTATCAGATGGTGTAAGGTATCCTACCTGGATTACTTTCTGAGAGTGTGGTGGTGTTATCAGATGGTGTAAGGTATCCAGCCTGGATTACCATCTGAGAGTGTGGCGGTGTTATCAGATGCTGTCAGGTATCCTGCCTGGAATACTTTCTGAGAGTGTGGTGGTGTTATCAGATGGTTTAAGGTATCCTGCCTGGATTACTTTCTGAGAGTGTGGCGCTGTTATCAGATGGTGTAAGGTATCCTGCCTGGATAACTTTCTGAGAGGGTGGCGTTGTTATCAGATGGTGTAAGGGAGGGCCGGACTGGGAACAGAAACTGGCCCTGGCAAACTGCTCAGCCGGAGCCCCCTGGGGTGAGGGGGAGTGCAGCCGAGCAGTTAGCGAAGGCCGGTTTTGGCCGATTTTGTTACAGGGGGCCGATATTGCCGACCCCCGGTAACAAAAACGGCCCCCCAGGGGCCCAAAACCGGCCCCCACCCTAGCGGCCTACCAGGGAAACGCCCTGTGCCCGCTATGGCCAGTTCGGCCCTGGTGTAAAGTATCCTGCCTGGATTACTTTCTGAGAGTGTGGCTGGGTTATCAGATGGTGTAAGGTATCCTGCCTGTATTACTTTCTGAGAGTGCGGCGGTATTATCAGATGGTGTAAGGTATCCTGCCTGGATTACTATCTGAGAATGCGGCGGTGTTATCAGATGGTGTAAGGTAACCTGCCTGGATTACTTTCCGACAGTGCGACGGTGTTATCAGATGGTGTAAGGTATCCTGCCTGGATTACTATCCGAGAATGTGGCTGTGTTATCAGATGGTGTAAGGTATCCTGCCTTGATTACTTTCTGAGAATGTGGCGCTGTTATCAGATGGTGTAAGGTATCCTGCGTGGATTACTTTCTGAAAGTGTGGCGCTGTTATCAGATGGTGTAAGGTATCCTGCCTGGATTACTTTCTGAGAGTGCAGTGTTGTTATCAGATGGTGTCAGGTATCCTGTCTGGATTACTTTCTGAGAGTGTGGTGGTGTTATCAGATCATGTCAGGTATCCTGCCTGGATTACTTTCTGAGAGTGTGGTGGTGTTATCAGATGGTGTAAGGTATCCTGCCTGGATTACTATCTGAGAGTGTGGCGGTGTTATCAGATGGTGTCAGCTATCCTGCCTGGAATACTTTCTGAGAGGGTGGCACTGTTATCAGATGGTGTAAGGTATCCTGCCTGGATTACTTTCTGAGAGTGTGGCTGGGTTATCAGATGGTGTAAGGTATCCTGCCTGGATTACTTTCTGAGAGGGTGGTGCTGTTATCAGATGGTGTAAGGTATCCTGCCTGGATTACTTTCTGAGAGGGTGGCGCTGTTATCAGATGGTGTAAGGTATCCTGCTTGGATTACTTTCTGAGAGTTTAATGGTGTTCAGATGGTGTAAGGTATCCTGCCTGGATTACTTTCTGAGAGTGTGGTGGTGTTATCAGATGGTGTAAGGTATCCTGCCTGGATTACTTTCTGAGAGTGCGGTGTTATCAGATGGTGTAAGGTATCCTGCCTGGATTACTTTCTGAGAGTGCGGTGTTATCAGATGGTGTCAGGTATCCTGTCTGGATTACTTTCTGAGAGTTTGATGGTGTTATCAGATGGTGTCAGGTATCCTGCCTGGATTACTTTCTGAGAGTGTGGCGGTGTTATCAGATGGTGTAAGGTATCCTGCCTGGATTACTTTCTGAGAGTGTGGCGGTGTTATCAGATGGTGTAAGGTATCCTGCCTGGATTACTTTCTGAGAGGGTGGCGGTGTTATCAGATGGTGTAAGGTATCCTGCCTGGATTACTTTCTGAGAGTGTGGCGCTGTTATCAGATGGTGTAAGGTATCCTGCCTTGATTACTTTCTGAGAGGGTGGCGCCGTTATCAGATGGTGTAAGGGAGGGCCGGACTGGGAACAGAAACTGGCCCTGGCAAACTGCTCAGCCGGCCCCCCCTGGGGTGAGGGGGAGTGCAGCCGAGCAGTTTGCGAAGGCCGGTTTCGGCCGATTTTGATACAGGGGGCCGATATTGCCGACCCCCGGTAACAAAAACGGCCCCCCAGGGGCCCAAAACCGGCCCCCACCCTAGCGGGCTACCGGGGAAACGCCCTGTGCCCGCTATGGCCAGTCAGGCCCTGGTGTAAAGTATCCTGCCTGGATTACTTTCTGAGAGTGTGGCTGGGTTATCAGATGGTGTAAGGTATCCTGCCTGGATTACTTTCTGAGAGGGTGGCACTGTTTTCAGATGGTGTCGGGTATCCTGCCTGGATTACTTTCTGAGAGTGTGGCGGTGTTATCAGATGGTGTAAGGTATCCTGCTTGGATTACTTTCTGAGAGTTTGATGGTGTTATCAGATGGTGTAAGGTATCCTGCCTGGATTACTTTCTGAGAATGTGGCGGTGTTATCAGATGGTGTAAGGTATCCTGCCTGGATTACTATCCGAGAATGTGGCGGTGTTATCAGATGATGTAAGGTATCCTGCCTGGATCACTTTCTGAGAGTGTGGCGGTGTTATCAGATGGTGTAAGGTATCCTGCCTGGACTACTTTCTGAGAGTGTGGCGGTGTTATCAGATGGTGTAAGGTATCCTGCCTGGATCCCGTTCTGAGATTGTGGCGGTGTTATCAGATGGTGTAAGGTATCCTGCCTGGATTACTTTCTGAGAGGGTGGCGCTGTTATCAGATGGTGTCCGGTATCCTGCCTGGATTACTTTCTGAGAGTGTGGCGGTGTTATCAGATGGTGTAAGGTATCCTGCTTGGATTACTTTCTGAGAGTTTGATGGTGTTATCAGATGGTGTAAGGTATCCTGCCTGGATTACTTTCTGAGAGTGCATCGGTGTTATCAGATGGTGTAAGGTATCCTGCCTGGATTACTATCTGAGATTGCGGCGGTGTTATCAGATGGAGTAAGGTAACCTGCCTGGATTACTCTCCGAGAGTGCGACGGTGTTATCAGATGGTGTAAGGTATCCTGCCTGGATTACTATCCGAGAATGTGGCGCTGTTATCAGATGGTTGAAGGTATCCTGCCTGGATTACTTTCTGAGAGGGCGGCGCTGTTATCAGATGGTGTCAGGTATCCTGCTGGATTACTTTCTGAGAGTGTGGCACTGTTATCAGATGGTGTCAGGTATCCTGCCTGGATTACTTTCTGAGAGTGTGGTGGTGTTATCAGATGGTTTAAGGTATCCTGCCTGGATTACTTTCTGAGAGTGTGGCGGTGTTATCAGATGGTGTCAGGTATCCTGCCTGAATTACTATCTGAGAGTGTGGCGGTGTTATCAGATGGTGTCAGGTATCCTGCCTGAATTACTATCTGAGAGTGTGGCGGTGTTATCAGATGGTGTCAGGTATCCTGCCTGGATTACTTTCTGAGAGTGTGGTGGTGTTATCAGATGGTTTAAGGTATCCTGACTGGATTACTTTCTGAGAGTGTGGTGCTGTTATCAGATGGTGTAATGCAGGGCCAGACTGGGAACAGAAACCGGCCCTGGCAAACTACTCAGCTGGCCCCCCCCTGGGGTGAGGGGGAGTGCAGCCGAGCAGTTTGCCAGGGCCGGTTTAGACCGATTTTGTTACAGGGGGCCGATATTGCCGAGCCCTGCTGACAAAAACGGCCCCCCAGGGGCCCAAAAGCGGCCCCCACCCTAGCGGCCTACCAGGGAAATGCCCGGTGCCCGCTATGGCCAGTCCGGCCCTGGTGTAATATATCCTGCCTGGATTACTTTCTGAGAGTGTGGCTGGGTTATCAGATGGTGTAAGGTATCCTGCCTGGATTACTTTCTCAGAGTGTGGCGCTGTTATCAGATGGTGTAAGGTATCCTGCCTGGATTACTATCTGAGATTGCGGCGGTATTATCAGATGGAGTAAGGTAACCTGCCTGGATTACTCTCCGTGAGTGCGACGGTGTTATCAGATGGTGTAAGGTATCCTGCCTGGATTACTTTCTGAGAGGGTGGCGCTGTTATCAGATGGTGTAAGGGAGGGCCGGACTGGGAACAGAAACTGGCCCTGGCAAACTGCTCAGCCGGCCCCCCCTGGGGAGAGGGGTAGTGCAGCCGAGCAGTTTGCGAAGGCCGGTTTCGGCCGATTTTGATACAGGGGGCCGATATTGCCGACCCCCGGTAACAAAAACGGCCCCCCAGGGGCCCAAAACCGGCCCCCACCCTAGCGGCCTACCGGGGAAACGCCCTGTGCCCGCTATGGCCAGTCCGGCCCTGGTGTAAAGTATCCTGCCTAGATTACTTTCTGAGAGTGCGACGGTGTTATCAGATGGTGTAAGGTATCCTGCCTGGATTACTATCCGAGAATGTGGCGGTGTTATCAGATGGTGTAAGCTAACCTGCCTGGATTACTTTCCGAGAGTGCGACGGTGTTATCAGATGGTGTAAGGTATCCTGCCTGGATTACTATCCGAGAATGTGGCGGTGTTATCAGATGGTGTAAGCTAACCTGCCTGGATTACTTTTTGAGAGTGTGGCGGTGTTATCAGATGGTGTAAGGTATCCTGCCTGGATTACTTTCTGAGAGTGCGGCGGTGTTATCAGATGGTGTAAGGTATCCTGCTTGGATTACTTTCTGAGAGTATGATGGTGTTATCAGATGGTGTAAGGTATCCTGCCTGGACTGCTTTCCGAGAGTGTGGTGGTGTTATCAGATGGTGTAAGGTATCCTGCCTGGATCACGTTCTGAGAGTGTGGCGGTGTTATCAGATGGTGTAAGGGAGGGCCGGACTGGGAACAGAAACTGGCCCTGGCAAACTGCTCAGCCGGCCCCCCCTGGGGTGAGGGGTAGTGCAGCTGAGCAGTTTGCGAAGGCCGGTTTCGGCTGATTTTGTTACAGGGGGCCGATATTGCCGACCCCCGGTAACAAAAACGGCCCCCAGGGGCCCAAAACCGCCTACCGGGGAAACGCCCTGTGCCCGCTATGGCCAGTCCGGCCCTGGTTTAAAGTATCCTGCCTGGATTACTTTCTAAGAGTGTGGCTGGGTTATCAGATGGTGTAAGTTATCCTGCCTGGATTACTTTCTGAGAGGGTGGCGCTATTATCAGATGGTGTCAGGTATCCTGCTTGGATTACTTTCTGAGAGTTTGATGGTGTTATCAGATGGTGTAAGGTATCCTGCCTGGATTACTTTCTGAGAGTGCGGCGGTATTATCAGATGGTGTAAGGTATCCTGCCTGGATTACTAGCTGAGAATGTGGCGGTGTTATCAGATGGTGTAAGGTAACCTGCCTGGATTACTTTCCGAGAGTGCGACGGTGTTATCAGATGGTGTAAGGTATCCTGCCTGGATTACTTTCTGAGAGTGGGGTGTCATCAGATGGTGTAAGGTATCCTGCCTGGATTACTTTCTGAGAGTGTGGCGGTGTTATCAGATGGTGTAAGGTATCCTGCCTGGATTACTTTCTGAGAGTGCAGTGTTATCAGATGGTGTCAGGTATCCTGTCTGGATTACTTTCTGAGAGTGTGGCGCTGCTATCAGATGGTGGAAGGTATCCTGTCTGGATTACTTTCTGAGAGGGTGGCGCTGTTATCAGATGGTGTAAGGGAGGGCCGGACTGGGAACAGAAACTGGCCCTGGCAAACTGCTCAGCCGGCCCCCCTGGGGTGAGGGGGAGTGCAGCCGAGCAGTTTGCGAGGGCCGGATTCGGCCGATTTTGTTACAGAGGGCCGATATTGCCGACCCCGGAAACAAATTCGGCCCCCCAGGGGCCCAAAACCGGCCCCCACCCTAGCGGCCTACCGGGGAAACGCCCGGTGCCCGCTATGGCCAGTCCGGCCCTGGTGTAAGGTATCCTGCCTGGATTACTGTCTGAGAGGGTGGCGCTGTTATCAGATGGTGTCAGGTATTCTGCCTGGATCACTTTCTGAGAGTGTGGCGGTGTTATCAGATGGTGTAAGGTATCCTGCCTGGATTACGTTCTGAGAGTGTGGCGGTGTTATCAGATGGTGTAAGTTATCCTGCCTGGATTACTTTCTGAGAGTGTGGTGGTGTGATCAGATGGTGTCAGGTATCCTGCCTGGATTACTTTCTGAGAGTGTGGTGGTGTTATCAGATGGTGGAAGGTATCCTGCATGGATTACTATCTGAGAATGTGGCGGTGTTATCAGATGGTGTCAGGTATCCTGCCTGGATTACTTTCTGAGAGGGTGGCGCTGTTATTAGATGGTGTAAGGTATCCTGCCTGGATTACTTTCTGAGAGGGTGGCGTTGTTATCAGATGGTGTCAGGTATCCTGCCTGGATTACTTTCTGAGAGTGTCTCGGTGTTATCAGATGGTGTAAGGTATCCTGCCTGGATTACTTTCTGAGAGGGTGGCGCTGTTATCAGATGGTGTCAGGTATTCTGCCTGGATCACTTTCTGAGAGTGTGGCAGTGTTATCAGATGGTGTAAGGTATCCTGCTTGGATTACTTTCTGAGAGTGCGGCGGTGTTATCAGATGGTGTAAGGTATCCTGCCTGGATTACTATCTGAGAGTGCGGCGGTGTTATTAGATGGTGTAAGGTATCTTGCCTGGATTACTATCCGAGAATGTGGCGGTGTTATCAGATGGTGTAAGGTATCCTGCCTGGATTACTTTCTGAGAGTGTGGCGGTGTTATCAGATGGTGTAAGGTATCCTGCCTGGATCACTTTCGGAGAGTGTGGTGGTGTGATCAGATGGTGTCAGGTATCCTGCCTGGATTACGTTCTGAGAGTGTGGCGGTGTTATTAGATGGTGTAAGGTATCCTGCCTGGATTACTTTCTGAGAGGGTGGCGCTGTTATTAGATGGTGTCAGGTATCCTGCCTGGATTACTTTCTGAGAGTGTCTCGGTGTTATCAGATGGTGTAAGGTATCCTGCCTGGATTACTTTCTGAGAGGGTGGCGCTGTTATCAGATGGTGTCAGGTATTCTGCCTGGAATACTTTCTGAGAGGGTGGCACTATTATCAGATGGTGTAAGGTATCCTGCTTGGATTACTTTCTGAGAGTGTGGCGCTGTTATTAGATGGTGTAAGGTATCCTGCCTGGATTACTTTCTGAGAGGGTGGCACTATTATCAGATGGTGTAAGGTATCCTGCCTGGATTACTTTCTGAGAGTGCAGTGTTGTTATCAGATGGTGTAAGGTATCCTGCCTGGATTACTATCTGAGAGTGTGGCGGTGTTATCAGATGGTGTAAGGTATCTTGCCTGGATTACTATCCGCGAATGTGGCGGTGTTATCAGATTGTGTAAGGTAACCTGCCTGGATTACATTCCGAGAGTGCGACGGTGTTATCAGATGGTGTAAGGTATCCTGCCTGGATTACTTTCTGAGAGTGTGGCGGTGTTATCAGATGGTGTCCGGTATCCTGCCTGTATTACTATCTGAGAGTGTGGCGGTATTATCAGATGGTGTCAGGTATCCTGCCTGGATTACTTTCTGAGAGTGCGGCGGTATTATCAGATGGTGTAAGGTATCCTGCCTGGATTACTAGCTGAGAATGCGGCGGTGTTATCAGATGGTGTAAGGTAACCTGCCTGGATTACTTTCCGAGAGTGCGACGGTGTTATCAGATGGTGTAAGGTATCCTGCCTGGATTACTATCCGAGAATGTGGCGGTGTTATCAGATGGTGTGAGGTATCCTGCCTGGATTACTTTCTGAGAGTTTGATGGTGTTATCAGATGGTGCAAGGTATCCTGCTTGGATTACTTTCTGAGAGTGCGGCAGTGTTATCAGATGGTGTAAGGTATCCTGCCTGGATTACTATCTGAGAATGCGGCGGTGTTAACAGATGGTGTAAGGTAACCTGCCTGGATTACATTCCGAGAGTGCGACGTTGTTATCAGATGGTGTAAGGTATCCTGCCTGCATTACTTTCTGAGAATGCGGCGGTGTTATTAGATGGTGTAAGGTATCTTGCCTGGATTACTATCTGAGAATGTGGCGGTGTTATCAGATGGTGTAAGGTATCCTGCCTGGATTACTTTCTGAGAGTGTGGCGGTGTTATCAGATGGTGTAAGGTATCCTGCCTGGATCACTTTCGGAGAGTGTGGCGTTATCAGATGGTGTAAGGTATCCTACCTGGATTATGTTCTGAGAGTGTGGCGGTGTTATCAGATGGTGTAAGTTATCCTGCCTGGATTACTTTCTGAGAGTGTGGTGGTGTGATCAGATGGTGTCGGGTATCCTGCCTGGATTACGTTCGGAGAGTGTGGCGGTGTTATTAGATGGTGTAAGGTATCCTGCCTGGATTACTTTCTGAGAGGGTGGCGGTGTTATCAGATGGTGTAAGGTATCCTGCCTGGATTACTTTCTGAGAGGGTGGCGGTGTTATCAGATGGTGTCAGGTATCCTGCCTGGATTACTTTCTGAGAGTGTCTCGGTGTTATCAGATGGTGTAAGGTATCCTGCCTGGATTACTTTCTGAGAGGGTGGCGCTGTTATCAGATGGTGTCAGGTATTCTGCCTGGATCACTTTCTGAGTGTGGCGGTGTTATCAGATGATGCAAGGTATCCTGCCTGGATTACTATCTCAGAATGCGGCAGTGTTATCAGATGGTGTAAGGTAACCTGCCTGGATTACATTCCGAGAGTGCGACGGTGTTATCAGATGGTGTAAGGTATCCTGCCTGGATTACTTTCTGAGAATGCGGCGGTGTTATCAGATGGTGTAAGGTATCTTGCCTGGATTACTATCCGAGAATGTGGCGGTGTTATCAGATTGTGTAAGGTAACCTGCCTGGATTACATTCCGAGAGTGTGGCGGTGTTATCAGATGGTGTAAGGTATCCTGCTTGGATTACTTTCTGAGAGTTTGATGGTGTTATCAGATGGTGTAAGGTATCCTGCCTGGATTACTATCTGAGAATGCGGCAGTGTTATCAGATTGTGTAAGGTATCCTGCCTGGATTACTAGCTGAGAATGCGGCGGTGTTATCAGATGATGTAAGGTAACCTGCCTGGATTACTTTCCGAGAGTGCGACGGTGTTATCAGATGGTGTAAGGTATCCTGCCTGGATTACTATCCGAGAATGTGGCGGTGTTATCAGATGGTGTGAGGTATCCTGCCTGGATTACTTTCTGAGAGTGTGGCGCTGTTATCAGATGGTGTAAGGTACCCTGCCTGGATTACTTTCTGAGAGGGTGGCGCTGTTATCAGATGGTGTAAGGTATCCTGCCTGGATTACTTTCTGAGAGTGCGGTGATATCAGATGGTGTAAGGTATCCTGCCTGGATTACTTTCTGAGAGTGCGGTGATATCAGATGGTGTCAGGTATCCTGTCTGGATTACTTTCTGAGAGTGTGGTGGTGTTATCAGATGGTGTAAGGTATCCTGTCTGGATTACTTTCTGAGAGGGTGGCGGTGTTATCAGATGGTGGAAGGTATCCTGCCTGGATTACTTTCTGAGAGTGTGGCGCTGCTATCAGATGGTGGAAGGTATCCTGCCTTGTTTACTTTCTGAGAGGGTGGCGGTGTTATCAGATGGTGTAAGGTATCCTGCCTGGATTACTTTCTGAGAGTGTGGCGGTGTTATCAGATGGTGTCAGGTATCCTGCCTGGATTACTTTCTGAGTGTGGCGGTGTTATCAGATGGTGTAAGGTATCCTGCTTGGATTACTTTCTGAGAGTTTGATGGTGTTATCAGATGGTGCAAGGTATCCTGCTTGGATTACTTTCTGAGAGTGCGGCGGTGTTATCAGATGGTGTAAAGTATCCTGCCTGGATTACTATCTGAGAATGCGGCGGTGTTAACAGATGGTGTAAGGTAACCTGCCTGGATTACATTCCGAGAGTGCGACGTTGTTATCAGATGGTGTAAGGTATCTTGCCTGGATTACTATCCGAGAATGTGGCGGTGTTATCAGATGGTGTAAGGTAACCTGCCTGGATTACTTTCTGAGAGTGTGGCGGTGTTATCAGATGGTGTAAGGTATCCTGCCTGGATTACTTTCTGAGAGGGTGGCGCTGTTATCAGATGGTGTCAGGTATCCTGCCTGGATTACTTTCTGAGAGGGTGGCGCTGTTATCAGATGGTGTCAGGTATTCTGCCTGGATCACTTTCTGAGAGTGTGGCGGTGTTATCAGATGGTGTAAGGTATCCTGCCTGGATCACTTTCGGAGAGTGTGGCGCTGTTATTAGATGGTGTAAGGTATCCTGCCTGGATTACTTTCTGAGAGGGTGGCGCTGTTATTAGATGGTGTAAGGTATCCTGCCTGGATTACTTTCTGAGAGTGTGGCGCTGTTATCAGATGGTGTCAGGTATCCTGCCTGGATTACTTTCTGAGAGGGTGGCGCTGTTATTAGATGGTGTAAGGTATCCTGCCTGGATTACTTTCTGAGAGTGTGGCGGTGTTATCAGATGGTGTAAGGTATCCTGCTTGGATTACTTTCTGAGAGTTTGATGGTGTTATCAGATGGTGTAAGGTATCCTGCCTGGATTACTTTCTGAGAGTGTGGCGGTGTTATCAGATGGTGTCAGGTATCCTGTCTGGATTACTTTCTGAGAGTGCGGCGGTATTATCAGATGGTGTAAGGTATCCTGCCTGGATTACTTTCTGAGAGTGTGGCGCTGTTATCAGATGGTGTAAGGTATCCTGCCTGGATTACTTTCTGAGAGTGCTGCGGTGTTATCAGATGGTGTAAGGTATCCTGCCTGGATTACGTTCTGAGAGTGTGGCGGTGTTATCAGATGGTGTCAGGTATCCTGCCTGGATTACTTTCTGAGAGTTTGGCGGTGTTATCAGATGGTGTCAGGTATCCTGCGTAGATTACTTTCTGAGAGTTTGATGGTGTTATCAGATGGTGTAAGGTATCCTGCCTGGATTACTTTCTGAGAGTGGGGTGTCATCAGATGGTGTAAGGTATCCTGCCTGGATTACTTTCTGAGAATGTGGCGGTGTTATCAGATGGTGTAAGGTATCCTGCCTGGATTACTTTCTGAGAGTGTGGCGCTGTTATCAGATGGTGTAAGGGAGGGCCGGACTGGGAACAGAAACTGGCCCTGGCAAACTGCTCAGCCGGCCCCCCCTGGGGTGAGGGGGAGTGCAGCCGAGCAGTTTGCGAGGGCCGGATTCGGCCGATTTTGTTACAGAGGGCCGATATTGCCGACCCCGGAAACAAATTCGGCCCCCCAGGGGCCCAAAACCGGCCCCCACCCTAGCGGCCTACCGGGGAAACGCCCGGTGCCCGCTATGGCCAGTCCGGCCCTGGTGTAAGGTATCCTGCCTGGATTACTTTCTGAGAGGGTGGCGCTGTTATCAGATGGTGTCAGGTATTCTGCCTGGATCACTTTCTGAGAGTGTGGCGGTGTTATCAGATGGTGTAAGGTATCCTGCCTGGATTACTTTCTGAGAGTGTGGTGGTGTGATCAGATGGTGTCAGGTATCCTGCCTGGATTTCTTTCTGAGAGTGTGGTGGTGTGATCAGATGGTGTCAGGTATTCTGCCTGGATTACTTTCTGAGAGTGTGGTGGTGTTATCAGATGGTGGAAGGTATCCTGCATGGATTACTATCTGAGAATGTGGCGGTGTTATCAGATGGTGTCAGGTATCCTGCCTAGAATACTTTCTGAGAGGGTGACACTATTATCAGATGGTGTAAGGTATCCTGCTTGGATTACTTTCTGTGAGTGTGGCGCTGTTATCAGATGGTGTAAGGTATCCTGCCTGGATTACTTTCTGAGAGGGTGGCGCTGTTATTAGATGGTGTAAGGTATCCTGCCTGGATTACTTTCTGAGAGGGTGGCGTTGTTATCAGATGGTGTCAGGTATCCTGCCTGGATTACTTTCTGAGAGTGTCTCGGTGTTATCAGATGGTGTAAGGTATCCTGCCTGGATTACTTTCTGAGAGGGTGGCGCTGTTATCAGATGGTGTCAGGTATTCTGCCTGGATCACTTTCTGAGTGTGGCGGTGTTATCAGATGGTGTAAGGTATCCTGCCTGGATTACTTTCTGAGAGTGTGGCGGTGTTATCAGATGGTGTAAGGTATCCTGCCTGTATTACTTTCTGAGACTGTGGCGGTGTTATCAGATGGTGTCAGATATCCTGCGTAGATTACTTTCTGAGAGTGTGGCGGTGTTATCAGTTGGTGTAAGGTATCCTGCCTGGATTACTATCTGAGAGTGCGGCGGTGTTATCAGATGGTGTCAGGTATCCTGCCTGGATTACGTTCTGAGAGTGTGGCGGTGTTATCAGATGGTGTCAGGTATCCTGCCTGGATTACTTTCTGAGAGGGTGGCGCTGTTATCAGATGGTGTAAGGTATCCTGCCTGGATTACTTTCTGAGAGTGCTGCGGTGTTATCAGATGGTGTAAGGTATCCTGCTTGGATTACTTTATGAGAGTGCGGCGGTGTTATCAGATGGTGTAAGGTATCCTGCCTGGATTACTTTCTGAGAGTGCGGCGGTGTTATCAGATGGTGTAAGGTATCCTGCCTGGATTACTTTCTGAGAGTGTGGCGGTGTTATCAGATGGTGTAAGGTATCCTGCCTGGATCACTTTCGGAGAGTGTGGTGGTGTGATCAGATGGTGTCAGGTATCCTGCCTGGATTACGTTCTGAGAGTGTGGCGGTGTTATTAGATGGTGTAAGGTATCCTGCCTGGATTACTTTCTGAGAGGGTGGCGCTGTTATTAGATGGTGTAAGGTATCCTGCCTGGATTACTTTCTGAGAGGGTGGCGGTGTTATCAGATGGTGTAAGGTATCCTGCCTGGATTACTTTCTGAGAGGGTGGCGCTGTTATCAGATGGTGTCAGGTATCCTGCCTGGATTACTTTCTGAGAGTTTGATGGTGTTATCAGATGGTGTCAGGTATCCTGCCTGGATTACTTTCTGAGAGTGTGGCGGTGTTATCAGATGGTGTAAGGTATCCTGCTTGGATTACTTTCTGAGAGTTTGATGGTGTTATCAGATGGTGTCAGGTATCCTGCCTGGATTACTTTCTGAGAGTGTGGCGGTGTTATCAGATGGTGTAAGGTATCCTGCCTGGATTACTATCTGAGAATGCGGCAGTGTTATCAGATGGTGTAAGGTATCTTGCCTGGATTACTATCCGAGAATGTGGCGGTGTTATCAGATGGTGGAAGGGAGGGCCGGAATGGGAACCGAAACTGGCCCTGGCAAACTGCTCAGCCGGCCCCCCCTGGGGTGAGGGGGAGTGCAGCCGAGCAGTTTGCGAGGGCCGGATTCGGCCGATTTTGTTACAGAGGGCCAATATTGCCGACCCCGGAAACAAATTCGGCCCCCCAGGGGCCCAAAACCGGCCCCCACCCTAGCGGCCTACCGGGGAAACGCCCGGTGCCCGCTATGGCCAGTCCGGCCCTGGTGTAAGGTATCCTGCCTGGATTACTATCCGAGAATGTGGCGGTGTTATCAGATGGTGTAAGGTATCCTGCCTGGATTACTTTCTGAGAGGGTGGCGCTGTTATCAGATGGTGTAAGGTATCCTGCCTGGATTACGTTCTGAGAGTGGGGCGGTGTTATCAGATGGTGTAAGTTATCCTGCCTGGATTACTTTCTGAGAGTTTGGTGGTGTGATCAGATGGTGTCAGGTATCCTGCCTGGATTTCTTTCTGAGAGTGTGGTGATGTTATCAGATGGTGGAAGGTATCCTGCATGGATTACTATCTGAGAATGTGGCGGTGTTATCAGATGGTGTCAGGTATCCTGCCTGGAATACTTTCTGAGAGGGTGGCACTATTATCAGATGGTGTAAGGTATCCTGCTTGGATTACTTTCTGAGAGTGTGGCGCTGTTATCAGATGGTGTAAGGTATCCTGCCTGGATTACTTTCTGAGAGGGTGGCGCTGTTATTAGATGGTGTAAGTTATCCTGCCTGGATTACTTTCTGAGAGGGTGGCGTTGTTATCAGATGGTGTCAGGTATCCTGCCTGGATTACTTTCTGAGAGTGTCTCGGTGTTATCAGATGGTGTCAGGTATCCTGCCTGGATTACTTTCTGAGAGGGTGGCGCTGTTATCAGATGGTGTCAGGAATTCTGCCTGGAATACTTTCTGAGAGGGTGGCACTATTATCAGATGGTGTAAGGTATCCTGCCTGGATTACTTTCTGAGAGTGTGGCGGTGTTATCAGATGGTGTAAGGTATCCTGCCTGGATTACTTTCTGAGAGGGTGGCGCTGTTATCAGATGGTGTCAGGTATCCTGCCTGGATTACTTTCTGAGAGTGCGGCGGTATTATCAGATGGTGTAAGGTATCCTGCCTGGATTACTAGCTGAGAATGCGGCGGTGTTATCAGATGGTGTAAGGTAACCTGCCTGGATTACTTTCCGAGAGTGCGACGGTGTTATCAGATGGTGTAAAGTATCCTGCCTGGATTACTATCCGAGAATGTGGCGGTGTTATCAGATGGTGTGAGGTATCCTGCCTGGATTACTTTCTGAGAGTGTGGCGCTGTTATCAGATGGTGTCAGGTATCCTGCCTGGATTACTTTCTGAGAGTGTGGCGGTGTTATCAGATGGTGTAAGGTATCCTGCTTGGATTACTTTCTGAGAGTTTGATGGTGTTATCAGATGGTGCAAGGTATCCTGCCTGCATTACTTTCTGAGAATGCGGCGGTGTTATTAGATGGTGTAAGGTATCTTGCCTGGATTACTATCCGAGAATGTGGCGGTGTTATCAGATGGTGTAAGGTATCCTGCCTGGATCACTTTCGGAGAGTGTGGCGTTATCAGATGGTGTAAGGTATCCTACCTGGATTATGTTCTGAGAGTGTGGCGGTGTTATCAGATGGTGTAAGTTATCCTGCCTGGATTACTTTCTGAGAGTGTGGTGGTGTGATCAGATGGTGTCAGGTATCCTGCCTGGATTACGTTCTGAGAGTGTGGCGGTGTTATCAGATGGTGTAAGGTATCCTGCTTGGATTACTTTCTGAGAGGGTGGCGCTGTTATTAGATGGTGTAAGGTGTCCTGCCTGGATTACTTTCTGAGAGTGTGGCGGTGTTATCAGATGGTGTAAGGTATCCTGCCTGGATTACTATCTGAGAATGCGGCAGTGTTATCAGATTGTGTAAGGTAACCTGCCTGGATTACATTCCGAGAGTGCGACGGTGTTATCAGATGGTGTAAGGTATCCTGCCTGGATTACATTCCGAGAGTGCGACGGTGTTATCAGATGGTGTAAGGTATCCTGCCTGGATTACGTTCTGAGAGTGTGGCGGTGTTATCAGATGGTGTCAGGTATCCTGCCTGGATTACTTTCTGAGAGTTTGGCGGTGTTATCAGATGGTGTCAGGTATCCTGCGTAGATTACTTTCTGAGAGTTTGGTGGTGTTATCAGTTGGTGTAAGGTATCCTGCCTGGATTACTTTCTGAGAGCTGTTATCAGATGGTGTAAGGTATCCTGCCTGGATTACTTTCTGAGAGGGTGGCGCTGTTATCAGATGGTGTAAGGTATCCTGCCTGGATTACTTTCTGAGAGGGTGGCGCTGTTATCAGATGGTGTAAGACCGGGCCGGACTGGGAACAGAAACCGGCCCTGGCAAACTGCTCAGCCGGCCCCCCCTTGCGAGGGCCGGTTTCGGCCGATTTTGTTACAGGGGGCAGATATTGCGACCCCTGGTAACAAAAACGGCCCCCCAGAGGCCCAAAACCGGCCCCCACCCTAGCGGCCTACCGGGGAAATGCCCGGTGCCCGCTATGGCCAGTACGGGCCTGGTGTAAGGTGTCCTGCCTGGATTACTTTCTGAGAGTGTGGCGGTGTTATCAGATGGTGTAAGGTATCCTGCCTGGAATACTTTCTGAGAGGGTGGCGCTGTTATCAGATGGTGTAAGGTATCCTGCCTGGATTACTTTCTGAGAGTGTGGCGGTGTTATCAGATGGTGTAAGGTATCCTGCCTGTATTACTTTCTGAGACTGTGGCGGTGTTATCAGATGGTGTCAGATATCCTGCGTAGATTACTTTCTGAGAGTGTGGCGGTGTTATCAGTTGGTGTAAGGTATCCTGCCTGGATTACTATCTGAGAGTGCGGCGGTGTTATCAGATGGTGTCAGGTATCCTGCCTAGATTACTTTCTGAGAGTGCGGCGCTGTTATCAGATGGTGGAAGGTATCCTGCCTGGATTACTTTATGAGAGGGTGGCGCTGTTATCAGTTGGTGTAAAGTATCCTGCCTGCATTACTTTCCGAGAGTGCGACGGTGTTATCAGATGGTGTAAGGTATCCTGCCTGGATTACTTTCTGAGAGTGCGGCGGTGTTATCAGATGGTGTAAGGTATCCTGCCTGGATCACGTTCTGAGAGTGTGGCGCTGTTATCAGATGGTGTAAGGTATCCTGCCTGGATTACTTTCTGAGAGGGTGGCGCTGTTATCAGATGGTGTAAGGCAGGGCCGGACTGGGAACAGAAACCGGCTCTGGCAAACTGCTCAGCCGGCCCCCCCTGCGGTGAGGGGGAGTGCAGCCGAGCAGTTTGCGAGGGCCGGTTTCGGCCGATTTTGTTACAAGGGGCAGATATTGCGACCCCTGGTAACAAAAACGGCCCCCCAGGGGCCCAAAACCGGCCCCCACCCTAGCGGCCTACCGGGGAAATGCCCGGTGCCCGCTATGGTCAGTCCGGGCCTGGTGTAAGGTGTCCTGCCTGGATTACTTTCTGAGAGGGTGGCGCTGTTACCAGATGGTGCCAGGTATCCTGCCTGGATTACTTTCTGAGAGTGTGGCGCTGTTATCAGATGGTGTCAGGTATCCTGCCTGGATTACTTTCTGAGAGTGTGGCGGTGTTATCAGATGGTGTAAGGTATCCTGCTTGGATTACTTTCTGAGAGTTTGATGGTGTTATCAGATGGTGTAAGGTATCCTGCCTGGATTACTTTCTGAGTGTGGCGGTGTTATCAGATGGTGTAAGGTATCCTGCCTGGGTTACTTTCAGAGAGTGTGGCGGTGTTATCAGATGGTGTCCGGTATCCGGCCTGGATTACTTTCTGAGAGTGTGTCGGTGTTATCAGATGGTGTCAGGTATCCTGCCTGGAATGCTTTCTGAGAGGGTGGCGCTGTTATCAGATGGTGTAAGGTATCCTGCCTGGATTACTTTATGAGAGGGTGGCTCTGTTATCAGATGGTGTAAGGAATCCTGCCTGTATCACTTTCTGAGAGTGTGGCGGTGTTATCAGATGGTGTAAGATAACCTGACTGGATTTCTTTCTGAGAGTGTGGCGGTGTTATCAGATGGTGTCAGGTATCCTGCCTGGATTACTTTCTGAGAGTGCGGCGGTGTTATCAGATGGTGTAAGGTATCCTACCTGGATTCATTTCTGAGAGTGTGGCGGTGTTATCAGATGGTGTAAGGTATCCTGCCTGGATTACGTTCTGAGAGTGTGGCGGTGTTATCAGATGGTGTAAGGTATCCTTCCTGGATTACTATCTGAGAGTGTGGCGGTGTTATCAGATGGTGTCCGGTATCCTGCCTGGATTACTTTCTGAGAGTGTGGCACTATCAGATGGTGTAAGGTATGCTGCCTGGATTACTGTCTGAGAGTGCGGCGGTGTTATCAGATGGTGTCAGGCAATGTTCCCTCTAATTTTTTTCCTCTGTGTGCGGCAGTGTAAGGTCTCTGTGCACTGCAGCCTAGGCTATGTGCGCCGGGAACCAGACCGCGCGTAAGGGTGCAGCGCCAAATATCACTCCAAGTTTTTGCTTAAAAAAGTGAAAGGACGGTGCATTTCCACATCTGTAGCACCACATGAAGGGTCTAAAGGCAGGTGTTCAATTTAGATACACACGCCATGACATGAATTGGTTACACAGGCAAGTACACTTCGGGTTTAGAAAAGCATAGGACTCCAACGATGGTACCTTAAGATTTTACTAAAGATCCTCAACTCGAGCACTGTTCATAGGGTGGGAAAATGTTGGGAGCCTATACAAGA
Source organism: Calotriton arnoldi (assembly GCA_963921515.1). Lineage (NCBI taxonomy): Eukaryota > Metazoa > Chordata > Amphibia > Caudata > Salamandridae > Calotriton > Calotriton arnoldi. The sequence continues at coordinate 167,394 of CAWUFW010014662.1, read as the reverse complement.
TCACAGATATACAATACACATGGATATGGCACTAGATGAATCTGGCTGTGGGCGGCTTGGAGAAGCCTTTAAATACACAAAGTGCAAGCACTGGGTCTAGCCTCACAATGACCTCGGCGCCTTTTCTTATTTTCCGGCTCCTGAAACTACTGAGCTTAAACACGGAGTTGCATAAAACCGTGTTCCAATACTGCCCCGCGCATTGGCTTGCAATGCCAAAGGAGTGTGTAGTAATTACAAGGAGACTGACCCAGCATCACCCAGCTTGTCAATGAGGTGCCTTACACAGTGTTTGGTTAAAGATAGAACAGCCTTTCAAGCAATAATACAGTAAATTACCTTTGACACAATTCTGTCCCGAGTCACTATCAGGGAAGTGTATTTGTTGTGCTTGATCCCATTAAAATGGAAAAGGTTGAAAGAGTGGTGGATTTCAGAAAGGAAAGAGTCTATTGTGATTTAATGTAGTTCTCTGCTCATATAGTTTGTTTTGCTTAATTTTGATTCTTCTTGAATCTGTACATTTGTGAGCGATAAAAGGTTCACACCTTTTAATTTCTGCCTAGTACCAGTGATCACTCATGTTCAAGTGTTAGTAGTTGAATAGTGGTTATTGGAGGTAGATGTGAAGACGTCTTTTTCAAAGAAAATCCTGCAACACCTTGTATTGCAAAGGAATTGGTTACTATTCGGTATGCTTGAAGTGTTATGTAGATGCCTTTTTAATTTCAGAACAATTTTATATGTACAAAGGAAACATCATGAAATGCAATACAAGCTTTGTAAAGTATACAAAGGCAACACACACTAAAATCAGATGTGAAATCACAAGTTCTACAGTTTAAGGTGCAGTGCTTATAGCGATTAAAGACTATGTTAATTAATTCACTGTTATATTGGTTATGGATCAAAATGTTGTTGGGAAGCAAAATATTGAGACGCATCAGACATAAGAATAGAAATGTCACACAAACACAAGGAAAATATGAAAATGTCACATAAGGAAAATGAAACTTGCCAGCTATTTTTTGCTGGAAATAAAGCGTCACTCATAGTTGTTGAAATTACACTAATAATTACACTGAAATCATGAAAAGTTCACACAGAGCAATGTGAAACCTTGACAGCTATGCATGTAATTTCTATATACGTTTCCCTCCTCTTTATGGCTTGATTTTGCTGGCGAGAAAGTGTTACTCACAGCCACGCCAAGGACCACGCATCAGGTGTTAGACTAACGCATTTCAGCCTTGGCTGTCAAGCCATAACGCCGCTATGCTGAAACTGGAGTGGCAGCAGGCCTGTGCGAGAGCGCTGCTCCTGGTAGGCTTTGCGGGCTGCTGGCTACAATGTATTAGTTAAAATAGGAAGTAATCCCCATGGCTGCGTGCGGCATTACGCTGGACGTGACAATGCCACGGCAGTGCTTCCACCGCAGCGCAGTAATTTAAGCATAATCATGAATGATCCCCCTGCCACCGCCGAGACCCAATCCCACGGACCCGTGGCGGCCGCTGGAGTCCAGAGCACGCACTGTGCAGCTGCTGAGTCTGAATGCAGCCCGGGTGGCACGTTTGCTGAGGGAGTCATTCGTTGTGGCCAGGAGGACTCTGGTTTCTATGATTCGAGAGAGGGCAAAGCTCTGGTAAAATAGGCGCGTCAGTGCTTGTTGGTAAGTGTGCTCGCTTTTAAGATGCATGTTTTTAATAAATATGCATACTTAAGCTCATGGTATTTAGAGAAAAAAACGTGCCTTGGAGTTGAAAACATTCCCTACTTCAGCCTAATCTATATCTAATCACGAGTGTATGATTTTTATTGATCCAGCTAGCTCTTTAGCGGGGTGATCAGTGCCCCAGTTGTACGCCGGCGGAGCCAGAGGGCAGGGCCGCCAGTCACTGACTCTGTGCCCCCTCCCGTGGAGAGCGAACAAAGACTTTAACATGCGAGGGGTGCTCCCTTTGACCTTTTGCAGTAACATTCCTATATCTGAAGCGGAGACAACATTTAACAGTATTTAACATTATTCCTGCACTGGTGAATATTGTATTGTCTTTCTATATCTCAAATCTTGCTCCCACAGCCCACTTTCTCCACCAGTGGCGCCAGCAGAACCCCTCCAGGCACCCTCTCCTCTTATGCTGCAGTCTGGCTGCCTCCAATGCCGCCTCATTGCAAACACGTCCCCCGGCTGGCAATTACCAGAACCCCTCGGGGTGATCCAGGCAGGCCCCTGTGTTATGGCCGATCGCCTGTCTTGACCGCAGCGAAGCCGGTTCTCGCCAGGGGCTCTTCAGCCCCCAGGGCACCCCCGCAAAAGACACCGCCCTCCACTGGGTCAGCCCTCCTTCACGCAGCCTCCACTTCAGAGTCTTCTCCTCAGGGGCCTCCGCACCAGTGCCTTGCTGCAGGCCTCGCACAACTTTGTTTCTGCCGTTAGCCCCCTCTTTCGGCTCTCTGTCCTAACCCAGGTGGCGGGGACTGCAGGATTCAGCGTTGGATTAAAAATTACAGTTTTGTGTCCAGGATGAAGCACTTCTTGTCGACATCTTGCCGGCCATGCCTTCCCATGTGTGGGCATTTCAATGCCAAAATGAGTGTTTCTACTCAGGGCCGGCTCTGGGGTGGTGCGATCGGTGCCATCGCACCGGGTGCTGACTTGGGGTGGGGGTGCCATGTTTATTGTTTTAGAGGCAGCTGGTGCCGAGTTCTTAGTTCCAGCAATAAAAATCTCAAGATAACTCATCTGATTAATGTTCTTCCTGGAGAGAGACCGGAGCTTTGTCTAAGAAATGTTGACTTGTAGTGCAGAGGGTTAATATGTCTGCTGCAAATAACGTGTCCCATTCATATCACAAAGTGCATAAAATATAAATTGGTCAATGGGTTACCGCTTTTGGCAGAGAGATCCTGTTGTTACTTGTATAAGTTAAAATCCTAATATATTCACTGTCATCAAAGAGCTGCATGCAAACTGCAAGGAATGTGTTAAGAGCTATGTGTGTTTTTTGCCAGTCTTTTGTTATCCTAATATTGCAAAAATGGTTCATTTATGTAGAAATCAATTCTTATTATTTAGGAAAACCCCCAACATTGGTGTAACATTTTTAAATTCTGAATTTGTATTTTTCAAGACCAAAGTCTCAAACTATACTGCCTACCAGAATGGATGACATTTTACTCCTACACCTTGTAGGCCTTTGTCTTATGTAACATTTCCTATACACTCATTTACACATGGGATTGTCTCTGTGCAATGTGTGTGTGATCTAAAGTGTTCTGACACCTTAAACTGGTATGAGTCGTGCTATAAATCGAAATTAATCTAAGAGACAGTGGTTATTGAGACTTGAGGAGCACTGTCAAATGGTGGTAGTGTGGGAATCTGTGGCGGAGGTGGTCATTGGGGGGCGCCACAAAACATTGTCGCACAGGGCGCCACCATTGCTAAAGCCGGCCCTGTTTCTACTTATGCCTTGTGCATGCGAATGCATCAATAATGTCGCCTTGCACCGAATTTGTGTTTGGACTCAAAGGGGAAATGAAGGGGAACTTAGTCAAGACCTATGATTTAGTGAGTTTGTAAATGTCATGAAAAAGAGTCCACCTCACAGTTTCTAGTGGTCGAAAGTTTTCACGAACTGTGCAACGTACTTGCAATAATACAGCGCCCTTGCTCACTCCGCTGCTGCCCGGCTATGTGTCCCCCTCAGCCTCTCTTGCACCCAAATTAATGCCCCTTAGCTGTTTGCCGTGGCGGTTGTTAAACCGTGAATTTTAGTGTGTTGATTTTGCTTGTGAGAAAATGTCACTCATATTACACTGAAACATATGAAAATGTCACACATAGCAATCTGAAACCTTGGCAGCTATGTACTCATGATCCTTAAAATGTCACTCATATTACACAAACATATGAAAATGTCACACATAGCAATCTGAAACCTTGGCAGCTATGTACTCATGATCCTTAAAATGTCACTCATATTACACAAACATATGAAAATGTCACACATAGCAATCTGAAACTCTGGCAGCTATGTACTCATGATCCTTAAAATGTCACTCATATTACACAAACATATGAAAATGTCACACATAGCAATCTGAAACCTTGGCAGCTATGTACTCATGATCCTTAAAATGTCACTCATATTACACAAACATATGAAAATGTCACACATAGCAATCTGAAACCTTGGCAGCTATGTACTCATGATCCTTAAAATGTCACTCATATTACACAAACATATGAAAATGTCACACATAGCAATCTGAAACCCTGGCAGCTATGTACTCATGATCCTTAAAATGTCACTCATATAACACAAACATATGAAAATGTCACACATAGCAATCTGAAACCCTGGCAGCTATGTACTCATGATCCTTAAAATGTCACTCATATTACACAAACATATGAAAATGTCACACATAGCAATCTGAAACCCTGGCAGCTATGTACTCATGATCCTTAAAATGTCACTCATATTACACAAACATATGAAAATGTCACACATAGCAATCTGAAACCCTGGCAGCTATGTACTCATGATCCTTAAAATGTCACTCATATTACACAAACATATGAAAATGTCCCACATGGCAATCTGAAACCTTGGCAGCTATGAAGCACACGTCCTGCGTTACATTTGCTACATTCCTTTTCCTACTAGTGGGCAGCTGCGGGGCTGAATGTGGGCCTTTGAGATAATAATCGTGTTAATTGCAGCGCCCGTGTGCACTGCAATTAACAAGAATACTATCTCAAAGGCCCACATTCAGCCACGCACTTTTAACAAAAGAAATGCAGGGTCAAACACGACATGTGATTCTGAAAGCACAAGTTGTGTTTCACCCTGCATTCGTTTTGCTAATAGTGCGGGGCTGAATGTGGGCCTTTGAAATAGTTTTCATGCTAATTGCAGTGCACACGGGCGCTGCAATTAACAAGAATACTATCTCAAAGGCCCACATTCAGCCCCGCAGCTGCCCACTATTAGCTAAAGACTGCAGGGTCAAATACGACGTGTGCTTTCAGATGATTCTGAAAGCACACGTTGTGTATGACTGCATTCCTTTGCTAATAGTGGGCAGCTGCGGGGCTGAATGTGGGCCTTTGAGATAGTATTCTTGTTAATTGCAGCGCCCGTGTGCACTGCAATCAGCATGAAAACTATTTCAAAGGCCCACATTCAGCCCCGCAGATGCCCACTATTAGCAAAGGAATGCAGAGTCAAACACGACGTGTTCTTTCAGAATCATCTGAAAGAACATGTCTCGCTTTAGATTGCCGCATTACTTTTCCTAATAGTGCACGCCAGCGGCAGTTTGTGGGCCTTTGTAAAAGTATTCATGTTAATTGCAGCGCATGACGGCGCTGCAATTAACATGAATACTTTCACAAAGGCCCACAAACTGCCCCGCTGGCGTGCACTATTGAGAAAAATGCGGCAAGTGCAGGCGCCACTTGCTCGTAAACCCGAGCCCTCCCTAACCATCCAGGACATAAGGGAGACACTTTCCTGACGCTCGGCTGTGTCCTCTCCTCCGTTGTCTCCAGCTCTGCCTCGTACAACCAGGAAATTGCCGTTTTCTCGCTGCTCGCGTTTTAAAAACGGGGGCGCGATCGGACTTACGGGCTGTGTTGCGTGTGTGCGCGCTACAATTGGGACACTGCGCGCTCGGGGTGACCTCAGTGCGCGGGCGCGCACCCGCGCACGTTCTAGGGAACAGTGGTGTCAGGTATCCTGACTGGATTACTTTCTGAGAGTGCGGCGGTGTTATCAGTTGGTGTAAAGTATCCTGCCTGCATTACTTTCCGAGAGTGCGACGGTGTTATCAGATGGTGTAAGGTATCCTGCCTGGTTTACTTTCTGAGAGGGTGGCGCTGTTACCAGATGGTGTAAGGTATCCTGCTTGGATTACTTTCTGAGAGTTTGATGGTGTTATCAGATGGTGTAAGGTATCCTGCCTGGATTACTATCTGAGAATGCGGCGGTGTTATCAGATGGTGTCAGGTATCCTGCCTGGATTACTTTCTGAGAGTGTGGCGGTGTTATCAGATGGTGTAAGGTATCCTGCTTGGATTACTTTCTGAGAGTTTGATGGTGTTATCAGATGGTGTAAGGTATCCTGCCTGGATTACTATCTGAGAATGTGGCGGTGTTATCAGATGGTTTAAGATATCCTGCCTGGATTACTTTCTGTGAGTGTGGAGGTGTTATCAGATGGTGTAAGGTATCCTGCCTGGGTTACTTTCAGAGAGTGTGGCGGTGTTATCAGATGGTGTAAGGTATCCTGCCTGGATTACGTTCTGAGAGTGTAGCGGTGTTATCAGATGGTGTAAGGTATCCTGCTTGGATTACTATCTGAGAGTGTGGCGGTGTTATCAGATGGTGTCCGGTATCCGGCCTGGATTACTTTCTGAGAGTGTGTCGGTGTTATCAGATGGTGTCAGGTATCCTGCCTGGAATACTTTCTGAGAGGGTGGTGCTGTTATCAGATGGTGTAAGGTATCATGCCTGGATTACTTTCTGAGAGTGTGGCGCTGTTATCAGATGGTGTAAGGTATCCTGCCTGGATTACTTTCTGAGAGGGTGGCGCTGTTATCAGATGGTGTAAGGTATCCTGCCTGGATTACTTTCTGAGAGTGTGGCGGTGTTATCAGATGGTGTAAGGTATCCTGCCTGGATTACTTTCTGAGAGAGTGGCGCTGTTATCAGATGGTGGAAGGTATCCTGCCTGGATTACTTTATGAGAGGGTGGCGCTGTTATCAGATGGTGTAAGGTATCCTGCCTGTATCACTTTCTGAGAGTGTGGCGGTGTTATCAGATGGTGTAAAGCATCCTGCCTATATTACTTTCTGAGAGGGTGGCGCTGTTATCAGATGGTGTCAGGTATCCTGCCTGGATTACTTTCTGAGAGTGTGGCGGTGTTATCAGATGGTGTAAGGTATCCTGCTTGGATTACTTTCTGAGAGTTTGATGGTGTTATCAGATGGTGTAAGGTATCCTGCCTGGATTACTTTCTGAGAGTGCGGCGGTGTTATCAGATGGTGTAAGGTATCCTGCCTGGATTACTTTCTGAGAGGGTGGCGCTGTTATCAGATGGTGTAAGGTATCCTGCCTGGATTACTTTCTGAGAGGGTGGCGGTGTTATCAGATGGTGTAAGATAACCTGACTGGATTTCTTTCTGAGAGTGCGGCGGTGTTATCAGATGGTGTCAGGTATCCTGCCTGGATTTCTTTCTGAGAGTGTGGTGGTGTGATCAGATGGTGTCAGGTATTCTGCCTGGATTACTTTCTGAGAGTGTGGTGGTGTTATCAGATGGTGGAAGGTATCCTGCATGGATTACTATCTGAGAATGTGGCGGTGTTATCAGATGGTGTCAGGTATCCTGCCTAGAATACTTTCTGAGAGGGTGACACTATTATCAGATGGTGTAAGGTATCCTGCCTGGATTACTTTCTGAGAGTGGCGCTGTTATCAGATGGTGTCAGGTATCCTGCCTGCATTACTTTCCGAGAGTGCGACGGTGTTATCAGATGGTGTAAGGTATCCTGCCTGGATTACTTTCTGAGAGTGCGGCGGTGTTATCAGATGGTGTAAGGTATCCTGCCTGGATTACTATCCGAGAATGTGGTGGTGTTATCAGATGGTGTAAGGTATCCTGCCTGGAATACTTTCTGAGAGTGTGGCGCTGTTATCAGATGGTGTAAGGCAGGGCCGGACTGGGAACAGAAACCGGCTCTGGCAAACTGCTCAGCCGGCCCCCCCTGCGGTGAGGGGGAGTGCAGCCGAGCAGTTTGCGAGGGCCGGTTTCGGCCATTTTGTTACAAGGGGCAGATATTGCGACCCCTGGTAACAAAAACGGCCCCCCAGGGGCCGAAAACCGGCCCCCACCCTAGCGGCCTACCGGGGAAATGCCCGGTGCCCGCTATGGTCAGTCCGGGCCTGGTGTAAGGTGTCCTGCCTGGATTACTTTCTGAGAGGGTGGCGCTGTTACCAGATGGTGCCAGGTATCCTGCCTGGATTACTTTCTGAGAGTGTGGCGCTGTTATCAGATGGTGTCAGGTATCCTGCCTGGATTACTTTCTGAGAGTGTGGCGGTGTTATCAGATGGTGTAAGGTATCCTGCTTGGATTACTTTCTGAGAGTTTGATGGTGTTATCAGATGGTGTAAGGTATCCTGCCTGGATTACTTTCTGAGTGTGGCGGTGTTATCAGATGGTGTAAGGTATCCTGCCTGGGTTACTTTCAGAGAGTGTGGCGGTGTTATCAGATGGTGTCCGGTATCCGGCCTGGATTACTTTCTGAGAGTGTGTCGGTGTTATCAGATGGTGTCAGGTATCCTGCCTGGAATGCTTTCTGAGAGGGTGGCGCTGTTATCAGATGGTGTAAGGTATCCTGCCTGGATTACTTTATGAGAGGGTGGCTCTGTTATCAGATGGTGTAAGGAATCCTGCCTGTATCACTTTCTGAGAGTGTGGCGGTGTTATCAGATGGTGTAAGATAACCTGACTGGATTTCTTTCTGAGAGTGTGGCGGTGTTATCAGATGGTGTCAGGTATCCTGCCTGGATTACTTTCTGAGAGTGCGGCGGTGTTATCAGATGGTGTAAGGTATCCTACCTGGATTCATTTCTGAGAGTGCGGCGGTGTTATCAGATGGTGTCAGGTATCCTGACTGGATTACTTTCTGAGAGTGCGGCGGTGTTATCAGTTGGTGTAAAGTATCCTGCCTGCATTACTTTCCGAGAGTGCGACGGTGTTATCAGATGGTGTAAGGTATCCTGCCTGGTTTACTTTCTGAGAGGGTGGCGCTGTTACCAGATGGTGTAAGGTATCCTGCTTGGATTACTTTCTGAGAGTTTGATGGTGTTATCAGATGGTGTAAGGTATCCTGCCTGGATTACTATCTGAGAATGCGGCGGTGTTATCAGATGGTGTCAGGTATCCTGCCTGGATTACTTTCTGAGAGTGTGGCGGTGTTATCAGATGGTGTAAGGTATCCTGCTTGGATTACTTTCTGAGAGTTTGATGGTGTTATCAGATGGTGTAAGGTATCCTGCCTGGATTACTATCTGAGAATGTGGCGGTGTTATCAGATGGTTTAAGATATCCTGCCTGGATTACTTTCTGTGAGTGTGGAGGTGTTATCAGATGGTGTAAGGTATCCTGCCTGGGTTACTTTCAGAGAGTGTGGCGGTGTTATCAGATGGTGTAAGGTATCCTGCCTGGATTACGTTCTGAGAGTGTAGCGGTGTTATCAGATGGTGTAAGGTATCCTGCTTGGATTACTATCTGAGAGTGTGGCGGTGTTATCAGATGGTGTCCGGTATCCGGCCTGGATTACTTTCTGAGAGTGTGTCGGTGTTATCAGATGGTGTCAGGTATCCTGCCTGGAATACTTTCTGAGAGGGTGGTGCTGTTATCAGATGGTGTAAGGTATCATGCCTGGATTACTTTCTGAGAGTGTGGCGCTGTTATCAGATGGTGTAAGGTATCCTGCCTGGATTACTTTCTGAGAGGGTGGCGCTGTTATCAGATGGTGTAAGGTATCCTGCCTGGATTACTTTCTGAGAGTGTGGCGGTGTTATCAGATGGTGTAAGGTATCCTGCCTGGATTACTTTCTGAGAGAGTGGCGCTGTTATCAGATGGTGGAAGGTATCCTGCCTGGATTACTTTATGAGAGGGTGGCGCTGTTATCAGATGGTGTAAGGTATCCTGCCTGTATCACTTTCTGAGAGTGTGGCGGTGTTATCAGATGGTGTAAAGCATCCTGCCTATATTACTTTCTGAGAGGGTGGCGCTGTTATCAGATGGTGTCAGGTATCCTGCCTGGATTACTTTCTGAGAGTGTGGCGGTGTTATCAGATGGTGTAAGGTATCCTGCTTGGATTACTTTCTGAGAGTTTGATGGTGTTATCAGATGGTGTAAGGTATCCTGCCTGGATTACTTTCTGAGAGTGCGGCGGTGTTATCAGATGGTGTAAGGTATCCTGCCTGGATTACTTTCTGAGAGGGTGGCGCTGTTATCAGATGGTGTAAGGTATCCTGCCTGGATTACTTTCTGAGAGGGTGGCGGTGTTATCAGATGGTGTAAGATAACCTGACTGGATTTCTTTCTGAGAGTGCGGCGGTGTTATCAGATGGTGTCAGGTATCCTGCCTGGATTTCTTTCTGAGAGTGTGGTGGTGTGATCAGATGGTGTCAGGTATTCTGCCTGGATTACTTTCTGAGAGTGTGGTGGTGTTATCAGATGGTGGAAGGTATCCTGCATGGATTACTATCTGAGAATGTGGCGGTGTTATCAGATGGTGTCAGGTATCCTGCCTAGAATACTTTCTGAGAGGGTGACACTATTATCAGATGGTGTAAGGTATCCTGCCTGGATTACTTTCTGAGAGTGGCGCTGTTATCAGATGGTGTCAGGTATCCTGCCTGCATTACTTTCCGAGAGTGCGACGGTGTTATCAGATGGTGTAAGGTATCCTGCCTGGATTACTTTCTGAGAGTGCGGCGGTGTTATCAGATGGTGTAAGGTATCCTGCCTGGATTACTATCCGAGAATGTGGTGGTGTTATCAGATGGTGTAAGGTATCCTGCCTGGAATACTTTCTGAGAGTGTGGCGCTGTTATCAGATGGTGTAAGGCAGGGCCGGACTGGGAACAGAAACCGGCTCTGGCAAACTGCTCAGCCGGCCCCCTGCGGTGAGGGGAGTGCAGCCGAGCAGTTTGCGAGGGCCGGTTTCGGCCATTTTGTTACAAGGGGCAGATATTGCGACCCCTGGTAACAAAAACGGCCCCCCAGGGGCCGAAAACCGGCCCCCACCCTAGCGGCCTACCGGGGAAATGCCCGGTGCCCGCTATGGTCAGTCCGGGCCTGGTGTAAGGTGTCCTGCCTGGATTACTTTCTGAGAGTGTGTCGGTGTTATCAGATGGTGTAAGGTATCCTGCTTGGATTACTTTCTGAGAGTTTGATGGTGTTATCAGATGGTGTAAGGTATCCTGCCTGGATTACTATCCGAGAATGTGGCAGTGTTATCAGATGGTGTAAGATATCCTGCCTGGATTACTTTCTGAGTGTGGCGGTGTTATCAGATGGTGTAAGGTATCCTGCCTGGGTTACTTTCAGAGAGTGTGGCGGTGTTATCAGATGGTGTCCGGTATCCGGCCTGGATTACTTTCTGAGAGTGTGTCGGTGTTATCAGATGGTGTCAGGTATCCTGCCTGGAATACTTTCTGAGAGGGTGGCGCTGTTATCAGATGGTGTAAGGTATCCTGCCTGGATTACTTTCTGAGAGTGTGGCGCTGTTATCAGATGGTGTAAGGTATCCTGCCTGGATTACTTTCTGAGAGTGTGGCGGTGTTATCAGATGGTGTAAGGCATCCTGCCTATATTACTTTCTGAGAGGGTGGCGCTGTTATCAGATGGTGTCAGGTATCCTGCCTGGATTACTTTCTGAGAGTGGCGCTGTTATCAGATGGTGTCGGGTATCCTGCCTGGATTACTTTCTGAGAGTGCGGCGGTGTTATCAGATGGTGTAAGATAACCTGACTGGATTTCTTTCTGAGAGTGTGGCGGTGTTATCAGATGGTGTCAGGTATCCTGCCTGGATTACTTTCTGAGAGTGCGGCGGTGTTATCAGATGGTGTAAGGTATCCTGCCTGGATTCATTTCTGAGAGGGTGGCGGTGTTATCAGATGGTGTAAGGTATCCTGCCTGGATTATTTTCTGAGAGTGTGGCGGTGTTATCAGATGGTGTAAGGTATCCTGCCTGGATTACTATCTGAGAGTGTGGCGGTGTTATCAGATGGTGTCCGGTATCCTGCCTGGATTACTTTCTGAGAGTGTGGCACTGTTATCAGATGGTGTAAGGTATGCTGCCTGGATTACTGTCTGAGAGTGCGGCGGTGTTATCAGATGGTGTAAGGTATCCTGCCTGGATTACTTTCTGAGAGGGTGGCGCTGTTATCAGATGGTGTAAGGTATCCTGCCTGGATTACTTTCTGAGAGTGTGGCGGTGTTATCAGATGGTGTAAGGTATCCTGCCTGGTTTACTTTCTGAGAGGGTGGCGCTGTTACCAGATGGTGTCAGGTATCCTGCCTGGTTTACTTTCTGAGAGGGTGGCGCTGTTACCAGATGGTGTCAGGTATCCTGCCTGGATTACTTTCTGAGAGGGTGGCGCTGTTATCAGATGGTGTCAGGTATCCTGCCTGGATTACTTTCTGAGAGTGTGGCGGTGTTATCAGATGGTGTAAGGTATCCTGCTTGGATTACTTTCTGAGAGTTTGATGGTGTTATCAGATGGTGTAAGGTATCCTGCCTGGATTACTTTCTGAGAATGTGGCGGTGTTATCAGATGGTGTAAGGTATCCTGCTTGGATTACTTTCTGAGAGTTTGATGGTGTTATCAGATGGTGTAAGGTATCCTGCCTGGATTACTTTCTGTGAGTGTGGCGGTGTTATCAGATGGTGTAAGGTATCCTGCCTGGATTACTATCTGAGAATGCGGCGGTGTTATCAGATGGTGTCAGGTATCCTGCCTGGATTACTTTCTGAGAGTGTGGCGGTGTTATCAGATGGTGTAAGGTATCCTGCTTGGATTACTTTCTGAGAGTTTGATGGTGTTATCAGATGGTGTAAGGTATCCTGCCTGGATTACTATCTGAGAATGTGGCGGTGTTATCAGATGGTGTAAGATATCCTGCCTGGATTACTTTCTGTGAGTGTGGCGGTGTTATCAGATGGTGTAAGGTATCCTGCCTGGGTTACTTTCTGAGAGTGTCGGTGTTATCAGATGGTGTCAGGTATCCTGCCTGGATTACTTTCTGAGAGTGTGTCGGTGTTATCAGATGGTGTAAGGTATCCTGCTTGGATTACTTTCTGAGAGTTTGATGGTGTTATCAGATGGTGTAAGGTATCCTGCCTGGATTACTTTCTGAGAGTGCGGCGGTGTTATCAGATGGTGTAAGGTATCCTGCCTGGATTACTTTCTGAGAGTGTGGTGGTGTTATCAGATGGTGTAAGATAACCTGACTGGATTTCTTTCTGAGAGTGCGGCGGTGTTATCAGATGGTGTCAGGTATCCTGCCTGGATTACTTTCTGAGAGTGCGGCGGTGTTATCAGATGGTGTAAGGTATCCTGCCTGGATTAATTTCTGAGAGGGTGGCGGTGTTATCAGATGGTGTAAAGTATCCTGCCTGTATTACTTTGTGAGAGTGTGGCGGTGTTATCAGATGGTGTCAGGTATCCTGCGTAGATTACTTTCTGAAAGTGTGGTGGTGTTATCAGTTGGTGTAAGGTATCCTGCCTGGATTACTATCTGAGAGTGTGGCAGTGTTATCAGATGGTGTCGGGTATCCTGCCTGGAATACTTTCTGAGAGGGTGGCGCTGTTATCAGATGGTGTAAGGCAGGGCCGGACTGGGAACAGAAACCGGCCCCGGCAAACTGCTCAGCCGGCCCCCCCTGCGGTGAGGGGGAGTGCAGCCGAGCAGTTAGCGAGGGCCGGTTTCGGCCGATTTTGTTACAGGGGGCAGATATTGCGACCCCATGGTAACAAAAACGGCCCCCCAGGGGCCCAAAACCGGCCCCCACCCTAGCGGCCTACCGGGGAAACGCCCGGTGCCTGCTATGGCTAGTCCGGGCCTGGTGTAAGGTGTCCTGCCTGGATTACTTTCTGAGAGTGTGGCGGTGTTATCAGATGGTGTAAGGTATCCTGCCTGGATTACTTTCTGAGAGTGTGGCGCTGTTATCAGATGGTGTCAGGTATCCTGCCTGGATTACTTTCTGAGAGTGTGGCGGTGTTATCAGATGGTGTAAGGTATCCTGCTTGGATTACTTTCTGAGAGTTTGATGGTGTTATCAGATGGTGTAAGGTATCCTGCCTGGATTACTTTCTGAGAGTGCGGTGGTGTTATCAGATGGTGTAAGGTATCCTGCCTGGATTACTATCCGAGAATGTGTCGGTGTTATCAGATGGTGTAAGGTATCCTGCCTGGATTACTTTCTGAGAGTGTGGCGGTGTTATCAGATGGTGTCCGGTATCCTGCCTGGATTACTTTCTGATAGTGCGGCGGTGTTATCAGATGGTGTAAGGTATCCTGCCTGGATTACTTTCTGAGAGGGTGGCGCTGTTATCAGATGGTGTAAGGCAGGGCCGGACTGGGAACAGAAACCAGCTCTGGCAAACTGCTCAGCCGGCCCCCCCTGCGGTGAGGGGGAGTGCAGCCGAGCAGTTTGCGAGGGCGGGTTTCGGCCGATTTTGTTACAAGGGGCAGATATTGCGACCCCTGGTAACAAAAACGGCTCCCCAGGGGCCCAAAACCGGCCCCCACCCTAGCGGCCTACCGGGGAAATGCCCGGTGCCCGCTATGGTCAGTCCGGGCCTGGTGTAAGGTATCCTGCCTGGATTACTTTCTGAGAGTGCGGCGGTGCTATCAGATGGTGTAAGGTATCCTGCCTGGATTACGTTCTGAGAGTGTAGCGGTGTTATCAGATGGTGTAAGGTATCCTGCTTGGATTACTATCTGAGAGTGTGGCGGTGTTATCAGATGGTGTCCGGTATCCGGCCTGGATTACTTTCTGAGAGTGTGTCGGTGTTATGAGATGGTGTCAGGTATCCTGCCTGGAATACTTTCTGAGAGGGTGGCGCTGTTATCAGATGGTGTCAGGTATCCTGCTTGGATTACTTTCTGAGAGTTTGATGGTGTTATCAGATGGTGTAAGGTATCCTGCCTGGATTACTTTCTGAGAGGGTGGCGCTGTTATCAGATGGTGTAATGTATCCTGCCTGGATTACTTTCTGAGAGGGTGGCGCTGTTATCAGATGGTGTAAAGAATCCTGCCTGTATCACTTTCTGAGAGTGTGGCGGTGTTATCAGATGGTGTAAGGTATCCTGCCTGGATTACTTTCTGAGAGTTTGATGGTGTTATCAGATGGTGTAAGGTATCCTGCCTGGATTACTTTCTGAGAGGGTGGCGCTGTTATCAGATGGTGTAAGGTATCCTGCCTGGATTACTTTCTGAGAGGGTGGCGCTGTTATCAGATGGTGTAAGGTATCCTGACTGGATTTCTTTCTGAGAGTGTGGCAGTGTTATCAGATGGTGTCAGGTATCCTGCCTGGATTACTTTCTGAGAGTGCGGCGGTGTTATCAGATGGTGTAAGGTATCCTGCCTGGATTCATTTCTGAGAGGGTGGCGGTGTTATCAGATGGTGTAAGGTATCCTGCCTGGATTACGTTCTGAGAGTGTGGCGGTGTTATCAGATGGTGTAAGGTATCCTTCCTGGATTACTTTCTGAGAGTGTGGCACTGTTATCAGATGGTGTAAGGTATGCTGCCTGGATTACTTTCTGAGAGTGCGGCGGTGTTATCAGATGGTGTAAGGTATCCTGCCTGGATTACTTTTTGAGAGTGTGGCGGTGTTATCAGATGGTGTAAGGTATCCTGCCTGGATTACTTTCTGAGAGTGCGGCGGTGTTATCAGATGGTGTCAGGTATCCTGACTGGATTACTTTCTGAGAGTGCGGCGGTGTTATCAGTTGGTGTAAAGTATCCTGCCTGCATTACTTTCCGAGAGTGCGGCGGTGTTATCAGATGGTGTAAGGTATCCTGCCTGGATTACTTTCTGAGAGTGCGGCGGTGTTATCAGATGGTGTAAGGTATCCTGCCTGGATTACTATCCGAGAATGTGGCGGTGTTATCAGATGGTGTAAGGTATCCTGCCTGGATCACTTTCTGAGAGTGTGGCGGTGTTATCAGATGGTGTAAGGTATCCTGCCTGGATTACTTTCTGAGAGTGTGGCGGTGTTATCAGATGGTGTAAGGTATCCTGCCTGGATTACTTTCTGAGAGTGTGGCGGTGTTATCAGATGGTGTAAGGCAGCGCCGGACTGGGAACAGAAACCGGCTCTGGCAAACTGCTCAGCCGGCCCCCCCCTGCGGTGAGGGGGAGTGCAGCCGAGCAGTTTGCGAGGGCCGGTTTCGGCCGATTTTGTTACAGGGGGCAGATATTGCGACCCCTGGTAACAAAAACGGCCCCCCAGGGGCCGAAAACCGGCCCCCACCCTAGCGGCCTACCGGGGAAATGCCCGGTGCCCGCTATGGCCAGTCCGGGCCTGGTGTAAGGTGTCCTGCCTGGATTACTTTCTGAGAGTGCGGCGGTGTTATCAGATGGTGTAAGGTATCCTGCCTGGATTACTATCTGAGAATGCGGCGGTGTTATCAGATGGTGTAAGGTATCCTGCCTGGATTACTATCTGAGAATGTGGCGGTGTTATCAGATGGTGTAAGATATCCTGCCTGGATTACTTTCTGTGAGTGTGGCGGTGTTATCAGATGGTGTAAGGTATCCTGCCTGGATTACGTTCTGAGAGTGTAGCGGTGTTATCAGATGGTGTAAGGTATCCTGCCTGGATTACGTTCTGAGAGTGTGGCGGTGTTATCAGATGGTGTCCGGTATCCGGCCTGGATTACTTTCTGAGAGTGTGTCGGTGTTATCAGATGGTGTAAGGTATCCTGCCTGGATTACTTTCTGAGAGGGTGGCGCTGTTATCAGATGGTGTAAGGTATCCTGCTTGGATTACTTTCTGAGAGTTTGATGGTGTTATCAGATGGTGTAAGGTATCCTGCCTGGATTACTTTCTGAGAGTGCGGCGGTGTTATCAGATGGTGTAAGGTATCCTGCCTGGATTACTTTCTGAGAGGGTGGCGCTGTTATCAGATGGTGTAAGATAACCTGACTGGATTTCTTTCTGAGAGTGCGGCGGTGTTATCAGATGGTGTCCGGTATCCGGCCTGGATTACTTTCTGAGAGTGTGTCGGTGTTATCAGATGGTGTAAGGTATCCTGCCTGGATTACTTTCTGAGAGTGCTGCGGTGTTATCAGATGGTGTAAGGTATCCTGCCTGGATTACGATCTGAGAGTTTGATAGTGTTATCAGTTGGTGTAAGGTATCCTGCCTGGATTACTATCTGAGAGTGTGGCGCTGTTATCAGATGGTGTAAGGTATCCTGCCTGGATTACTTTCTGAGAGTGTGGCGCTGTTATCAGATGGTGTAAGGTATCCTGCCTGTATTACTTTCTGAGAGTGTGGCGGTGTTATCAGATGGTGTAAGGTATCCTGCCTGAATTACTATCTGAGAGTTTGGCGGTGTTATCAGATGGTGTCAGGTATCCTGCCTGGATTACTTTCTGAGAGGTTGGCGCTGATATCAGATGGTGTAAGGCAGGGCCGGACTGGGAACAGAAACCGGCCCTGGCAAACTGCTCAGCCGGCCCCCCCTGCGGTGAGGGGGAGTGCAGCCGAGCAGTTTGCGAGGGCCGGTTTCGGCCGATTTTGTTACAGGGGGCCGATATTGTGACCCCTGGTAACAAAACCGGCCCCCCAGGGGCCCAAAACCGGCCCCCACCCTAGCGGCCTACCGGGGAAACGCCCGGTGCCCGCTATGGCCAGTCCGGGCCTGGTGTAAGGTGTCCTGCCTGGATTACTTTCTGAGAGTGTGGCGGTGTTATCAGATGGTGTAAGGTATCCTGCCTGGATTACTATCTGAGAGGTTGGCGGTGTTATCAGATGGTGTAAGGTATCCTGCCTGGATTACTTTCTGAGAGTGTGGCGCTGTTATCAGATGGTGTAAGGTATCCTGCCTGGATTACTTTCTGAGAGGGTGGCGCTGTTATCAGATGGTGTAAGGCAGGGCCGGACTGGGAACAGAAACCGGCCCTGGCAAACTGCTCAGCCGGCCCCCCCTGCGGTGAGGGGGAGTGCAGCCGAGCAGTTTGCGAGGGCCGGTTTCGGCCGATTTTGTTACAGGGGGCAGATATTGCGACCCCTGGTAACAAAAACGGCCCCCCAGGGGCCCAAAACCGGTCCCACCCTAGCGGCCTACCGGGGAAATGCCCGGTGCCCGCTATGGCCAGTCCGGGCCTGGTGTAAGGTGTCCTGCCTGGATTACTTTCTGAGAGTGTGGCGGTGTTATCAGATGGTGTAAGGTATCCTGCCTGGATTACTTTCTGAGAGTGTGGCGCTGTTATCAGATGGTGTCAGGTATCCTGCCTGGATTACTTTCTGAGAGTGTGGCGGTGTTATCAGATGGTGTAAGGTAACCTGCTTGGATTAATATCCGAGAATGTGGCGTTGTTATCAGATGGTGTAAGGTATCCTGCCTGGATTACTTTCTGAGAGTGTGGCGGTGTTATCAGATGGTGTAAGGTATCCTGCCTGGGTTACTTTCTGAGAGTGTGGCGGTGTTATCAGATGGTGTAAGGTATCCTGCCTGGATTACGTTCTGAGAGCGTGGCGGTGTTATCAGATGGTGTAAGGTATCCTTCCTGGATTACTATCTGAGAGTGTGGCGGTGTTATCAGATGGTGTCCGGTATCCTGCCTGGATTACTTTCTGAGAGTGTGGCACTGTTATCAGATGGTGTCCGGTATCCTGCCTGGATTACTTTCTGAGAGTGTGGCGGTGTTATCAGATGGTGTAAGGTATCCTGCCTGTATTACTTTCTGAGAGTGTGGCGCTGTTATCAGATGGTGTAAGGTATCCTGCCTGGATTACTATCTGAGAATGCGGCGGTGTTATCAGATGGTGTAAGGTAACCTGCCTGGATTAATATCCGAGAATGTGGCGGTGTTATCAGATGGTGTAAGGTATCCTGCTTGGATTACTTTCTGAGAGTGTGGCGGTGTTATCAGATGGTGTAAGGTATCCTGCCTGGGTTACTTTCTGAGAGTGTGGCGGTGTTATCAGATGGTGTAAGGTATCCTGCCTGGATTACGTTCTGAGAGCGTGGCGGTGTTATCAGATGGTGTAAGGCAGGGCCGGACTGGGAACAGAAACCGGCCCTGGCAAACTGCTCAGCCGGCCCCCCCTGCAATGAGGGGGAGTGCAGCCGAGCAGTTTGCGAGGGCCGGTTTCGGCCGATTTTGTTACAGGGGGCCGATATTGTGACCCCTGGTAACAAAAACGGCCCCCCAGGGGCCCAAAACCGGCCCCCACCCTAGCGGCCTACCGGGGAAAATGCTAGTGCCCGCTATGGCCAGTCCGGGCCTGGTGTAAGGTGTCCTTCCTGGATTACTTTCTGAGAGTGTGGCGCTGTTATCAGATGGTGTCAGGTATCCTGCCTGGATTACTTTCTGAGAGTGCGGCGGTGTTATCAGTTGGTGTAAAGTATCCTGCCTGCATTACTTTCCGAGAGTGCGACGGTGTTATCAGATGGTGTAAGGTATCCTGCCTGGATTACTATCTGAGAGTGTGGCGGTGTTATCAGATGGTGTCAGGTATCCTGCCTGGAATACTTTCAGAGAGGGTGGCGCTGTTATCAGATGGTGTAAGGCAGGGCCAGACTGGGAACAGAAACAGGCCCTGGCAAACTGCTCAGCCGGCCCCCCCTGCGGTGAGGTGTAGTGCAGCCGAGCAGTTTGCGAGGGCCGGTTTCGGCCGATTTTGTTACAGGGGGCCGATATTGCGACCCCTGGTAACAAAACCGGCCCCCACCCTAGCGGCCTACCGGGGAAACGCCCGGTGCCCGCTATGGCCAGTCCAGGCCTGGTGTAAGGTGTCCTGCCTGGCTTACTTTCTGAGAGTGTGGCGGTGATATCAGATGGTGTAAGGTATCCTGCCTGGATTACTTTCTGAGAGTGTGGTGCTGTTATCAGATGGTGTCAGGTATCCTGCCTGGATTACTTTCTGAGAGTGTGGCGGTGTTATCAGATGGTGTAAGGTATCCTGCTTGGATTACTTTCTGAGAGTTTGATGGTGTTATCAGATGGTGTAAGGTATCCTGCCTGGATTACTTTCTGAGAGTGCGGCGGTGTTATCAGATGGTGTAAGGTAACCTGCCTGGATTACTATCCGAGAATGTGGCGGTGTTATCAGATGGTGTAAGGTATCCTGCCTGGGTTACTTTCAGAGAGTGTGGCGCTGTTATCAGATGGTGTAAGGTATCCTGCCTGGATTACGTTCTGAGAGTGTAGCGGTGTTATCAGATGGTGTAAGGTATCCTGCCTGGATTACTATCTGAGAGGGTGGCGCTGTTATCAGATGGTGTAAGGTATCCTGCCTGGATTACTTTCTGAGAGTGTGGCGCTGTTATCAGATGGTGTAAGGTATCTTGCCTGGATTACTTTCTGAGAGGGTGGCGCTGTTATCAGATGGTGTAAGGTATCCTGCCTGGATTACTTTCTGAGAGTGTGGCGCTGTTATCAGATGGTGTAAGGTATCCTGCCTGGATTACTATCTGAGAGGGTGGCGCTGTTATCAGATGGTGTAAGGTATCCTGCCTGGATTACTTTCTGAGAGTTTAATGGTGTTATCAGATGGTGTAAGGTATCCTGCCTGGATTACTTTCTGAGAGTGTGGCAGTGTTATCAGATGGTGTAAGGTATCCTGCCTGGATTACTTTCTGAGAGTGTGGCGCTATTATCAGATGGTGTAAGGTATCCTGCCTGGATTACTTTCTGAGAGTGTGGCGCTGTTATCAGATGGTGTCAGGTATCCTGCCTGGATTACTTTCTGAGAGTGTGGCGCTGTTATCAGATGGTGTAAGGTATCCTGCTTGGATTACTTTCTGAGAGTTTGATGGTGTTATCAGATGGTGTAAGGTATCCTGCCTGGATTACTTTCTGAGAGTGCGGCGGTGTTATCAGATGGTGTAAGGTATCCTGCCTAAATTACTTTCTGAGAGTGCGGCGGTGTTATCAGATGGTGTAAAGTATCCTGCCTGGATTACTTTCTGAGAGGGTGGCAGTGTCATCAGATGGTGTAAGGTATCCTGCCTGGATTACTTTCTGAGAGTTTAATGGTGTTATCAGATGGTGTAAGGTATCCTGCCTGGATTACTTTCTGAGAGTGTGGCAGTGTTATCAGATGGTGTAAGGTATCCTGCCTGGATTACTTTCTGAGAGTGTGGCGCTATTATCAGATGGTGTAAGGTATCCTGCCTGGATTACTTTCTGAGAGTGTGGCGGTGTTATCAGATGGTGTTAGGTATCCTGCCTGGATTACTATCCCAGAATGTGGCGGTGTTATCAGATGGTGTAAGGTATCCTGCCTGGATTACTTTCTGAGAGTGCGGCGGTGTTATTAGATGGTGTAAGGTATCCTGCCTGAATTACTATCTGAGAGTGTTGCGGTGTTATCAGATGGTGTTAGGTATCCTGCCTGGAATACTTTCTGAGAGGGTGGCGCTGTTATCAGATGGTGTAAGGTATCCTGCCTGGATTACTTTCTGAGAGGGTGGCGCTGTTATCAGATGGTGTAAGGCAGGGCCAGACTGGGAACAGAAACCGGCCCTGGCAAACTGCTCAGCCGGCCCACCCTGCGGTGAGGTGGAGTGCAGCCGAGCAGTTTGCGAGGGCCGGTTTCGGCCGATTTTGTTACAGGGGCCGATATTGCCGACCCCCGGTAACAAAAACGGCCCCCAGGGGCCCAAAACCGGCCCCCACCCTAGCGGCCTACCGCGGAAACGCCCGGTGCCCGCTATGGCCAGTCCGGCCCTGGTATAAGGTATCCTGCCTGGATTACTTTCTGAGTGTGGCGGTTTTATCAGATGGTGTAAGGTATCCTGCCTGGATTACTTTCTGAGATTTTGATGGTGTTATCAGATGGTGTAAGGTATCCTGCCTGGATTACTTTCTGAGAGTGTGGCGGTTTTATTAGATGGTGTAAGGTATCCTGCCTGGATTACTATCTGAGAATGCGGCGGTGTTATCAGATGGTGTAAGGTAACCTGCCTGGATTACTTTCCGAGAGTGAGACGGTGTTATCAGATGTTGTAAGGTATCCTGCCTGGATTACTATCCGAGAATGTGGCGGTGTTATCAGATGGTGTAAAGTATCCTGCCGGGATTACTTTCTGAGAGGGTGGCGCTGTTATCAGATGGTGTAAGGTATCCTGCCTGGATTACTTTCTGAGTGTGGCCGTGTTATCAGATGGTGTAAGGTATCCTGCCTGGATTACTTTCTGAGAGTTTGATGGTGTTATCAGATGGTGCAAGGTATCCTGCCTGGATTACTTTCTGAGAGGGTGGCGCTGTTATCAGATGGTGTAAGGTATCCTGCCTGGATTACTTTCTGAGAGTGTGGCGCTGTTATCAGATGGTGTAAGTTATCCTGCCTGGATTACTATCCCAGAATGTGGCGGTGTTATCAGATGGTGTAAGGTATCCTGCCTGGATTACTTTCTGCGAGTGTGGCCCTGTTATCAGATGGTGTCAGGTATCCTGCTTGGCTTACTTTCTGAGAGTTTGATGGTGTTATCAGATGGTGTCAGGTATCCTGCTTGGATTACTTTCTGAGAGTGTGGCGGTGTTATCAGATGGTGTAAGGTATCCTGCTTGGATTACTTTCTGAGAGTTTGATGGTGTTATCAGATGGTGTAAGGTATCCTGCCTGGATTACTTTCTGAGAGTGCGGCGCTGTTATCAGATGGTGTAAGGTATCCTGCCTGGATTACTTTCTGAGAGTGCGGCGGTGTTATCAGATGGTGTAAGGTATCCTGCCTAAATTACTTTCTGAGATTGCGGCAGTGTTATCAGATGGTGTCAGGTATCCTGCCTGGATTACTTTCTGAGAGTGCGGCGGTGTTATCAGATGGTGTAAAGTATCCTGCCTGGATTACTTTCTGAGAGGGTGGCAGTGTCATCAGATGGTGTAAGGTATCCTGCCTGGATTACTTTCTGAGAGTGTGGCGGTGTTATCAGATGGTGTAAGTTATCCTGCCTGGATTACTATCCCAGAATGTGGCGGTGTTATCAGATGGTGTAAGGTATCCTGCCTGGATCACGTTCTGAGAGTGTGGCGGTGTTATCAGATGGTGTAAGGTATCCTGCCTGGATTACTTTCTGAGAGTTTGATGGTGTTATCAGATGGTGTAAGGTATCCTGCCTGGATTACTTTCTGAGAGTGCGGCGGTGTTATTAGATGGTGTAAGGTATCCTGCCTGGATTACTTTCTGAGAGTGCTGCGGTGTTATCAGATGGTGTAAGGTATCCTGCCTGGATTACTTTCTGAGTGTGGCGCTGTTATCAGATGGTGTCAGGTATCCTGCCTGGATTACTTTCTGAGAGTGCGGCGCTGTTATCAGATGGTGTCAGGTATCCTGCCTGGATTACTTTCTGAGAGTGTGGCGGTGTTATCAGATGGTTTAAGGTATCCTGCCTGGGTTACATTCTGAGAGTGTGGCGGTGTTATCAGATGGTGTAAGGTATCCTGTCTGGATTACGTTCTGAGAGTGTGGCGGTGTTATCAGATGGTGTAAGGTATCCTGCTTGGATTACTATCTGAGAGTGTGGCGTGTTATCAGATGGTGTAAGGTATCCTGCCTGGATCACGTTCTAAGAGTGTGGCGGTGTTATCAGATGGTGTAAGGTATCCTGCCTGAATTACTATCTGAGAGTGTTGCGGTGTTATCAGATGGTGTCAGGTATCCTGCCTGTATTACTTTCTGAGAGTGTGGCGGTGTTATCAGATGGTGTAAGTTATCCTGCCTGGATTACTTTCTGAGAGGGTGGCGCTGTTATCAGATGGTGTAAGGCAGGGCCAGACTGGGAACAGAAACCGGCCCTGGCAAACTGCTCAGCCGGCCCCCTGCGGTGAGGTGGAGTGCAGCCGAGCAGTTTGCGAGGGCCGGTTTCGGCCGATTTTGTTACAGGGGGCCGATATTGCGACCCCTGGTAATATAAACGGCCCCCCAGGGGCCCAAAACCGGCCCCCACCCTAGCGGCCTACCGGGGAAACGCCCGGTGCCCGCTATGGCCAGCCCAGGCCTGGTGTAAGGTGTCCTGCCTGGCTTACGTTCTGAGAGTGTAGCGGTGTTATCAGATGGTGTAAGGTATCCTGCCTGGATTACTATCTGAGAGTGGCGGTGTTATCAGATGGTGAAAGAGATCCTGCCTGGATTACTATCTGAGAGTGTGTCGGTGTTATCAGATGGTGTAAGGTATCCTGCCTGGATTACTTTCTGAGAGTGTGGCGCTGTTATCAGATGGTGTCAGGTATCCTGCCTGGATTACTTTCTGAGAGTGTGGCGGTGTTATCAGATGGTGTCAGGTATCCTGCCTGGATTACTTTCTGAGAGTGCGGCGGTGTTATCAGATGGTGTAAGGTATCCTGCCTGGATTACTTTCTGAGAGTGTGGCGCTGTTATCAGATGGTGTAAGGTATCCTGCTTGGATTACTTTCAGAGTTTGATGGTGTTATCAGATGGTGTAAGGAATCCTGCCTGGATTACTTTCTGAGAGTGCGGCGTTGTTATCAGATGGTGTAAGGTATCCTGCCTGGATTACTTTCTGAGAGTGCGGCGTTGTTATCAGATGGTGTAAGGTATCCTGCCTGGATTACTTTCTGAGAGTGCGGCGGTGTTATCAGATGGTGTAAGGTATCCTGCCTAAATTACTTTCTGAGAGTGCGGCGGTGTTATCAGATGGTGTAAGGTATCCTGCCTGGATTACTTTCTGAGTGTGGCGGTGTTATCAGATGGTGTAAGTTATCCTGCCTGGATTACTATCCCAGAATGTGGCGGTGTTATCAGATGGTGTAAGGTATCCTGCCTGGATTACTTTCTGAGATTGCGGCGGTGTTATCAGATGGTTTAAGGTATCCTGCCTGGATTACTTTCTGAGAGGGTGGCGCTGTTTTCAGATGGTTTAAGGTATCCTGCCTGGATTACTTTCTGAGAGTGCGGCGGTGTCATCAGATGGTGTAAGGTATCCTGCCTGGATTACTTTCTGAGAGGGTGGCACTGTTATCAGATGGTGTCAGGTATTCTGCCTGGATTACTTTCTGAGCGTGGCGGTGTTATCAGATGGTGTAAGGCAGGGCCGGACTGGGAACAGAAACCGGCCCTGGCAAACTGCTCAGCCGGCCCCCCCTGGGGTGAGGGGGAGTGCAGCCGAGCAGTTTGCGAGGGCCGGTTTCGGCCGATTTTGTTACAGGGGGCCGATATTGCCGACCCCCGGTAACAAACGGCCCCCCAGGGGCCCAAAACCGGCCCCCACCCTAGCGGCCTACCGCGGAAACGCCCGGTGCCCGCTATGGCCAGTCCGGCCCTGGTGTAAGGTATCCTGCCAGGATTACTTTATGAGAGTGTGGCGGTGTTATCAGATGGTGTAAGGTATCCTGCCTGGATTACTTTCTGAGAGTGCGGCGTTGTTATCAGATGGTGTAAGGTATCCTGCCTGGATTACTTTCTGAGAGTGCGGCGGTGTTATCAGATGGTGTAAAGTATCCTGCCTGGATCACGTTCTGAGAGTGTGGCGGTGTTATCAGATGTTGTAAGGTATCCTGCCTGGATTACTATCCGAGAATGTGGCGGTGTTATCAGATGGTGTAAAGTATCCTGCCTGGATTACTTTCTGAGAGTGTGGCGGTGTTATCAGATGGTATAAGGTAACCTGCCTGGATTACTTTCCGAGAGTGCGACGGTGTTATCAGATGGTGTACGGTACCCTGCCTGGATTACTTTCTGAGAGTGTGGCGGTGTTATCAGATGGTTTAAGGTATCCTGCCTGGGTTACATTCTGAGAGTGTGGCGGTGTTATCAGATGGTGTAAGGTATCCTGTCTGGATTACGTTCTGAGAGTGTGGCGGTGTTATCAGATGGTGTCAGGTATCCTGCCTGGAATACTTTCTGAGAGGGTGGCGCTGTTATCAGATGGTGTAAGGTATCCTGCTTGGATTACTTTCTGAGAGTTTGATGGTGTTATCAGATGGTGTAAGGTATCCTGCCTGGATTACTATCTGAGAGGGTGGCGCTGTTATCAGATGGTGTAAGGTATCCTGCCTGGATTACTTTCTGAGAGTGTGGCGCTGTTATCAGATGGTGTAAGGTATCCTGCCTGGATTACTATCTGAGAGGGTGGCGCTGTTATCAGATGGTGTAAGGTATCCTGCCTGGATTACTTTCTGAGAGTTTAATGGTGTTATCAGATGGTGTAAGGTATCCTGCCTGGATTACTTTCTGAGAGTGTGGCAGTGTTATCAGATGGTGTAAGGTATCCTGCCTGGATTACTTTCTGAGAGTGTGGCGCTATTATCAGATGGTGTAAGGTATCCTGCCTGGATTACTTTCTGAGAGTGTGGCGCTGTTATCAGATGGTGTCAGGTATCCTGCCTGGATTACTTTCTGAGAGTGTGGCGCTGTTATCAGATGGTGTAAGGTATCCTGCTTGGATTACTTTCTGAGAGTTTGATGGTGTTATCAGATGGTGTAAGGTATCCTGCCTGGATTACTTTCTGAGAGTGCGGCGGTGTTATCAGATGGTGTAAGGTATCCTGCCTAAATTACTTTCTGAGAGTGCGGCGGTGTTATCAGATGGTGTAAAGTATCCTGCCTGGATTACTTTCTGAGAGGGTGGCAGTGTCATCAGATGGTGTAAGGTATCCTGCCTGGATTACTTTCTGAGAGTTTAATGGTGTTATCAGATGGTGTAAGGTATCCTGCCTGGATTACTTTCTGAGAGTGTGGCAGTGTTATCAGATGGTGTAAGGTATCCTGCCTGGATTACTTTCTGAGAGTGTGGCGCTATTATCAGATGGTGTAAGGTATCCTGCCTGGATTACTTTCTGAGAGTGTGGCGGTGTTATCAGATGGTGTTAGGTATCCTGCCTGGATTACTATCCCAGAATGTGGCGGTGTTATCAGATGGTGTAAGGTATCCTGCCTGGATTACTTTCTGAGAGTGCGGCGGTGTTATTAGATGGTGTAAGGTATCCTGCCTGAATTACTATCTGAGAGTGTTGCGGTGTTATCAGATGGTGTTAGGTATCCTGCCTGGAATACTTTCTGAGAGGGTGGCGCTGTTATCAGATGGTGTAAGGTATCCTGCCTGGATTACTTTCTGAGAGGGTGGCGCTGTTATCAGATGGTGTAAGGCAGGGCCAGACTGGGAACAGAAACCGGCCCTGGCAAACTGCTCAGCCGGCCCACCCTGCGGTGAGGTGGAGTGCAGCCGAGCAGTTTGCGAGGGCCGGTTTCGGCCGATTTTGTTACAGGGGGCCGATATTGCCGACCCCCGGTAACAAAAACGGCCCCCCAGGGGCCCAAAACCGGCCCCCACCCTAGCGGCCTACCGCGGAAACGCCCGGTGCCCGCTATGGCCAGTCCGGCCCTGGTATAAGGTATCCTGCCTGGATTACTTTCTGAGTGTGGCGGTTTTATCAGATGGTGTAAGGTATCCTGCCTGGATTACTTTCTGAGATTTTGATGGTGTTATCAGATGGTGTAAGGTATCCTGCCTGGATTACTTTCTGAGAGTGTGGCGGTTTTATTAGATGGTGTAAGGTATCCTGCCTGGATTACTATCTGAGAATGCGGCGGTGTTATCAGATGGTGTAAGGTAACCTGCCTGGATTACTTTCCGAGAGTGAGACGGTGTTATCAGATGTTGTAAGGTATCCTGCCTGGATTACTATCCGAGAATGTGGCGGTGTTATCAGATGGTGTAAAGTATCCTGCCGGGATTACTTTCTGAGAGGGTGGCGCTGTTATCAGATGGTGTAAGGTATCCTGCCTGGATTACTTTCTGAGTGTGGCCGTGTTATCAGATGGTGTAAGGTATCCTGCCTGGATTACTTTCTGAGAGTTTGATGGTGTTATCAGATGGTGCAAGGTATCCTGCCTGGATTACTTTCTGAGAGGGTGGCGCTGTTATCAGATGGTGTAAGGTATCCTGCCTGGATTACTTTCTGAGAGTGTGGCGCTGTTATCAGATGGTGTAAGTTATCCTGCCTGGATTACTATCCCAGAATGTGGCGGTGTTATCAGATGGTGTAAGGTATCCTGCCTGGATTACTTTCTGCGAGTGTGGCCCTGTTATCAGATGGTGTCAGGTATCCTGCTTGGCTTACTTTCTGAGAGTTTGATGGTGTTATCAGATGGTGTCAGGTATCCTGCTTGGATTACTTTCTGAGAGTGTGGCGGTGTTATCAGATGGTGTAAGGTATCCTGCTTGGATTACTTTCTGAGAGTTTGATGGTGTTATCAGATGGTGTAAGGTATCCTGCCTGGATTACTTTCTGAGAGTGCGGCGCTGTTATCAGATGGTGTAAGGTATCCTGCCTGGATTACTTTCTGAGAGTGCGGCGGTGTTATCAGATGGTGTAAGGTATCCTGCCTAAATTACTTTCTGAGATTGCGGCAGTGTTATCAGATGGTGTCAGGTATCCTGCCTGGATTACTTTCTGAGAGTGCGGCGGTGTTATCAGATGGTGTAAAGTATCCTGCCTGGATTACTTTCTGAGAGGGTGGCAGTGTCATCAGATGGTGTAAGGTATCCTGCCTGGATTACTTTCTGAGAGTGTGGCGGTGTTATCAGATGGTGTAAGTTATCCTGCCTGGATTACTATCCCAGAATGTGGCGGTGTTATCAGATGGTGTAAGGTATCCTGCCTGGATCACGTTCTGAGAGTGTGGCGGTGTTATCAGATGGTGTAAGGTATCCTGCCTGGATTACTTTCTGAGAGTTTGATGGTGTTATCAGATGGTGTAAGGTATCCTGCCTGGATTACTTTCTGAGAGTGCGGCGGTGTTATTAGATGGTGTAAGGTATCCTGCCTGGATTACTTTCTGAGAGTGCTGCGGTGTTATCAGATGGTGTAAGGTATCCTGCCTGGATTACTTTCTGAGTGTGGCGCTGTTATCAGATGGTGTCAGGTATCCTGCCTGGATTACTTTCTGAGAGTGCGGCGCTGTTATCAGATGGTGTCAGGTATCCTGCCTGGATTACTTTCTGAGAGTGTGGCGGTGTTATCAGATGGTTTAAGGTATCCTGCCTGGGTTACATTCTGAGAGTGTGGCGGTGTTATCAGATGGTGTAAGGTATCCTGTCTGGATTACGTTCTGAGAGTGTGGCGGTGTTATCAGATGGTGTAAGGTATCCTGCTTGGATTACTATCTGAGAGTGTGGCGTGTTATCAGATGGTGTAAGGTATCCTGCCTGGATCACGTTCTAAGAGTGTGGCGGTGTTATCAGATGGTGTAAGGTATCCTGCCTGAATTACTATCTGAGAGTGTTGCGGTGTTATCAGATGGTGTCAGGTATCCTGCCTGTATTACTTTCTGAGAGTGTGGCGGTGTTATCAGATGGTGTAAGTTATCCTGCCTGGATTACTTTCTGAGAGGGTGGCGCTGTTATCAGATGGTGTAAGGCAGGGCCAGACTGGGAACAGAAACCGGCCCTGGCAAACTGCTCAGCCGGCCCCCTGCGGTGAGGTGGAGTGCAGCCGAGCAGTTTGCGAGGGCCGGTTTCGGCCGATTTTGTTACAGGGGGCCGATATTGCGACCCCTGGTAATATAAACGGCCCCCCAGGGGCCCAAAACCGGCCCCCACCCTAGCGGCCTACCGGGGAAACGCCCGGTGCCCGCTATGGCCAGCCCAGGCCTGGTGTAAGGTGTCCTGCCTGGCTTACGTTCTGAGAGTGTAGCGGTGTTATCAGATGGTGTAAGGTATCCTGCCTGGATTACTATCTGAGAGTGGCGGTGTTATCAGATGGTGAAAGAGATCCTGCCTGGATTACTATCTGAGAGTGTGTCGGTGTTATCAGATGGTGTAAGGTATCCTGCCTGGATTACTTTCTGAGAGTGTGGCGCTGTTATCAGATGGTGTCAGGTATCCTGCCTGGATTACTTTCTGAGAGTGTGGCGGTGTTATCAGATGGTGTCAGGTATCCTGCCTGGATTACTTTCTGAGAGTGCGGCGGTGTTATCAGATGGTGTAAGGTATCCTGCCTGGATTACTTTCTGAGAGTGTGGCGCTGTTATCAGATGGTGTAAGGTATCCTGCTTGGATTACTTTCAGAGTTTGATGGTGTTATCAGATGGTGTAAGGAATCCTGCCTGGATTACTTTCTGAGAGTGCGGCGTTGTTATCAGATGGTGTAAGGTATCCTGCCTGGATTACTTTCTGAGAGTGCGGCGTTGTTATCAGATGGTGTAAGGTATCCTGCCTGGATTACTTTCTGAGAGTGCGGCGGTGTTATCAGATGGTGTAAGGTATCCTGCCTAAATTACTTTCTGAGAGTGCGGCGGTGTTATCAGATGGTGTAAGGTATCCTGCCTGGATTACTTTCTGAGAGTTTGATGGTGTTATCAGATGGTGTAAGGTATCCTGCCTGGATTACTATCCCAGAATGTGGCGGTGTTATCAGATGGTGTAAGGTATCCTGCCAGGATTACTTTCTGAGATTGCGGCGGTGTTATCAGATGGTTTAAGGTATCCTGCCTGGATTACTTTCTGAGAGGGTGGCGCTGTTTTCAGATGGTTTAAGGTATCCTGCCTGGATTACTTTCTGAGAGTGCGGCGGTGTCATCAGATGGTGTAAGGTATCCTGCCTGGATTACTTTCTGAGAGGGTGGCACTGTTATCAGATGGTGTCAGGTATTCTGCCTGGATTACTTTCTGAGCGTGGCGGTGTTATCAGATGGTGTAAGGCAGGGCCGGACTGGGAACAGAAACCGGCCCTG
Organism: Calotriton arnoldi; assembly: GCA_963921515.1. NCBI lineage: Eukaryota > Metazoa > Chordata > Amphibia > Caudata > Salamandridae > Calotriton > Calotriton arnoldi. Next base: position 136,917 of record CAWUFW010014662.1, on the reverse strand, counting down.
GCAAACTGCTCAGCCGGCCCCCCTGGGGTGAGGGGAGTGCAGCCGAGCAGTTTGCGAGGGCCGAGTTTCGGCCGATTTTGTTACAGGGGGCCGATATTGCCGACCCCCGGTAACAAACGGCCCCCAGGGGCCCAAAACCGGCCCCCACCCTAGCGGCCTACCGCGGAAACGCCCGGTGCCCGCTATGGCCAGTCCGGCCCTGGTGTAAGGTATCCTGCCTGGATTACTTTCTGAGAGTGTGGCGGTGTTATCAGATGGTGTAAGGTATCCTGCCTGGATTACTTTCTGAGAGTGCGGCGTTGTTATCAGATGGTGTAAGGTATCCTGCCTGGATTACTTTCTGAGAGTGCGGCGGTGTTATCAGATGGTGTAAAGTATCCTGCCTGGATCACGTTCTGAGAGTGTGGCGGTGTTATCAGATGTTGTAAGGTATCCTGCCTGGATTACTATCCGAGAATGTGGCGGTGTTATCAGATGGTGTAAAGTATCCTGCCTGGATTACTTTCTGAGAGTGTGGCGGTGTTATCAGATGGTATAAGGTAACCTGCCTGGATTACTTTCCGAGAGTGCGACGGTGTTATCAGATGGTGTACGGTACCCTGCCTGGATTACTTTCTGAGAGTGTGGCGGTGTTATCAGATGGTTTAAGGTATCCTGCCTGGGTTACATTCTGAGAGTGTGGCGGTGTTATCAGATGGTGTAAGGTATCCTGTCTGGATTACGTTCTGAGAGTGTGGCGGTGTTATCAGATGGTGTCAGGTATCCTGCCTGGAATACTTTCTGAGAGGGTGGCGCTGTTATCAGATGGTGTAAGGCAGGGCCGGACTGGGAACAGAAGCCGGCCCTGGCAAACTGCTCAGCCGGCCCCCCCTGGGGTGAGGGGGAGTGCAGCCGAGCAGTTTGCGAGGGCCGGATTCGGCCGATTTTGTTACAGGGGGCCGATATTGCCGACCCCGGTAACAAATACGGCCCCCCAGGGGCCCAAAACCGGCCCCCACCCAAGCGGCCTACCGGGGAAACGCCCGGTGCCCGCTATGGCCAGTCCGGCCCTGGTGTAAGGTATCCTGCCTGGATTACTTTCTGAGAGTGTGGCGGTTTTATCAGATGGTGTAAGGTATCCTGCCTGGATTACTTTCTGAGATTTTGATGGTGTTATCAGATGGTGTCAGGTATTCTGCCTGGATTACTTTCTGAGAGTGTGGCGGTTTTATCAGATGGTGTAAGGTATCCTGCCTGGATTACTTTCCGAGAGTGAGACGGTGTTATCAGATGGTGTAAGGTATCCTGCCTGGATTACTATCCGAGAATGTGGCGGTGTTATCAGATGGTGTAAAGTATCCTGCCTGGATTACTTTCTGAGAGTGTGGCGGTGTTATCAGATGGTGTAAGGTATCCTGCCTGGGTTACTTTCTGAGAGTGTGGCGGTGTTATCAGATGGTGTAAGGTATCCTGCCTGGATTACGTTCTGAGAGTGTGGCGGTGTTATCAGATGGTATAAGGTATCCTGCCTGGATTACTATCTGAGAGTGTGGCGGTGTTATCAGATGTTGTCAGGTATCCTGCTTGGATTACTTTCTGAGAGTGTGGCGGTGTTATCAGATGGTGTAAGGTATCCTTCCTGGATTACTTTCTGAGAGTGTGGCGCTGTTATCAGATGGTGTAAGGTATCCTGCCTGGATTACTTTCTGAGAGTGTGGCGCTGTTATCAGATGGTGTAAGGTATCCTGCCTGGGTTACTTTCTGAGAGTGTGGCGGTGTTATCAGATGGTGTAAGGTATCCTGCCTGGATTACGTTCTGAGAGTGTGGCGGTGTTATCAGATGGTATAAGGTATCCTGCCTGGATTACTATCTGAGAGTGTGGCGGTGTTATCAGATGTTGTCAGGTATCCTGCCTGGATTACTTTCTGAGAGTGTGGCGGTGTTATCAGATGGTGTAAGGTATCCTGCCTGGATTACTATCTGAGAGTGTGGCAGTGTTATCAGATGGTGTAAGGTATCCTGCCTGGATTACTTTCTGAGAGGGTGGCACTGTTATCAGATGGTGTCAGGTATTCTGCCTGGATTACTTTCTGAGAGTGTGGCGGTTTTATCAGATGGTGTAAGGTATCCTGCCTGGATTACTATCTGAGAATGCGGCGGTGTTATCAGATGGTGTAAGGTAACCTGCCTGGATTACTTTCCGAGAGTGAGACGGTGTTATCAGATGTTGTAAGGTATCCTGCCTGGATTACTATCCGAGAATGTGGCGGTGTTATCAGATGGTGTAAGGTATCCTGCCTGGGTTACTTTCTGAGAGTGTGGCGGTGTTATCAGATGGTGTAAGGTATCCTGCCTGGATTACGTTCTGAGAGTGTGGCGGTGTTATCAGATGGTATAAGGTATCCTGCCTGGATTACTATCTGAGAGTGTGGCGGTGTTATCAGATGTTGTCAGGTATCCTGCCTGGATTACTTTCTGAGAGTGTGGCGGTGTTATCAGATGGTGTAAGGTATCCTGCCTGGATTACTTTCTGAGAGTGTGGCGCTGTTATCAGATGGTGTAAGGTATCCTGCCTGGGTTACTTTCTGAGAGTGTGGCGGTGTTATCAGATGCTGTAAGGTATCCTGCCTGGATTACGTTCTGAGAGTGTGGCTGTGTTATCAGATGGTATAAGGTATCCTGCCTGGATTACTATCTGAGAGTGTGGCGGTGTTATCAGATGTTGTCAGGTATCCTGCCTGGATTACTTTCTGAGAGTGTGGCGGTGTTATCAGATGGTGTAAGGTATCCTGCCTGGATTACTTTCTGAGAGGGTGGCGCTGTTATCAGATGGTGTAAGGTATCCTGCCTGGATTACTTTCTGCGAGTGTGGCCCTGTTATCAGATGGTGTCAGGTATCCTGCTTGGATTACTTTCTGAGAGTTTGATGGTGTTATCAGATGGTGTCAGGTATCCTGCCTGGATTACTTTCTGAGAGTTTGATGGTGTTATCAGATGGTGTAAGGTATCCTGCTTGGATTACTTTCTGAGAGTGCGGCGGTGTTATCAGATGGTGTAAAGGCAGTGGTTCACAAACTGTGCGCCGCTGCACCCCGGTGAGCCTTTACAACTAGCCAGGGGCGCCGTGCACGTCTTTGGAAGGTGGGATAGGTATTTCTGCTGAAGAAGAATTTTGTAATGTGCAGGGTTTAAAACCTAAGAATCTTTTGTGGCCCCGAGTAACCCCTAAAATATTCCCAGAAATGCATACTCAGAGAAGCACCAGGGACGGTGTGCCTCAGAAACGAATGCAGTGGAGGGTGTGAAGTTTTTGACAGGCCCTTGCTGTCTTTTTCCTTCTATTCTCAGGCAGTTGGTCGGCATTTGTGACCGAGGTGGTGTCTCATTATTAGCAAAGCCAAAGCTCTCTGTCTAACCTTCTTCCTGTGGTAGTAACAAATTCTGTGTTGCACTGAGCGTGCCATGAAGAAAGAGAAGGCTGCTTGCAGACACATTGAAGCTGGAAGTCCCTTGCTGAAGCCATTGCCCAAACCATGCACAACATGGCAGAGGAAAGAGAACCGTAAGCTCCTGTAAGTGGCCTCTGTTTTCTTACACGCGTGGCTACCACCTACAGGGCACTCACTGACACTTTGAGGGTTGTAGGGAGGAAGTTGGGTGGTCTTGGGTCACAGTGACGTGTTCCAAGTTGCCACGCTTCCAAAGAGTCTTTTCTTAACCATGTCTCTACTCCTTTTTTGTTAAGAATATTAAGGACAATAATCATAAATATTACTGGAGTCATAACTTGTTTTTGTGTAGTAGCGCTTCTGTAATTTATAAGCACTGACAATAACAGGAGGGTACAGCTTCCAAATCATTCTACTTACCTTGGGGATGGAATGCTGACCAGCAGTGAGCATGCTTTTGTGAGCTGTATGTGTGGCAAACGCAATAGCTCTGGGTAATTAAGGTTTTAAATTTGGGGATTTCGTAAGGGCTCCACATAAATAGTGCAGGCCCTTAATTAATGTCTTATACTGCTGTCCAAGCTTCTGACGCTGTACAGTACATGTCAAATCTGATATGAATGTGAAAGGCTGCAGTAGCTTCCCTGCTCATCCACTCATTGACCTCTTGGCTGGCACTGTTAACATTGAGCGTCTTTCCGGTACTTCTCTATAGGTAACGCAGAACCTCCAGGTGCAGGTTTCAGGCAGGAGAGCTACACCTCAGGACAAGAACTTACAACCTACAGGCGCAGGTCGCAAACAGCAAACCTATACGGACCAATTCAAGTTTTTTATTAAACGACTGCTATATTTTTCTTTTGTTACACAATTGGTTATAACACCTGTGGTGATCACTCCAAGGTGATTGTGATGTTTCAAGAGGATTTATTCGAGTTGATTACAAGATCAGTAATGCAGTAGTATTCAGCAGTAATCAGCAGTAATCAGAGGTATTCAGCAGTAATCAGCCCCACCAGGAGCAGCCAGCAAGGTGCTCAGCCCTTCTCCAACTGTGTTACATCATCTCAAGAGTGTTCCACTGGTGGAGAGATGGATGACATGTAAAGCATAATAACCAAGATACTACATATCCTCCTTTCTTCCAGAAAGAAAATAGAAAAAAGGAAAATAGAATCAGATGTAGAAGCTAGAAGAACAAAATAGAGAAGAAAGGACTAGAGAGAAGCAAAACAGAGGTAGAGAGAAAGAAAGCACCCACAAATACAAAAGAAACAGATAAACATAACCTCATCCTCCTTTCTTTCTATAAATGAGAAAAAGAAATGAAGAAAAGAAAGAGAAACCATCAATGAGTCCTCTCTGTACACAAACTGGCCAGGTATGTATGCAAGAGAGGAATCCACATCAGGAGAAACGAAAAAGACAGAGAAGAAGAGAAATACATTATAAAAATCATTCTTCTCCATAATGTAATGAACATTTGAGTTAAAATAAAATAGAAAAGTACTGGGCTACAGTGTTGAGCAAGAAAAGGAAAACAGAGATGAAACACAAACGCCCAGTCTAACATGAACCAATGCACTATAGTTACTGGGTAAGAACCAAAACTATACACCCATGTGGGTAGTAGTATGAACGTGCATAGGTAACAACAAGAGAAAATCAAACTATTGTGCACTGTAGAATAAAACAAACAACCCACACTAGACACCTTAAGCAAGGTAAGAACGTGCACAGAAGTGAAGGTATAAGTAATGTAATGACATGTGTAATGTCATGTCCGTGTAAGGACGCACCTCGAATGGAGTACAGTGTTATGCACAAGATGAAGGGGAGACCCAACAAACATACCTCCGGAGAGGTCAAGAGTTTGTGCATTGTAGATGCGAGACAGAAACCACGCAACGTGTGAACCTAGATAGGTGTGCACTGAAACAAGAGACAAATACCTCGTGAAGAGGTCAACGTTGTGCACTAGAGTAGCAGGACAAAAATCCTTGCGAGACACCTCGTGTGGAGGTAAGAACAATGTGCAGTAATGACGGGACTAAAACCCCTGTGCACTGTAGTGACGGGATAAAAACCCCAGCGAGACACCTCGTGTTGAGGTAAAGATTGTGCACTGTGTGAAGGTAAGAACCTTAGACACCCTATGTAGGTTAAAATGTAAACCTAGACAATGTAAAAACATTGTGCACTGTGTGAGGGTAAAAATATTTGTACGGTGCACAAATAGAGGCGACACCACATGGAACGCACCTCGTAAGGAGGTGGGAAACTAGTGCACCAGTCAGAAAGCTTAACTGTAAGGGTACAGACACCTCGCAAAGAGATAACAATGTAGTGTACTCCGTGACGTAACAGAAACCCTCAACACCCTATGAAGGGTAAAGATAAAATAAATTTAGCATACACGTGTGAAAACATTTGTAGATTAGACTTATGCATCACGTGGTAACCTGTAAATAAAACAAAAGTTAAGCTGAAAACTCAGACATCCTGTAAAGAAAATGAAAGTCTACAAACACATTTAGCCACTAGATGGCAGCGAAACTCAGAGAGAAAACCAAAAGATGTCTGAAGAACAAGATTCCAGAGTCTTGAAAAATCCCACGCTGCACTCGAGAAACCTACAAACATGCTTTGTGCCACCACGAAGAGAATTAAGTCACAACAGGTGGTGTTAAGAGACTAACGCTCCGACAAACCTCTCGACGATGGTTCTGTCCGTCTTAAACCTGGAGAGTGAAAATTCAAATGCTGCAGAGAACACTCAGTGACCTGAAGGAAGAAAAGTACCTTGAAAGTTGAAGAAATCAACCGGTGATGAGCTGCAGACAAAGAGTCCTTGCAACTTGACATTCCCATTGCTTCAGAGTTCTCCCAACGAGAAAAAAAAACTTTATTGAGTACATCATGGAGACCTGGTTGGCAAAACGAGAGAAAGGCAGCAAAATGTTATGTAACTTCGCCAACCAACAAAATGGCGGAACGCAATTCACGTCGTGCCGGGTGGCTCCAGGCGCATATGTGCTCCCCAACATTGGACTGAATCTGACAACCCCTCGAAGAAGACAGACGTCACAGAGAAATCGTGGCAGGCAGCAAGACGCAGGTGAGTGCGCGCGCTGGCGCTCTTGAGTTTTCAAAGAACAACGGAGCGGTGAAACTGGCAATGTCCCTCAATAAAGAGTAATAATAATAGTCGAGAAATGACTCTACAGAATTTTGGCGATGATCTTCTAAAGAACCTGCTACTACCACCTCTTCAGGACCTCAAGCAACTTCAAAAACACAGGACCTACTGCAACTCAAGTGAAGCTAGTCAACTGCCATCCTGACCCCACCAATGACCTCCCATTGGTCGCCCACAGCAGTGCGTCTGGGGAAGTGCCACTACAAGAGCTGCCCATCCTGTCTTGGGCATCTACTCCCCACTACCTAACTGCGTCCTGTGCTGTGCTTTCAATGAGGCTAAGCCTGCCACTCCTTAACGTCTGCACTGTCTGGAAGAAGTATGTTTCTGGCTCTAATCTGTGTTGCCTGCCATTTTTCAACGTCTGCACTCTGGGAAGGAAGACTGCTGCTTGCTCACTGCTACCTCTACTTGTACTGTGCTTTCAGTGAGGGTAAGCCTTCTTACTTTGACATTCAAAGCCTTCTGTGCTCCTGTTTCAACTACTCCCGGGACAATTTTCCGCTTAGGGGCAGCATTTCCAATTATTGCTGTTTCCTTTCATCTCGGTCTCTTTATTCAAGATGCCAGTGTTTTCAGGGTCCCAGTCGTAGCGAGGTGTTTTTTTGTTTCCGCAGCGTTTACAACTTTTGACAATCTGTCATTTGATCTTTCCAGCTAAAGCTGTGATCGGATTATATCCTGCAGCAAATGACTTTGCCTATGTTAGCTGGTCAGTGGGGGACTTTTCTTTTTTATTTCAGTTACTGCTGGGGTTGGCGAACAACATGGCAGTTGGATCTTTGCCATTCAAAATCTACACGAGCCTCCCGAAGCGCGCACACTCATCGCGCGCAGCCTCTCCATACCTGTGTTCCCTCCGTGATGTCTCCCATGACGTGTGTGGATTCTTCAATCTCTGTGCTGTGGAGGACGTCTGGGCGTACGCTTTTGCCGCAAGCCATCCGGTGCGGCGTCTTTAAGCGTGCCGCCATTTTGTGGATGGAAAGGTATGCTGATGCGAAGTAAGTCTCTACACCTACTGCGTTTTTCAGTTGTTCCGGTTCTTTTGGGGTTTCATTTATGGCTCGGAACCTGGGGATAATACAACTGTAATACAACCATGCCATCTAGTGGCCTTCTAGCACCACTGCAGCATCTTCGAATTTCCAGCTGAATACAGTTTTTTTTAATTTTTATTCAAGTCTTTCCGTTTGCCAACCACGCTGTTTCACGATTTCTTCAATCAAGTCTGTGATCTCACAGGTACTCTCTCCTTTTCGTGCTTGTGCCTGCCTGTCAATGCGGTTCACGACTGGAACTTCTTCCCTGTTTCAACCTAACTCAGTTACCTTACTTCTGGGATGGCATGACTTGCCTCAAACTAACTGTTTCTGACTGTTAGTGCTGTATTATTATCTATCCACCGACGGCACCTGCACCTACTATCTTTTGGTCACAAAGTCTACATTGTCTGGTTGGTTTTCCTAAAGGATCTCTACTCTGATCTTCAGTTTAAAGTCTGCCTGCTTTTTCGTTACGATGCGAAACTCACAAGGGAAATGCCAGTTTTCATTGTTCTCTTTTAAATTGCTCAGTGTCAGGGGGTTTGTTTATTGTTTGCAGCATATTCTTGCATTTTCTTTTCTTGGCACGTTTATGTTATGTTCCTTCCCAGAAGGGATTTTCAAGGCAGTTGTTGCTCGGGTGAGTAGTCGCTCACCGGCGTGTGTCACAGGGCTATGTCATTACATTTCTGCTTCTGTTACAAATGTTTTACATTTGTTTACTGTTCTTTTTGCATGCTTCTTGTTCCCCTACACTGGGATTGCAATGGGTTTTTAGTCCCATTTGCCAGCAATGGGTTTAAGTCCCATCTGCTCACTGTTTTCTTGTACACAGTTTTATTTCAATTCTTTTACGCATCTCTTTTTCAAGAGATTAGTCATGGGTCCCTACCCATGTGTTCGGGTTCCTACCCACATTTTAGTCACGGGTTCCTACCTGAAAAGCTAACATTTTGTTGCTTTAGTGCACAGTGTGGTATATTCACACTATTTGTCCATACACGGACACCTCTCGTCTTATTTGTTTACCCTACATAGGGTGTGCACAACTCTGTTCTACCTCCCTCCTGGGAGCTATGCAAGGGTGTAGCCCCTTTGCATTAAGTATATGGGTTCCCACCCATACACTGTTTTGTCATAAGTACCTACTCATATGTGCTGTATTAACACAGTTACATTACTACAGTGCACAGTATGGTTTTTCCACACAAAGTTGGTCCTTACACTGAGATGTGTATGGGGAGCATTACCAGTTTTGTGCACAACGCATCTCTATCCCAAGAGATTAGTCATGGGTTCTCACCCATGCATTCGAGTTTACATATTTAGCTTACGTTTTTACCCTATTTGAGTGCATTTCATGCTTTCATTGCTAAGTATGTTCCGTTTCTATTGTATTTTATATTGCTATATTTGCACTGTTAACTTTGCATTACATTTTTGTCATTGTGTAATGATAATGGTGTTTAGATGAAGAATCACCCTTATTTTTCTTCATCTTCCTTGTTTCTTTCTTCTTTTCTGTTTTCCATCTGAGGTTTTCTTCTTGTGTCTCTTGTGGATTCTGGGCTTTACTCTGCTTTTCTGTCGTGTTTCCTTCCTCTGCGTTCGTCGCAGCCTATAGCCCTGTGTTCTGTTAGTTTTCCTTTTTTAGCCTCCATTCATTCCTGTTCTGGCCAGTGGGTGTGCTTTGGAGCAGTCTTTTGTGCTTTCTTTTATCCTTTCCTCTGACGTTGTTGTTTTTTTTTTTCTTTTCTGTTGTGTAAGAAGGGAGGATGGTTTCTATGTTTGTTTTCCTTTCTTCTCTGTTACTTGATGTTGCTCTTCTTTAGATTGTTTTGCGGTTCTGTTTCCTCTTTGTTTTCTCCTTCTGGTTTCTTCTCTCTTTTTCTCTCATTGTTGTTCTTTTGTTCATTTGGGAGAAAGGGGGATATGTTATATCCTGACTTCATGGTTATGCATGCCCTGCTTGTAGAATCCTACAGTGATGACATGGTTTGGAATGTTGTCAGTCAAATGAGTCACAGTTGACTGGGCTGAGCTGCCTGCTGGCTGCTCCTGGTGGGGTCTTGTCATGGTCTTGTTCTAGTCTTGATCTGGTCTACTTATGGTCTCCCTGTGATCTTGTACCATCTTGTAATAAACCTCTTTGAATCACCAGAACTGAGTGTACTTGATCACTACAGAATTTTATTTAAGTAGAGTAGATATAAAGCTACTGCAAGCCCCACCAGGAGCAGCCTCCTAGCTGCTCAGCGCATCTTCCAACTGACCACACACACACACCAGCCACCCAAGCATTCCACTCACACTAACATTCTACACGGAACACTCACACTGGCTGAGCAGCTAGTTACAGAGAGGTGTAAAGAAACATATGTATAAACCTGAGGATACTACATTATCCTCTTCCTCTCGAAATGGAAAACAAAAGAGGAACCTCAATACCTTTATCGGCTTCATCCCAATTAACCCCTTCCGTGCTCGCATCGGCCAACGGCCGTCGCGAGCACTACCTCCCCAGTGCTGCGAACGACCATTGGCCGACGCAGCCCCGCCCACTCCGTGGAACGCCCGCACCGCGGCGGAATTGCCACCGGGGTAAACGGGTTAATTTCAGGGAGAAAAATGTGAGTACTCGCGAGGTCGTGTTTACATCCCCCCTCCCGAAAAAAAGTGACATGATGGGGAGCCGCGGCAAACGTCCAATTAGGTCAAGGGAGCCGCAGGTCGAAAAAGTTTGGGAACCACTGGTGTAAGGTATCCTGCTTGGATTACTTTCTGAGAGTTTAATGGTGTTATCAGATGGTGTAAGGTATCCTGCCTGGATTACTTTCTGAGAGTTTGCTGGTGTTATCAGATGGTGTAAGGTATCCTGCCTGGATTACTTTCTGAGAGTTTGCTGGTGTTATCAGATGGTGTAAACAGATATGCTGAATCATCTCATGACAAATTATCATATTGTGACCTTGCAAACCTTGCTGGTTGAGTGTGGCAAGCCCCCTACGAGTTGTTTCTGCAGTAGTAGTTGGATGAGACTGAGCAATAGACTGGGGGAGAGGTAAGTGGCCTTGCAGGGCTGTATAGAGTTATTGCTGTGGGCACCGCTGACGTCACCACCATCCATATCACCGAGTTCGTAGATATTCGACTCCTCAGTGTTGCATCAAAACCACTTTTTCCTCATGTAATGTAACGCTTGCTTTTGTAATATGCCCACTTGTAATCTTCTCCTCATGTTCCTATTGTGAAGCGCTCTGACACCTTTAAAAAAAAAAACGCGGCTCTGGCTGAGAGAATGATGACCCCCCTCCCCACACCAAGGGTCACCACATCAATAGTCATTACATGAGACGCAAGCGGTGACGCAGATGAGGCAGCCCCCGGCGCCGGGTGAGTAACTGGAGCCCCCTCGAGGCACCACTGACTCCTGCACTCCCACTGATCTCCACTGCACTGACGTTTCTTGGATCCTCAGCTGCGAGCCTCTTCTGGACCGACAGATGCTACTGACGTCACTACCACCATCCGTCCCAGCAGTGTTGTGCTTCTGCGGTGCCGACGAGGGATGGGGGGGCTGCTTGGTGGTATCTTCAGGTGGACCGGACACTTCCCTGTGGTCACTGACTGACGGACACGGAGGGAGGGTCAGTGCCGATGCTGCTTCATTATCAGTCGGGGCCAGAGCCGGGGCGCGGCTTGGGAAGGACCACGGACTCCACGGCATTGGAGTGGGGCAAGGCCAGTAACGTGCCGCCCCCTGACCCCCTCCCCCCCACCCCCCCCCAACATACCTACTGCTATCAGTGCTCCCTTCCGATGGTTGATCTCAAGAAAGGAACCTAACCCCAGTCACACCGAGCACAGCCGCAGCCGGGGCCAGGCCCAGAGAAGGACTGACCGCCCCCCAAATCAAACAGACAAGATAGTCTGAGAGCCCCATACATATGTCGTGTGTAGCGCCTAGTATCTGGTGTGTGGTATTAAAGCACCTCGATCCGATCCACAGTCCTGCCCCCGGCGCCTCTGGGCAGGTCCAGGGGAGCAGTGTCTCTCTTCGGGGCCTGTGCATAGCGCCCCGAGGCTCAGGGCGGAGTCAGAGGCGCTGTATGGGGTGGAATGAACTCTGGGCTCCTCTGTCCTTAATGAGAATCCTTCACCGAGAGCTCCTGTGAGAAGCACCCGAGAGGCCTGTCCAGGGGTGCAGAGGAGGTGAGGCCTGTCCAGGGGTGCAGAGGAGGTGAGGCCTGTCCAGGGGTGCAGAGGAGGTGAGGCCTGTCCAGGGGTGCAGGGGAGGTGAGGCCTGTCCAGGGGTGCAGGGGAGGTGAGGCCTGTCCAGGGAATGCAGAGGAGGTGAGGCCTGTCCAGGGGGGTGCAGAGGAGGTGAGGCCTGTCCAGGGGGGTGCAGAGGAGGTGAGGCCTGTCCAGGGGGTGCAGAGGAGGTGAGGCCTGTCCAGGGGTGCAGGGGAGGTGAGGCCTGTCCAGGGGTGCATGGGAGGTGAGGCCTGTCCTGAGCTGGGGGTGCAGAGGAGGTGAGGCCTGTCCAGGGGGGCTGAGGAGGTGAGGCCTCTCCAGGTGGGAGGCTGAGGAGGTGTGGCCTGTCCAGGTGGGGTGCAGAGGAGGGGAGGCCTGCCCGGGGGGGAGGGAGGGGTGCAGACTAGGTAAGGCCTGTCCAGGTGGGGTGCAGAGGAAGTGAGGCCTGTCCAGTGATGCAGAGCAAGTGAGGCCTGTCCAGGCGGTGTAGAGGAGGTGAGGCCAGTCCAGAGGTTGCAGAGGAAGTGAAGCCTGTCTAGGGTGTGGGTTGCCTGGGTGGGGGGTGCAGAGGAGGTGAGGCCTGTCCAAGCAGGAGGAGGGTGTGGGGGGGAGGGGGGGGAGAGTTGAGGCCTGTGCAAGGGGTGCAGCGAAACTCTCTGTCCTGACTCGGGGTGCAGAGGAGGTTAAGCCTGCCCGGATAGGGATGAAGAGAAGGTGAGGCCTGTCCGGATAGAGGTGCAGAGGATAGATAGATTACTTTATTGTTTGATTAATAAAAACCATTACAATATTGACGTACTGATACTAAAGCATATATCAATTGACGGTGCAGAGGAGGAGAGGCCTGTCCTGTGCTGAGGAGGCAAGGCCTGTCCACAGGGGGGGCAGAGGAGGCGAGGCCTGTCCACCGGGGTACAGAGGAGGCGAGGCCTGTCCAGGGGGTGCAGAGGCGGTGATGCCTGTCCTGGGGGTGCAGAGGAGGTGAGGCCTGTCCAGGGGTGCAGAAGAGGTGAGGCCTGTCCTGTACATGGGGGTGGAGGGTGCAGAGGAGGTGATGCCTGTCCTGTGCTGAGGAGGCGAGGCCTGTCCACGGGAGGTGCAGAGGAGGTGAGGCCTGTCCACGGGGGTACAGATGAGGCGAGGCCTGTCCTGTGCTTGGGGTTACAGAGGAGGTGAGGCATGTCCAGAAGCGGTGTGGAGAGGTTGAAGCCTGTGCAGGGGGTGCAGCGAAACTGCCTGTCCTGACTCGGGGTGCAGTGGAGGTGAGGCCTGTCCTGTGCTTGGGAGTGGGGAGTGCAGAGGAGGTGAGGTCTGTCCTTAGCTTTGATGTGCTGAGAAGGTGAGTCCTGTCCTGTTCTTGGGGGGTGGGGCACAGAGGAGGTGAGGCCTGCCCATGGGGGGTGCTGAGGAGGTGAGGCCTGTCCAGAAGGGGTGCGGAGAGGTTGAAGCCAGTGCAGGGGTGCAGCGAAACTGCCTGTCCTGACTCGGGGTGCCGAGGAGGTGAAGCCAGTCCAGGGGGCAGAGGAGGTGAGGCATGTCCAGGGGGCAGAGGAGGTGAGGCATGTCCAGGGGGCAGAGGAGGTGAGGCCTGTCCAGGGGGCAGAGGAGGTTAGGCCTGTCCAGGGGTCAGAGGTGGTGAGGCCTGTCCTGTGCTTGGGGGGAGGTGGTGGGGTACAGAGGAGGTGAGGCCTGTCCAGAAGGGGTGTGGAGAGGTTGAAGCCTGTGCAGGGGGTGCAGCGAAACTGCCTGTCCTGACTCGGGGTGCAGTGGAGGTGAGGCCTGTCCTGTGCTTGGGGTTACAGAGGAGGTTAAGCCTGCCCGGATAGGGATGAAGAGAAGGTGAGGCCTGTCCGGATAGAGGTGCAGAGGATAGATTGATTACTTTATTGTTTGATTAATAAAAATCATTACAATATTGACGTACAGATACTAAAGCATATATCAATTGACGGTTAAGATGTTTACACACAATGAAAAGAATAAAAAGGAGGTTCACTCATTTCTGAATTCATGCTACATAGTTTCCTCACAGTCTATAAAATCCCAAATACGGCCCTTGGGCCAATAAAGGTGTCATGTGTGATAGCAGTTTGTAGAAACTTATGATATTCAACAATAATAATTGCATAAAACCTAGTCAGCACCTATTCAAATCTCGTGGGCTCTCCAAGTTCATTCTACTTCAAGTGGGGCTGCGTCACAGGGTGAGTTCTGAACCAAAGAGCACTTCAATTACGTTACAGTCGAAAGACACTAATAGTTTGTTAAATTTTAACTTCGTATTAAAAGAAGGGAGCTAGGCTCTCGTCTTTACTAAAATTCTACTAACAATCCCACTTACATTGTACAGATCAACTTCAAGGGGTACGGGAAAATGTGTAAATTAGCATATTTATGGCGTTAGAGCGGCGCAGTGCTGGTTGATAATTATTGACTCACCGGCTCTCACACTGAGTAAGCCTTTTTGCCGCTCTTGTAACAAACCTGGTGAACGGGACGTTAAGCATCTGGTTCTCTGGGTTCATGGACGTAAGGATGGCTTGACGGCAGCAGCGAACACTAAGCTTGTTCCATTCGCCCCGTAACAGCATTTTTCGGTCATTAAGAAATACAGGGCAAAGACATACCACGTGCTCAATAGATTCCTTACCACTCCCGCACCCCTACACATGGTGTTATCGTTTGTACGGCGCCAAACGTATTTTTTTCCAGTACTCTGCATAGGTATACGACAGATATGGGGCCTCACCCCCTGCCTTAAACCCTGATAAAACCGTCCAAGCATGTTTACGATATGCCAGTTTCGCACTGTCCGAGTGAAAAGACCTGGAACGAACATTCTTTTTAGTCAAAATTTGGAGGGCTTGCTGAGAAGGATTAGTGTCCCAGATTTCTTTTGCCTCCAGAAGTTGTAAGGAATCATCTAAGTAGCATCGATATGATTGTCCCTGTTGGCCAAGTGATATTTCCAGCCACATCATAGCCTCCAGGCTCGATTCTCTGGCCGAGCGTAGCTTGTTGCACAGCTTGATAAATGCTCCGGCCCCAACTGCTCGAGGATCTTGGAGGCCAAACTCAAGTCGAATCTATGCCGGGGATGAGGATTTTGGTAGGCTCAACACTTGCTTAAAGATCCTTGTTGTTATTTTATTCACCAGACTGTTGTCCTTCCCTAACATAATCTCCTGACCGTAAGTTAGATAATTGGAGATCTTGACCTTCAAAACAGTTATTATAGGGACAGGCTTGGGCCGGATAGCTGCCTTGCAAGCTTCGTGAGTACTACCTGGACAGTGCTTTAACTCCGACCTCGTCCCTGTGTTTTGAGAAGGTGCACCTCCTATCCATGTGGACCCCTAAATATTTGTATGAGACGGCCTTTTCGATGCTTTTTCCATTAAACTGCTATCCATCTCCTTGGTATTTCCTTAACCCGTAGGTAATTACCCTTGTCTTTGATAGATTTAATTCCAGGTCATTTGAGGTAGTGTAGGAGAACAACCGACCAAGCAGCCTCTGCAGCCCGACCCTGGTATGACTAATCAGGACAAGGTCATCTGCGTACAAAAGGTTGCTGACCCTGGTTCCCCCTAGGTTTGGAGGGAGGGAGTTCACATCTTCACGTGACTGTTGCTTGATCCTTTGACCGACAAGGCTATCTCACTTACCTATAAAAAACGTATAAACAACACGCCAGACCCCCTGGGACCACTCCGGGAAGCCTGGGAGTCGGACGTGGGCCTCCTTGAGGACGATGACTGGCTAGAGGCCTTGCAAAGTCCGAGAGAGATAGCAGTTAGGGCCCGATTCCGACTAGTCCAGCTGCGCATCCTGCACCATTCATATGTACCCAGGACAACACAACACCGTATTGGCTATTGTGATTCTGATAAATGCCTGCGGGGGTGTAATGAGCCGGGAACGTTCTTTCATATCCTGTGGGAGTGCCCCGTGATACGGAGCTACTGGATGAGTGTGGCCCAGGTCATGTCTGAGGTGGTGGGGTCTACGGTCCCGCTGGACGTCAGGTGGTTTGTCCTGGGAGTGACGGGAGAGGTGGTCTGGCCCAAGTGGGAGACGATCTGGCTCGCGCAAGCCGGGATAGTGGCGAAACGAAATATAGCCAGACTTTGGGGAGCGAGAGAAGTTCCTTCGGTGGGAGGATGGAAAAAAGACCTCGACTGGTGCCAACGGGCTGAACGGGTGGTGTATCAGAGCCGAGGTTGTCCGCGGAAATGGGAAAAGATCTGGAGGGCCTGGAGGACGTATAGGGGGGATCTATTGTCAGATTGAAGGGGACATTTATTGGGTTAGGGAGGGACCCGGGGCTGGATGAGGGGTTATACAGGGGCCTAAGGGACTGTACAATATGATTTATTTTTTGTACTCGGAACTGCTGATTCACCGCTGAATACTTGACAAGTGGAATGGAAAGCATTTATGTGGTTGTTTGTAATAAAAAGATGTTTTAAAAAAAATATTTGTATGAGACGGCCTTGTCCATGCTTTTTCCATTAAACTGCCATCCAACTCCTTGGTATTTCCTTAACCCGTAGGTAATTACCCTTGTCTTTGATAAATTTAATTCCAAATCATTTGTGGTGGTGTAAAAGAACAACTGATCAAGCAGCGTCTGCAAGCCGACCCTGGTGTGGCTGAACAGGGCAAGGTCATCTGCGTACAAAAGGTTACTGACCCTGGTTCCCCCAAGTTTTGGAGGGGGGGCGTTCACATCTTCAAGTGACTGTGATGGATCCGAGATAAAGAGGTTGAAAAGGAGAGGCGCCAACACACAACCTTGTTTTACTCCGCGTGTTTGTATTTTTCTGGAGATGTGGGAGCCGTCACCCAGTTTATACGGATCCACGTATTAGTATGTAACTGGATTATGGCCTGTAAGAGAGAGGTGGAGTGCCACATCTCTACAGTTTAGACCATAATTGACCCCCAGGCACACGATCGAAAGCTGCTTTGAAATCAACAAAGCTGTAGTGAATTAGCATTTTTGAAGCCGCAGCTTCGTCCAACAGGACTGATATCGCAAGCAAGTTTGTTCCTGATTTTGCCTCAAATCTCGTCTGGTTGAAGGGTATGAGATGTTTTTTGCCACAGTGACAGATCTTGAAGCAACAGACTGGCATAGTATTTGGATTCAACGTCTAAAAGTCCAATTATCCTGTAATTTCTCGGATCAGATCTCATGCCACCTTTATAAATTGGATGTATGATGGCTCGACTCCAGGACTCAAGTATTAGCTGGTTAGTCCAACAATAACCGAAAAGGTGTGCCAGGTGTTCGGCCCAGACATCAGTACCCTGCTTGTACAGTGCCTGTGGAAGGCCTTTTGGCCCGGGAGCCCTGTCTGAGCGGCTTTTAATTATAATATGTGCTGTTCTAGTAGTCGGAGCTTCTAATGCTTTTGATGCCTGTTGGAAGGGCACCTCCCGCTGGTGCAAGGATTTAGTATCAGTTGCTAATGGCATCCAGGTGGCCATGTCTATGGGATGCAATTTTTTTTTAAGCAGTTGGCTAGAAAAGATCTCCCATGATGTAGTGAGCGGGGTATCATCGAGGCTCCTTATCGCTAACTGGGCTCGGCATGCTGTCATTATTGTTGCTATCAAAGGATCTGACCATATTAACTTTTTAAGGTTCTCTGTAAAAATTCCTTTTGTTGTCAGATTTGTCGTGGCGTGCCGAGCTACACTAAGTGACAAGGTGATTACTTGGGGTCGATGGTCACTATCACCTCGTGCAGCGATGGTGTAATTTATTTTCGATTAGTGTAGTCTAAAAAAGAATAAGTGCGGCCATTTGTTCTTGTCCAGTTTGGAGGGCTGCCCATGGGGAAACGACCATTCAAAGTTATATAGCCCAGAATGTTGAACTGTGGTACCCCGTATTCACCAGGTCTACTGTATTTGTTGCTGGTAGGCTTTGTTTGTTCCATAATGGGAGGACTTATTGCGTCGTGCTCGTCTGGAGAGTCTTAAAAGAGTTTGTGTTGTAATCTCCAGTCATCAGACTTTCATAGGTTACACATGATCCGGAGCAGGTGATCAAACTTGAGCCTTTTCTCCCTGGCGCTTGGTGAAATATATACGTTGATCAAGAGCATTTGTTTGGTAGATTTGGAGCTTCTGATTCTAATACCGGTAATCCAATCTTCTTCGAATTGTAGCTGGTCGATGTTCACGTTTAACTTGCCAGTGCCAGGTGCTGAGGAGGTGAATCCTGTCCAGAGGGGGATGCCCAGGAGGTGAGGCCAGTACAGAGGGGGTGCAGAGGAAGGGAGTTCTGTCCACGGTGTGCAGAGGAGTTGAGGCCTGTCCTGTGTTTGGCGTGAGTTGGAGGTGAGGCTTGTCCTGTGCTTGGAGGGTGCAGAGGAGGTGAGGCCTGTCCTGTGCTTGGAGGGTGCAGAGGAGTTGAGGCCTGTCCCGGGGGTGCAGAGGAGGTGAGGCCTGTCCAGGGGTGCAGAGGAGGTGAGGCCTGTCCAGGAGGTGAGGCCTGTCCTGGGATGCTGAGCAGGTGAGGCCTGTCCAGGGGTGAGTGCAGATGCCTGTCCAGGGGGTGCAGAAGTGGTGAGGCCTGTCCTGTACTTGGGAGTGGGGAGTGCAGATGAGTTGAGGCCTGTCCTGTGCTTGGGGGTGTAGAGGTGATGGGGCCTGTCCTGGGGGCTGTAGAAGAGGTGAGGCCTGTCCAGCTGGTACAGAGCAGAGGTGCGGCCTGTCCTCTGCTGGGGTGAAACCTGGCCTGTAGGGGTAGATGGTGAGGCCTGTCCTGACTCTGCATGATTTACTATATGGTAATACTTCCTTGAAATGTTGCTCATTTTGCCCCTCCTTCAGGCCATATGAAACCAGTGTTTGCCCCCACCTACCCTCTTGACCAGAGAGTTCCCCGGATCCTGCCAGTTAGTACATGCTCACCTGTCAAGAGAACTGACAGACAGCATAGGACCTTTCCTGCTGGTGGACACTGAACGCTTCCTGTTAGTCACTCCATTGGGTGCAATCCCATCAGTGCTGCGGCTGCACAGAAGCAATGCACTCAGGTACATTCCCTGACCTCACCTGTCAGAATGTCAGGAGCTCCCCAATATCTTATCCCACATGACTGCCCTAGAGTGCGCTAATCGGCCCCCAATCAGTGAGATCGCCCTCCAAACAAATTTCTCTACATCAAAAATATGTTTTATCTCAAAAGATTTCACCATGTTCATCTAAAGGATGAGAGGTGAGCAGTCCGCATTCGAACAACATCCTCGTATCCATCAGGACACACCAAAGCTGCTCCAATTTATGAAAAAGTTGAAGATGCATCTCGTTAAAGAACCCTACATCACAAGAGCATTAACCGTCCACAAACCAGCTACGTCTCATATCACTTTATGCTTGTCTTTGACCATCTACAGCGCTCCATTGCCTTTTCGCTGGGTTCATGCCATAGTAATACCATATACATACATACATTCATCCTTATTGGCATGACGAGTGGGCCCTTGTACAGCTTCCCTGTCCGCTCATATACCTGCCCGGCCCTGTGCTGGGGAGCGGTGCTGCCCTCCATTCACTGTTGTCGGCCACGGAATGGGTGACCACCCATCGTTCAAGGCATTGCTTCACTCCTTGCCCTTCCGGGGCAGTGGTCACTAATTGCACATCTTCATCCAATCTGCGTCTTTTTCACTTGCTCACGGGCTGCCTGGTTCCCATCACAACGGAGGGCCTTCAGGTCCTGCCATCCCGAATGTCCCTCACTGACTTGCTGACCCCGGCATCGTCCACCAGCCATTTGACTCACATGTTGTAGGTGACGTGTCCCCTGCTGCCTCCAACTGTCTTCAGTGCCCTTTCGGGTGGGTCGCCTCCCTTCCACTCCTGGTTCATCTTAAGATCAGAGATTGGATGCATTGATGCCTTGTTGCTGCCATTTCTCAGCATTCGGTCGCACGCTGCATCAGCTTAAAGTTGAATTGCTGTTGCTCAGAGACCATGGTTTCTATAAATGTAAGAGTCTGGTTGACTGATTTATGGAGGGTCGGCAGAATTATGTACAAAGACTTTAACATGACATTTGTCAACCAGATTGATTTCATTTGTATGTTTCATGGGCTCTAAATGGAAAGATGGGGTTCTGAAGAAGCGGACTTAGCTGTTTGGATATGCTCTCTGAGACTGTGTGTGGGCTGTATCTTCACTCAGACCTTGTTCAGCCTGTGGGTGCGCTGTATCTTCACTCAGACCTTGTTCAGCCTGTGTGTGGGCTGTATGTTGACTCAGACCTTGTTCAACCTGTAGGTGTGCTGTGTGTTGACTCAGCTTGTTCAGCCTGTGGGTACACTGTATGTTCACTCAGAATTTCCTATACCTGTGGGTGCGCTGTATGTGCACTCAGACCTTGTTCAGCCTGTGGGTGAGCTGTATGTGCACTTAGACCTTGTTCAGCCTGTGGGTGTGCTGTATCTTCACTCAGACCTTGTTCAGCCTGTGTGTGGGCTGTATGTTGACTCAGACCTTGTTCAGCCTGTGGGTGTGCTGTATCTTCACTCAGACCTTGTTCAGCCTGTGTGTGGGCTGTATGTTGACTCAGACCTTGTTCAGCCTGTGGGTGTGCTGTATCTTCACTCAGACCTTGTTCAGCTTGTGTGTGGGCTGTATCTTCACTCAGACCTTGTTCAGCTTGTGTGTGGGCTGTATCTTCACTCAGACCTTGTTCAGCTTGTGTGTGGGCTGTATCTTCACTCAGACCTTGTTCAGCCTGTGGGTGCGCTGTATGTTCACTCAGACCTTGTTCAGCCTGTGTGTGGGCTGTATGTTGACTCAGACCTTGTTCAGCCTGTAGGTGTGCTGTATGTTGACTCAGAGCTTGTTCAGCCTGTAGGTGTGCTGTATGTTGACTCAGAGCTTGTTCAGCCTGTGGGTACACTGTATGTTCACTCAGAATTTCCTATACCTGTGGATGCGCTGTATGTGCACTCAAACTTTGTTCAGCTTGTGGGTGCGCTGTATGGTCACTCAGACCTTGTTTAGCTTGTTGGTGGGCTGTGTGGTCACTCGGACCTTGTTCAGCAAGTGATCATGGTTCATTGTGTGTCCATTGTAGTGGGTGAACAGACATAATATCGAGTTGGAAATATCGAGTAGCAGTAATATCGAGTCCAAAATCTCGGACTACAAAAATATCGACAGTCAGAATATCGTTGTCAAGAATATCGAGTTGAAGGTAAGTAATATTGTTTTTCAAAATATAGAAGTAATTAATATCATTAGCAAAAATATTGTTGTTAAAAATATCGTTGTTTGATTTAGTGTTATGTATTTTAGTGTGTATTTTACATGTATGTGTTCTATTTTTTTGTGTAAGTATTACATTTGTTTTTTAATATATATGTCAAATTTTTAGAAGTTATGAAGTTTTTTTAAAGTAAATTTTGCGTTTTAGTTCCGTTGTGGGTTTATAGGGGAATAGGGTGGGAAGTAATTTAATTATAATAAATTTAATAATAATTTTTAGAAGTTATTAATTTATTTTAATTAAATTTTGCGTTTTTGTTCCTTAGCGGGTTGTGGGTTTATAGGGGAATAGGGTGGGAAGTAATTTAATTATAATTAATTAATAAATAATGTTGATTGATTAATATTTATGTATTTAATATTTAATATTGTTAATTGTGGTAATTAGTTAATTATTAATTAGTTATTAATTGGTTGTTAATTAATAATAATTTGTTAAATATCTTAATTGTGTTATCTTTTTAAGAGCGGGTTGTGGGTTTATAGGGAATAGGGTGGGAAGTACTTTAATTATAATTAATTAATTAATATTTTTAATTAATTAATATCTATGTATTTAATATTTTATATTAATTGTGGCAATTAATTTATTATTAATTAGTTATTAATTGGTTGTTAATTATTAATAATTAATTGGTAAATATGTTAATTGTGTTCTTTTTAGGAGTGGGTTGTGGGTTTATAGGGAGTAGGGTGGGAAGTAATTTAATAAATATTAATTAATTTATATTTTTAATTATTTGATATTTATGTACTTAAAATTTTATACTGTTAATTATGATAAATAATTTACTGTTAATTATTTATTAATTGGTTATTAAAAATTATTAATTAATTATTCATTATGTTATTTGTGTCATTTTTTTAAGAGTGGGTTGTGGCTTGATAGGGGAGTAGGCTGGGAAGTAATTTAATTTTAATATATTTTTTACAATTTTTTATTATAATATTTATTTTAAGTTGTTTTATAGTGTTAATAGTGTGAATTGTTTTACAATATTCGTGGTGTCATTTATAGGGCAATATGGTGGGAGGTAATTTTTTTAAATTAATTGTTTGTTAATTAATTTTAAATATTTTGCTTGAGTGGGAATAGTAAATTATTCCCCTCCGCTATCCAACACTTTCCCTACAGTTCTACCTGCTGGAGTGGGATTAGTAAATTATTCCCCTCCGCTATCCAACACTTTCCCTACTGTTGCACTCGCTGGAGTGTGAATAGTGAATTATTCCCCTCCGCTATCCAACACTTTCCCTACTGTTGCACTCCCTGGAGTGGGAATAGTGAATTATTCCCCTCCGCTATCCAACACTTTCCCTACTGTTACACTCCGTGGAGTGGGAATAGTGAATTATTCCCCTCCGCTATCCAACACTTTCCCTACAGTTGCACTCCCTGGAGTGGGAATAGTAAATTATTCCCATCCGCTATCCAACACTTTCCCTACTGTTACACTCCGTGGAGTGGGAATAGTAAATTATTCCCCTCCGCTATCCAACACTTTCCCTACTGTTGCACTCACTGGAGTGGGAATAGTAATTTTTACCCCTACGCTAGCTAACACTTTCACAACTGTTTCACCTGCTGGAGTGGGAATAGTAATTTTATCCCCTACGCTGTCCAACACTTTCCCTACTGTAGCATTTTCTGGAGTGGGAATAGTGAATTATTCCCCTCCGCTATCCAACACTTTCTCTACTGTTGCACTCGCTGGAGTGGGAATAGTAAATTATTCCCCTCCGCTATCCAACGCTTTCCCTACTGTTGCATTTTCTGGAGTGGGAATAGTGAATTATTCCCCTCCGCTACCCAACACTTTCTCTACTGTTGCACTCGCTGGAGTGGGAATAGTAAATTATTCCCCTCCGCTATCCAACACTTTCTCTACTGTTGCACTCGCTGGAGTGGGAATAGTAAATTATTCCCCTCCGCTATCCAACACTTTCCCTACTGTTGCACTCTCTGGAGTGGGAATAGTAAATTATTCCCCTACACTATCCAACACTTTCCCTACTGTTGCACTCTTTGGAGTGAGAATAGTAAATTATTCCCCTCCGCTATCCAACACTTTCTCTACTGTTGCACTTGCTGGAGTGGGAATAGTAAATTATTCCCCTCCGCTATCCAACACTTTCCCAACTGTTGTACTTGCTGGAGTGGGAATAGTGAATTATTCCCCTCCGCTATCCAACGCTTTCCCTACTGTTGCATTTTCTGGAGTGGGAATAGTGAATTATTCCCCTCCGCTATCCAACACTTTCTCTACTGTTGCACTCGCTGGAGTGGGAATAGTAAATTATTCCCTCCGCTATCCAACGCTTTCCCTACTGTTGCATTTTCTGGAGTGGGAATAGTGAATTATTCCCCTCCGCTATCCAACACTTTCTCTACTGTTGCACTCGCTGGAGTGTGAATAGTAAATTATTCCCCTCCGCTATCCAACACTTTCCCTACTGTTGCACTCCCTGGAGTGGGAATAGTAAATTATTCCCATCCGCTATCCAACACTTTCCCTACTGTTACACTCCGTGGAGTGGGAATAGTGAATTATTCCCCTCCGCTATCCAACACTTTCCCTACTGTTGCAGTTGCTGGAGTTAGAATAGTAAATTATTCCCCTCCGCTATCCAACACTTTCCCTACTGTTGCACTCGCTGGAGTGGGAATAGTAAATTATTCCCCTCCGCTATCCAACACTTTCCCTACTGTTGCACTCTCTGGAGTGGGAATAGTAAATTATTCCCCTCCGCTATCCAACACTTTCCCTACTGTTGCACTCGCTGGAGTGTGAATAGTAAATTATTCCCCTCCGCTATCCAACACTTTCCCTACTGTTGCACTCTCTGGAGTGGGAATAGTAAATTATTCCCCTACACTATCCAACGCTTTCCTACTGTTGCACTCGCTGGAGTGGGAATAGTAATTTTTACCCCTACGCTATCCAACACTTTCCCTACAGTTCTACCTGCTGGAGTGGGAATAGTAAATTATTCCCCTCTGCTATCCAACACTTTCCCTACTGTTGCACTCGCTGGAGTGTGAATAGTAAATTATTCCCTCCGCTATCCAACACTTTCCCTACTGTTGCATTTTCTGGAGTGTGAATAGTGAATTATTCCCCTCCGCTATCCAACGCTTTCCCTACTGTTGCATTTTCTGGAGTGGGAATAGTGAATTATTCCCCTCCGCTATCCAACACTTTCCCTACTGTTGCACTCCCTGGAGTGGGAATAGTAAATTATTCCCATCCGCTATCCAACACTTTCCCTACTGTTACACTCCGTGGAGTGGGAATAGTGAATTATTCCCCTCCGCTATCCAACACTTTCCCTACAGTTGCACTCCCTGGAGTGGGAATAGTAAATTATTCCCATCCGCTATCCAACACTTTCCCTACTGTTACACTCCGTGGAGTGGGAATAGTAAATTATTCCCATCCGCTATCCAACACTTTCCCTACTGTTACACTCCGTGGAGTGGGAATAGTAAATTATTCACCTCCGCTATCCAACACTTTCCCTACAGTTCTACCTGCTGGAGTGGGAATAGTAAATTATTCCCCTCCGCTATCCAACACTTTCCCTACTGTTGCAGTTGCTGGAGTTAGAATAGTAATTTTTACCCCTACGCTATCCAACACTTTCCCTACAGTTCTACCTGCTGGAGTGGGAATAGTAAATTATTCCCCTCCGCTATCCAACACTTTCCCTACTGTTGCACTCACTGGAGTGGGAATAGTAATTTTTACCCCTACGCTAGCTAACACTTTCACAACTGTTTCACCTGCTGGAGTGGGAATAGTAATTTTATCCCCTACGCTGTCCAACACTTTCCCTACTGTAGCATTTTCTGGAGTGGGAATAGTGAATTATTCCCCTCCGCTATCCAACACTTTCTCTACTGTTGCACTCGCTGGAGTGGGAATAGTAAATTATTCCCCTCCGCTATCCAACGCTTTCCCTACTGTTGCATTTTCTGGAGTGGGAATAGTGAATTATTCCCCTCCGCTATCCAACACTTTCTCTACTGTTGCACTCGCTGGAGTGGGAATAGTAAATTATTCCCCTCCGCTATCCAACACTTTCTCTACTGTTGCACTCGCTGGAGTGTGAATAGTAAATTATTCCCCTCCGCTATCCAACACTTTCCCTACTGTTGCACTTGCTGGAGTGGGAATAGTAAATTATTCCCCTCCGCTATCCAACACTTTCCCAACTGTTGTACTTGCTGGAGTGGGAATAGTGAATTATTCCCCTCCGCTATCCAACGCTTTCCCTACTGTTGCATTTTCTGGAGTGGGAATAGTGAATTATTCCCCTCCGCTATCCAACACTTTCTCTACTGTTGCACTCGCTGGAGTGGGAATAGTAAATTATTCCCCTCCGCTATCCAACGCTTTCCCTACTGTTGCATTTTCTGGAGTGGGAATAGTGAATTATTCCCCTCCGCTATCCAACACTTTCTCTACTGTTGCACTCGCTGGAGTGGGAATAGTGAATTATTCCCCTCCGCTATCCAACACTTTCTCTACTGTTGCACTCGCTGGAGTGTGAATAGTAAATTATTCCCCTCCGCTATCCAACACTTTCCCTACTGTTGCACTCCCTGGAGTGGGAATAGTAAATTATTCCCATCCGCTATCCAACACTTTCCCTACTGTTACACTCCGTGGAGTGGGAATAGTGAATTATTCCCCTCCGCTATCCAACACTTTCCCTACTGTTGCAGTTGCTGGAGTTAGAATAGTAAATTATTCCCCTCCGATATCCAACACTTTCCCTACTGTTGCACTCCCTGGAGTGGGAATAGTAAATTATTCACCTCCGCTATCCAACACTTTCTCTACTGTTGCACTCGCTGGAGTGGGAATAGTAAATTATTCACCTCCGCTATCCAACACTTTCCCTACTGTTGCACTCGCTGGAGTGGGAATAGTAAATTATTCCCCTCCGCTATCCAACACTTTCCCTACTGTTGCACTCTCTGGAGTGGGAATAGTAAATTATTCCCCTCCGCTATCCAACACTTTCCCTACTGTTGCACTCGCTGGAGTGTGAATAGTAAATTATTCCCCTCCGCTATCCAACACTTTCCCTACTGTTGCACTCTCTGGAGTGGGAATAGTAAATTATTCCCCTACACTATCCAACGCTTTCCCTACTGTTGCACTCTCTGGAGTGGGAATAGTAATTTTATCCCCTCCGCTATCCAACACTTTCCCTACAGTTCTACCTGCTGGAGTGGGAATAGTAAATTATTCCCCTCTGCTATCCAACACTTTCCCTACTGTTGCACTCGCTGGAGTGTGAATAGTAAATTATTCCCCTCCGCTATCCAACACTTTCCCTACTGTTGCATTTTCTGGAGTGTGAATAGTGAATTATTCCCCTCCGCTATCCAACGCTTTCCCTACTGTTGCATTTTCTGGAGTGGGAATAGTGAATTATTCCCCTCCGCTATCCAACACTTTCTCTACTGTTGCACTCGCTGGAGTGGGAATAGTAAATTATTCCCCTCCGCTATCCAACACTTTCCCTACTGTTGCACTTGCTGGAGTGGGAATAGTAAATTATTCCCCTCCGCTATCCAACACTTTCCCAACTGTTGTACTTGCTGGAGTGGGAATAGTAAATTATTCCCCTTTGTTATCCAACATTTTCCCTACTGTAGCATTTTCTGGAGTGGGAATAGTGAATTATTCACCTCCGCTATCCAACACTTTCCCTACAGTTCTACCTGCTGGAGTGGGAATAGTAAATTATTCCCCTCCGCTATCCAACACTTTCCCTACTGTTGCACTCCCTGGAGTGGGAATAGTAAATTATTCCCCTCCGCTATCCAACACTTTCCCTACTGTTGCACTCGCTGGAGTGGGAATAGTAATTTTTACCCCTACGCTATCCAACACTTTCCCTACTGTTGCACTCGCTGGAGTGTGAATAGTAAATTATTCCCCTCCGCTATCCAACACTTTCCCTACTGTTGCACTCTCTGGAGTGGGAATAGTAAATTATTCCCCTCCGCTATCCAACACTTTCCCTACTGTTGCACTCGCTGGAGTGTGAATAGTAAATTATTCCCCTCCGCTATCCAACACTTTCCCTACTGTTGCACTCTCTGGAGTGGGAATAGTAAATTATTCCCCTCCGCTATCCAACGCTTTCCCTACTGTTGCACTCGCTGGAGTGGGAATAGTAATTTTTACCCCTACGCTATCCAACACTTTCCCTACAGTTCTACCTGCTGGAGTGGGAATAGTAAATTATTCCCCTCCGCTATCCAACACTTTCCCTACTGTTGCACTCTCTGGAGTGGGAATAGTAAATTATTCCCCTACACTATCCAACGCTTTCCCTACTGTTGCACTCGCTGGAGTGGGAATAGTAATTTTTACCCCTACGCTATCCAACACTTTCCCTACAGTTCTACCTGCTGGAGTGGGAATAGTAAATTATTCCCCTCCGCTATCCAACACTTTCTCTACTGTTGCACTCGCTGGAGTGTGAATAGTAAATTATTCCCCTCCGCTATCCAACACTTTCCCTACTGTTGCACTCGCTGGAGTGGGAATAGTAAATTATTCCCCTTTGTTATCCAACATTTTCCCTACTGTAGCACTCTTTGGAGTGGGAATAGTAATTTTTACCCCTACGCTATCCAACGCTTTCCCTACTGTTGCACTCGCTGGAGTAGGAATAGTAAATTATTCCCCTCCGCTATCCAACACTTTCCCTACTGTTGCACTCTCTGGAGTGGGAATAGTAAATTATTCCCCTCCGCTATCCAACACTTTCCCTACTGTTGCACTCTCTGGAGTGGGAATAGTAAATTATTCCCCTCCGCTATCCAACACTTTCCCAACTGTTGCACTCTCTGGAGTGGGAATAGTAATTTTATCCCCTCCGCTATCCAACATTTTCCCTACTGTTGCTGTTAATGTAGTGTCAAATGTAATTGTAAAAGATTAAAAATATTGTAAATTATTATATATATATATATTATTTTAATTTGAATTTTACTGGTATATGTATATATATGTATTTATTATTTTTAATATGTTTCTAACATTTTATAATTTATTATAATAATTATTTATTAATATTAAGTACATTTATATATTATATTTTATATATATGCAGGTTTAATTTTTATTAATATTATATTTATTATTTATAATTTTAAACATTTTCTAATAATTCTAACTATGTTTTTTTAATTAAATGTATTATTTACTTTACATTATTTTGTACACATTTTAAAAAACGATATTTTTAACAACAATATTTTTTTTCAATATTTTTGTACTTACCATTATGTAGATAGGACTTCGATATTCTGGACAACGATATTTTTGTCACGATATTTTTGTACCTCGATATTTTCGTTGTCGATATTCTGTCAGTGATCCATTGTAGTGCAAGGTTTGGATTTGGAGGATGTTGAGCGTTGTGGGTTTGGTCGTAGATACCAGACGAATAAAAAGGTTTTTAAAAATATTCTATTATTCATAGACCAAAGGTGCTTTACAATGGTTTTGTAGAGAACAAGAGTTTGTTTTCCTTTGTAAGTGAAGGACAGTTGTTTTGGAAGATGAGATGAAGTGTGATTCATGTTTGATGCAAATAAGCTCTTGGTTGAAGCGTCTCTTCACTTCCTTTCAAGGTATTCTGGGACGGACCAGGTGGTGCGGCTGCCTCCCTCGGAGGAATAAACAAGATAATCATCAGGCAACGTTTCCTAGTGCCTTCTGTTTCCTTTTCTTCTATTTCGTCTCAAGTCTCTCTCTGTGTCTCTCTCTGTGTCTCTGTTTTTTATCTCTCTTCAGCTTCAAGAATTTGACTCCCTCTCCAGACCATTCTCAAGCTATATAGCTTATGATCTTAAAAAAATAAAATAAAATAAAACAAATACATGGCTTTTACGTAGTCCTCTTCCTTATTTGTTTTTATGCTAGCTGTTTTATGCTTGTTTCCTTACAAATGTTGGTATACTCCAGGGTCAGGTTAATTATCTCCAGTTTCATAAATTGTGTGAAGTTTTTGTTATAATTAACCTACTTGGTACAACCCTCCTTTCCCCCTTTGTCCTGCCACATCTGGAATGATCTATCATCTGTTGGCCTGAAGGTATGGAAGCTCAATCAGGGGCTTGTAAAGCATGCTACTCACCTGTGACGGTCTCAAGGCGCGGGGGGGTGCAGCCCCGGGTCAGCCGAAAAGCAAGGTCTTGAGGCTCTTCCTGAAGGTGTGAAGGGTAGGGGAGCGTCTGATGTTGACTGTGAGCTCGTT
Organism: Calotriton arnoldi; assembly: GCA_963921515.1. Taxonomy (NCBI): domain Eukaryota; kingdom Metazoa; phylum Chordata; class Amphibia; order Caudata; family Salamandridae; genus Calotriton; species Calotriton arnoldi. The sequence goes on along the minus strand of CAWUFW010014662.1, from coordinate 107,403 downwards.
CCAGGCCTTGGCTGCAATGTAGGAGAAGGCTCTTCCACCTGCTCTGCTTCTGAGGATGTGCGGGGTCTCTGCTAGGGCGAGGTCAGCGGAGAGGATGTTTCTTTTGGGTACGTGGAAAGAAATTCTTTCGGTGAGGTATTTGGGTCCGATGTTCTGGAGGGATTTGAAGGGGTGGGTGTGTAGCTTGAAGGTAACTCTCTTCTCGACCGGGAGCCAGTGGAGGTCTCGCAGGTGTTGGGGGGGGTGCCGAGGATGAGTCTGGCTGCGGTGTTCTGGATGGTCTGGAGTTTGTGTAGCAGGGATTTGTTGATTCCAGCGTAGAGGACATTTCCGTAGTCCAGTCTGCTCGATATGAGTGCGTGGGTGACGGTCTTTCTGGCTTCGGGGGGGATCCACTTGAAGGTCTTGAAGGATGCGGAGGGAGTTGAAACAGGTGGAGGCGACGGCGTTGATCTGGCGAGTCATGGTGAGGGAGGAGTCTAGAATGATGCTGAGGTTTCGGGCGTTGTCCGTCGGGGTGGGTTGGTTTTCGAGGGCGGAGGGCCACCAGGTGTTGTCCCAAGTGGAGGGGGAGTGTCCATGGATGAGGACCTCAGTCTTCTCCGAGTTGAGCTTTAGGCAGCTGTTGCTCATCCAGGCTGCGACGTCTTTCATTCCTTCCTGCAAACTGAGTCTGGTGTCTTCGGGGTTCTCCGTGAGGGAGAGGATGAGCTGGGTGTCGTCAGCGTAGGATACTATGCTGAGCCCGTGCTGTCTGATGATGGCGGCGAGGGGGGCCATGTAGATATTGAAGAGCGTAGGGCTGAGTGATGATCCTTGGGGTACTCCGTAGTTGATCTCTGTGGGTTCGGAGAGGAAGGGTTGGAGTCTAGTCCTTTGGGTTCTGCCTGCGAGAAAGGAGCGGATCCAGTCGAGGGCGGTTCCCCATATGCCGGCCTCGTGGAGTATGGCTGCAAGAGTGCAGTGGGAGACGGTGTCAAAGGCTGCTGGGAGGTCTAGCAGGATGAGGGCCGCGGTGTTGCCCTGGTTGAACAGCCTGCAGATGTCGTCGGTGGCGGCGAGGAGGGCGGTCTCAGTGCTGTGGTTGCTGCGGAATCTGGACTGGGAGGAGTCTAGGATGGCGTTCTCGTTGATGAAGGAGGTCAGCTGGGCGTTGACGAATTTCTCTGTGACTTTGGCTGCGAAGGGAAGGAGAGAGATGGGACGGTAGTTTTTCAGGTCAGTCGGGTCCACCGAGGGTTTCTTGAGGAGGAGCTTGACCTCAGCCCGCTTCCAGCCATTGGGGAAGATTCCGGATTCGAAAGTGGCGTTGATTGTGCGGCATAGTTCGGGTGCAATGGCGGTGGCGACTCTGTGGAAGATGTGCGGCAGGCAGGGGTCCATGGGGGCTCCTGAGTGGGTGCTTTTCATGGTCGTGGTGGTGTCTTGGGTGGTGACCGGTGTCCAGGCGGTGATGGTGGGCTAGATGTTGTTGCTGGAGGGGATGGTGATTTCTGGAGTCCATTCGCTGAAGTTGTCGTAGAGGGCCTTAATTTTCAGGTGGAAGTAAGAGCTGAGCTTGTTCCAGAGGCCCTGGGACAGTGTGATGTCCGTGGCTTCATTGGGGGGTTTGGTGAACTGCTGGATGATGTTGAAGAGTTCCTTTGGGTTGCTGGCGTTGGTGAGGATTTTGTTCCGGATGAAGGTCCTCTTGGTGGCTCTTATGAGTTGGTGCTATTCTGTCATGGCTTGCTTGTAGGTGATCTGGTCTTCGGTGATTTTGCTGTTTCTCCAACGTCTGCAGGTGTGTCTGGCTTCTTGGAGGTCGGTAGTAAACTAGGCAGCCTTCAGGGGGCGTTGTCTGTCGGTGTGGCGGAGTGGTGCGAGTTTGTCTGCGCAGCTGGTGATCCAACGGTGTAGTTCCGTGGCTGCGGAGTTGGTGTCGGTCGTGGCGGTGGGGGGTTGAGGATGAGGGTGGAGTTGAGGTGCTCCTCTGTGACCTTGCTCCAGTTCCTTCGAGGCGGGCGCGGGCGGGCTTGTGTGCGGTGGTGGTGCTGAAAGAGAAGTGTATGCAGTGGTGATCTGTCCAGAGAGGCTGCGAGGTGAGGCTGAAGTGGAAGTTGGTACCTCCTGCGGAGATGGGGTCGAGGGTGTGTCCAGCCTTGTGGGTGGGGGTGGTGATGAGCTGCTTCAGTCCGAGGTTGTCCAGGAGGGCGGTGGAGTCGGGGTCGCTGCGGTTGTCGAGGTGGAAGTTCAGGTCTCCGATTAGTATGTAGTCCGTGGAAGCGATGGCGTGGGGTGCGATGAGGTCGGCAATGGCGAAAGGAGCGCGAGGCCCAGGGGGTCTGTAAGCGAGGGTGCCACGTAGCGTGGTACTGGGGCTCGTCAGGATCTGGAAGTGGAGGTTTTTGGTGTTGGAGAGGCAGTCGCTCGTGCTGGAGGTGGAGAGTCGGAGGGAGCTCTTGTGTGCGAGGGCGAGTCCTCCTCCAGGGCGGTGGGGGCAGTCCTTCCTCTGGATCTTGTAGCCGTCGGGAATGGTGGTGGCGATGTCGGGGCAGAGGTGGCGTTTGTCAAGGTTTCCGTGAAGAAGGCAACATCTGGCGAGAGGGTGTTGAGGAGGTCCCAGATCTCTACGGCGTGTCTGTGCAGGGCGCGCACGTTGAGGAGGATGCACTTCAGGGCTTCGGTGGAGCGGGCGTCCGGCGTGGGTGCGGAGGCCGTGGGTGTGATGTGGATGGTGAAGGAATGTCGGCAGTGTCAGCAGGAGAATTGGCTGTGGGTGGTGTTCAGTGACGACAGCTGGCAGCTGTTCCTTCCGGGATTGAGTGCAAGGAGGGCAGCTGGCTCGTAGCGGTAGAAGGTGGGAGATTCAGGGTCCCTGGCGCTGGTCGCGGTCGGGTCGCAGACGGGCGCAGATGGGCTTGCCTTTGGCGTGCCCTTGGCGCTTCAGTGGCACGCCCGCTGCACGCGACAGCCATTAAAAAGGGGAAGGGAAGTGCAGGTGGGAGGCGGGAGCAGGAAAAGAGGCTGGGGGGGCCGCGGGGGCAGCAGCGGGGAAGAACGGGCATGAACAGGAACGGAGGTGGGGGAGATCAGGGGCCAGAAAGCGTAGAGGCAGCAGAAGGCTGTGAGCAAGAAATAAGGAAACTAGAAATGAAGCAGAATAAGAAATAAGGCAAAAAAGGAGAGTAGAAGCTAATAAAGAACTGTTGAACTCTGCCAGTGTATTCTCTTCATAACAGTTTTCTTCTTTCTGCCTCTTACTTTAGGGCTCTTACAAATACTAAGGTTTATCTGGCAAAGCGTGTCGCCACATATGGTCGTTGTAGCAGTGTCCATCCACCCCATGTTCCCGCAAACCTCCCCCATCAATTTTTGAGATCCCACTAACCCTGGCACCCACCTGATGTAGCCACATTCCTCAAGGAATATGAATGTGGTGGGATCCTAGCGCAGGTCTAGTCCCTTCTCGGGTTGGAAGGCACTGGGCCATGAGCACGCTTCCGTCCCGTGTTCGCCAGCAGTCCCATGACTGTCTACATAGTTGTTTCCTCTATACCACGTGATTCTATCCTCCCCTCAGTCTGTTCATTCTGCGTCCTTCCTCTCTGGATCTGACTTCCACCCCTTTGCTTCCTCCCTGCCTGCCCTTTCCTGTCTGTCACTTCCAGGGCCACACTGGGCCTCTTTAAAGAAGAGTGGAAGATAGCCTCTTTTTCCTTATTCCTCTGGTTTTCTATAGTATTTGTCTTTTCTTATCCCATTTTAGTTTCCTTTCCCGTTATGCTGCTTTTTTTTTCCATTTTCAGGTGTTGCAGTGTCTGGGTCCTGTCAAAGGAGTGTGACAAGTTCTGGGCCACCAGGTAAGCCCTTTAATTCTACACAATTTGAAATGGTAAATTCCACTGAGCTAACTGGACACAGCCTCAGTCTACGGTGGTGATCCAGGGAAAGAGGTGTAAAATTTGAGGGCTCAGACATAGGTTACCCACCACATCGTAAACTCAATCCTCAGCAACACAATTCACAATAACACAGAGTTTGGCCCATAGAAACTCTACAATTTAATCACAATCATAAGGTCCTCCGTATGAGCTAATAGGGACTCAGATAACTAGAGATGGAAAGCCACTCCTTCATGATGACCTGTAATAAAGAAGTGCCTAGCTAATAATATTCACACAATATTCATAAAATCATCAATAAGTAAGGACAAACACATGGAATAGTTATCAAGTAATCTTTATCTAAACTTCAAGATTGAATGGTCAAAGCACAAAAATGCATTAGAATCATTTAATAACGGTTATTCTTTTGTATACAGGTAAATCACAGCACATCACAGCTCAGACAAAATACATCGTCAAATAACACCTATTGAGGAAGGAAGAGAGAAAAAGAGAGAAAACACATTGCAAAAAAGAATATGCAATTTGGAATCATAGAAACTAAGAATCGGTTGTAGATTTATCAGAACCAGGACATGAGATGGACCCAGTAGAACGCTAGAGCACAGCGTGCAATAGCCGGAGTCATAAATTCTTCAGCTGAAAGATTTGACCCGCTCAACTTAACCAGCCGATAAAGTGCGGAGGTAATCAGGAGATTTCAGTTCAGGGAAAAATCAGAGTTCAGACCGACAGCGTGTCAGGCCCCGGATTTGCAAGGGAAAATAGCAGCGTGCTGTCCTTTTCCCACGGGGCAATTATACCTCCAAACGTTTTCAGTTCCTGCCAACAAAATAACTTTTACGCAATTTGCATGATTTCCATTGGTCAAAATCCATGGTGCAACCGTGGTGTGATTATTCTCTAACCCAATTTGTCCGGAACCCATACGTAATACCTTTTTTCAGTGTTCACTGTTCTTTAAGAATGTGCAATATCACTTCTCTTCGGAAATAGGAAATACATTTGCAACTCAACGTGTCCACTCCACACGCTCTCTTCTGAGCTTGCAACAAAGTCAATACAGTTTTATTCTAACAGAAAGGATGTCCTTTTTTCAAACTGTAGGACAGAAACTTCAGCGATAATGCTCGTAGCTACAGTGCAATCAGGACAACATTTTTAGTCTATTCGAAGGAAATGATGAAAGACAAAATACATTTTGAGGCCTACATGGAAAACCACTAAATCACTATTTTCTAAAGAAAAAACATGCTAATATTGAAAACATTAAAGAAATAGAGATGCATAAGAAATAATATAAAAACACCATTTCATTATACTTATAAGCATAGCCTAATGACGTTTCATTAACAAACGAGCAAGCACTTTCTCTCGGATTTACATCTCAAAGAAAACATAAGCAGAGTCATTTTACTTGAGCATTTTCATAATCATATTTTGTTTTAAAACTACAGACTGCATTATTACATTTCACATTATTTCCATAGCACATTAGTAGGTTTCTCTCTCTGTCATGAATGACTTAATCTCAAACCAGTTTGTGACCCTTCTGCATGCTTTTACGATGCAGTCTTAAACTCTCACGTGTTTCACGAGGCACACTGTTAGTCATGTTTCTTAAGTATGTATTATGTATTAGTTTCACACCCAATGAGTAGGAATTGATCGAGCAAAACATTCTTAATAAAATAATCACGCTCCACCAGTGGCATTTAAAGCAGTGATTACAACAAGGCAGATTCCTTTGTTCAATGAAATGTCCCTTCATGGATCCCTGAAATAAGGAATAGAAGAGTCCTTTAAATGGGCGGGGGCGTACACAACATCTGATAATTCATTAAAGGAGGTACAAACACCTACTGTGATGCCAGTCGTCATCACAGAAAGAGTAAAGTGTTGGTGTTGGATGCTTCTGAGAATCTGTGTCATGGTGCATGTGCAACTTGTGTTTCTTTCTTCAGTATTCACTACTTTTGTTCTCACGACCTTGAGTTTCAGTGGTCCCAAGTTCCCTGTCTATGCAGTATCCATGAACTGTTTCACCCACCCTTGGAGTGCAACTTAAACTTATTTCTTACCTCATTTCTGAAAATGCTTTCTCTCTGCAAAGAATGAGGTCATAAATATTATTTCTTTGTGTTCATTTATAATTTCTAACTCTATTTTTACAGGTCACTGAAGCAACAAAAAGAAAAAGAAATGTTGCAATGTTGGAAAAAATTTCAAAAAGGGTTATTTTGAGGAAAGTAGAAACATTCTAGATCTCTAAAGAAGAAACTAGTTCTATGCGCCAGGAATGGTGAGGAATTTGGTGTGGAAGAAACTGCTGAATGTGAAAGTGATTTATCGACTTTCTTACAATCATTATTTGTTGTCAAACCCTTGAAGTACAATGACCAGGAACATTTACCAAGTGTCAGTTATTGGGATTGAATAACCTCTGAAATAATAACTGTACCCGCAAGTAAATTGAAAATCTACTGCAACTACGAATTATAAGAATATTTTCACTTAAAGGAAACATTTCAAGATTGGTCGAGCAAAGAACATTGGCAACAACTGATCCTCACACAGAGCACTTGGGAATAATCAGTGTTGCAAATTCTGTCTGATGGTTTATGAGAAATGCCATGGAGACCTAAGCCTCTCCCAGCAAATCAGTATCCATAGACGTGATGTGATGTGACAGAACTGTCAGGAAGGCTAATAACCTCAGTTTACAAGAGCAAGCTTTTGTCTCCATCTCCTGTGATTCAGAGGAGAGAAATCATTGTTTATAAAAAATAACTGAAAATGTTCTTTTCAGATGTCATTACAGGAAAGACACTGGATTAACATCTACAATATAGAAAGATTTTTCCCACCAACTCTGTCTCTTGGGTTGATCTATGTTTCCAAGTGTGCCAGACCTCCAAAGTTAATGGTGTACCTTTTTGGGCCTCACCGGAATAGGAAGCTTAAAAAGGGCCAGTGTTACACTATTGATAATTCGTAAATCTACCCTAGCATATTTTAATCCCTGTTCATTACTTGTATAAAAATGTACCTCACATGTAAGTACTAATACCCAAAGACCTTATCAGTGCTTTTCAAACTCCTAAATTAAATGCGATAAACTGCAGTCAGAATGAGCTTAATTCTACTTGAGAGAATCCTTGTGGGCATAATTTGGAGAACATGAATCCATGAGGGGCATCTTAATAAAAACAAGGGGCCCCTCAGTGAAAGTTTATAAGACAAGTTAGATAGGCTGGCTTCAAAGGTAAGAACATTTTTTCTCCAAATAAAAGCTATAATTAGTTAAATGCAAATGTGAAGAAGAGCTTCTGCAGTGTAGTTTAGAAGTTAATGTTGAGTGTAACATAAACAAGAACAGACTCCGGAATCAGATTCAGTCTTAAGATGGCATGTATCCAGGAACAGACCCAACTTGGAGATACAAACAACTCGAATAAGAGCAATGAATGTGAGAACAGCTTTAGTTATCAATCCCACCTCACTAAACACAAGAGAACTCACACTGGACAAAAACCCTATCAGTGTCCTGAACGCCTGAAAGGCTTCAGTCGGAAAAGCGATCTCATTCAACATGTGAGAATCCACACTGGGCACAAACCTTATCAGTGCTCTGAATGCCAAAGAAGCTTTAGTTCTTTGGGCAGTCTCACTCGACATGTGAGAATCCACACTGGGCACAATCCGTATCAGTGCACAAAGTGCCAGAAGTGCTTTCGTCAGAAAGACCATCTCATTCGACACGAGAGAACTCATAGTGGACAAAAACCTTATCAGTGCTCTGAATGCTGGAAAAACTTCAGTCATAAATTCAGCCTTACTGTACATGAATGGACCCACACTGGGCATAAACCTTATCAGTGTTCTGAATGCCAAAAAGTTTCTATCACAAATCCGGTTTAACTGTACATCAGAGAATTCATACTGGGCTCAAACCGTATCAGTGTTCTGAATGCCCAAAATGTTTCTATCAAAAATCCGGTTTAACTGTACATCAGAGAATCCATACTGGGCTCAAACCGTATCAGTGTTCTGAATGCCAGAAAAGTTTCAGTCGGAAAATAACTCTCACTCACCATGAGAGCACTCACACTGGGCAAAAACCTTATCAATGCACTGAATGCCAGAAAAGCTTCAGCGAGAGAACCAAATTAATTCTACATGGGAGAACTCACACTGGGGAAAAACCTTATCAGTGCTCTGAATGCTCGAAAAGCTTCAGTCATAAATCCAGCCTTACTGTACATGAATGGACCCACACTGGGCATAAACCTTATCAGTGTTCTGAATGCCAAAAAAGTTTCTATCACAAATCCGGTTTAACTGTACATCAGAGAATCCATACTGGGCTCAAACCGTATCAGTGTTCTGAATGCCAAAAATGTTTCTATCACAAATCCGGTTTAACTGTACATCAGAGAATCCATACTGGGCTCAAACCGTATCAGTGTTCTGAATGCCAAAAAGTTTCAGTCGGAAAATAACTCTCACTCACCATGAGAGCACTCACACTGGGCAAAAACCTTATCAATGCAATGAATGCCAGAAAAGCTTCAGCGAGAGAACCACATTGATTCTACATGAGAGAACTCACACTGGGGAAAAACCTTTTCAGTGCTTTGAATGCTGGAAAAGCTTCAGTGAGAAATCTAGTCTCGCTAGTCATGAAAGAACTCACACTGGACTAAAACCGTATCAGTGCTCTGAATGCCAGAAAAGCTGCAGTCGGAAATCCAGCCTTACTGTGCATGAAAGAACCCACACTGGAGAAAGACCTTATCAGTGCTCTGAATGCGTGAAAAGCTTCAGTCAAAAATGTGATCTCGCTCGCCATGAGAGAACTCACACTGGACTAAAACCATATCAGTGCTCTGAATGCTGTAAAAGCTTCAGTCGGAAATCTGGTCTCACTCATCATGAGAGAACTCACACTGGACTAAAACCATATAAGTGCTCAGAGTGCCAACAAAGCTTCAGTCGTAAGGCCAGTCTCATTCAACATGAGCGCATACACACTGGGCAAAAACCTTATCAGTGCTCTGATTGCTGGAAAAGCTTCAGTCAGAAATCTGGTCTCACTCAGCATGAGAGAACTCACACTGGACTAAAACCATAGCAATGCTCTAAATGCCAGAAAAGGTTCAAATTGAAACAAAGTCTCACTAGACATGAAAGAACTCACACTGGAGAAAGACCTTTTCAGTGCTCTGAATGCTGGAAAAGCTTCAGTCTCAAATGTGATCTCGCTCGTCATGAGAACTCACACTGGACTAAAACTGTATCCGTGCTCTGAATGCCAAAAAAGGTTCAGTGGGAAATCCATGTTAATTCAACATGAGAGAATCCATACTGGGCAGAACCCATTTCAGTGCTCTGAATGCTGGAAAAGTTTCAGATTGAAACAAAGTCTCACTAAACATGAGAGAACTCACACTGGGCAAAGACCTTATCAGTGCTCTGAATGCTGGAAAATCTTCATTCTCAAATGTGATCTCGCTCGTCATGAGAAAACTCACACTGGACTAAAACTGTATCAGTGCTCTGAATGCAAAAAAACTTCAGTACAAAATCCATTTTAATTCAACATGAGAGAATCCGTACTGGGCAAAAACCATATCAGTGCTCTGAAAGCTGGAAAAGCTTCAGTCAGAAATCTGGTCTCACTCATCATGAGAACTCACACTGGAGAAAGACCCTATCAGTGCTCTGAACGCTGGAAAAGCTTCAGTCTCAAATGTGATCTCGCTCGTCATGAGAAAACTCACACTGGACTAAAACTGTATCAGTGCTCTGAATTCCAAAAAAGCTTCAGTGGGAAAGCCAGTTTAATTCAACACGAGAGAATCCATACTGGGCAAAAACCATATCAGTGCTCTGAATTCTGGAAAAGCTTCAGTCAGAAATCTGGTCTCACTCAACATGAGAGAACACACCCTGGGAAAAACCTTGTCATTGTTCTAAATGCCAGGGAAGCATCTGCTGGAGACTCAGTTTGATTCAACATGAGAAAATCCACAGTGAAAAAAAAAATTATCATTGCTCTCAGTGTGACAAAAACTTCAGTTATAAAAGCAACCTCTCTACATGACAGAGACAATGTGGGAGAGTAAAAGGTGCTCACTGTAAACCCTGAGGAGGAGCTTTCAGCATCGCAAAACATTTACATGAAGCAGCCACAAAGGCATCAATCAATTTATCGTCCAACAAACTGTTTACTGAGAAAAGCGCACAGTGAGGGATAGAAATTTGTGAATTAACCTCATTCCTTAGTGACTATTTGTGGCCTCATTCCATTCAGTGTATTTTGCTCCCTGAGTGTTAATAAGCCATGGCTCCAACCCACAAGATCAAGTGGATTCTGAACTTTGAGGCCACGCCGCTAGGATCAGGAATGCAAGTAACCTCAAACTGTTTCTAGCCTTAACGAGCCTCACCAGGGAGCTGCAGCAGGAGTCCCTTTGTCGTAGGTCTCTATGGGACCAACGTCTGTTCATGCCTGTGCAATTTGCGACTGATTATTGAAAAAAACTGAAAGTGATTGAATTACTGGTCATTAATCTCAGCAACATCCCACCACATCATTCTCCAGTCTCTGTGCCACTAAAGACAAGGCCATCCATATGCAAACCATTCCTGTCACCACCCTAAATAGTCCTAATGACTTCTGTTCCGAGGGGACACGGCCTCGTATTACAAAGATCCACTTTAGCGGCCTCTTTCCATGATCTTTTTGCTACAAATGGAACCTGCTTCTCATCTGCTGAGGACAGTTTCACAAGCTTTAGAATCTCATCAGATACACCCGAGAGAGTCTCACAGATAATCAAGCCTATTCATAAACTACTATAGGACGACTAAAATACAACAAAATGCGATTCACAATCTATGTGCGGTAGTTCTGCCTCTCCTATCTTTTTCTGTGTGGAGTTGTCTGCCCCGACTTCAGAGTTTCCGCACACGTTAGTATAGTTTTTAGTAGTAAATGTGGGAGGGACAGAGGGAGTGGTTGTAAAATGGGAAATACTTATGAATAAAGGAGAGGGGTGAAGGCAGGAGTAAGGAGGAGTATAGGGAGGGGTTTAGGGAGGGACAGGCACTCACCCACTAAAGAATAAGCCCATTGCTGTTTACAAACCACAACTCTAAAGTCACTAAGCCATAATGTACCCGAAAACAATCGTAAATGTACTAGTGCTCAGAGCGGGAGTAAGTCCAACATCACACATGGCCATCCACTGGAACTGCAACACACTCCTATAAATAATAATGGTGGTAGGGACTTAAAATAAAACCCCATAGGAAATAATGCTAAATTAAATAATCTGAAAGAGACACGTTAGTGACAGATTCCTTACCTTAGAATATCCCCAGGCGTCAGGCTGGATCCGGAAAGTTTTTGCGTAGCAGTACCCTTTGCGCGTCGGTAGGCGGCGTCGTGCGGCTCCGCGTCCGTCGTCGGGCGTCGTGATCGCCGGGATGACGTCGCGGGCAGTACTTAGGCGCCGCCCTGCGCGCTGACGTCAGTTCTTCTTTTCCGCGCCAGTAAGCGCAGATCCGGGAAGAGCAGTGCCCTAGTCACTTTTTGACTATCTTTTGTGAAATTTTTCACTGTTCTCTTCAACGAGTCTTCACGACTCCTAAGGTGTCGTAGGGATGCCCGGCTTTAAGCCCTGCGAGGTATGTGGTCGTATGATGTCCATCACGGACCCCCACCTCGAGTGTCTCTTCTGCCTCGGCCGAGGCCACGACACGGAGTCGTGCCCTGACTGCCGGAAACTTCATCCGAAGGCTTTGCGGAGCGGTCTCGAAAGCTCCTTGAAGTCCGGCAGTCGGCTCCGCGCCGCAGCAAGCCCCGGTCCCGGGAGAGGTCGAGGGGCCGGACGCGGAGTCCCCGCCGTTCGTCGGAATCCAAGTCTTCGCGCTCCTCCGGTAAGTCGAAGCACAAGAAGTCTAAGCGGCGTCATCGCTCTAAGACTTCGCCTGCCGGTCGCGCGACTCGGCTGAGGTCCCTGTCGGCACCGTCCCCGCCCCGCGGCCCCGGACGTGCCTGTCGAGTTGCCCCCGCATTACCCGTCCTTCCCGGGTTCGGGGCGACTCCGGCCGAGCACAGAAATTCCTGTCGGCCATGGCCCGCCTCTTCGGGCCTCAAGGTCCCTCCGGTGCGCCTTCGGGCCCCGCGGGCCCAGATGGGGTTGCTCCGGCGTCGCCGTCGACTCCGGTCCCGGCGCCGCCTGTCCCACCAGCCTTCGTCCCGGCCTCGGCTCCGGCCCCGGCCTCGACCCCGGTTCCGGTGGTGCCGCAACCTCCATCGACGCCGGTTGACCTAACCACGCCTCCGCCCGACGCCGATGTCCCCGGTGCCGCTTCCGACGCCGTCCGGGGCTCCGGGCGGCGTCGTTCCCCGGTTCTCCCCGGGTCCGGACATGGAGCCGGACCGGCGTCGCCCGGACGCCGGTTCCGGCGCCGATGAGGCCTTGGGTCCCTTATGTCCCTCCTCCTCCATCTTTTCAACCTGAGGAGGACCAGGGAGAGCTGGGAGGGGTCTGACGACCCTCTCACACAACAGTGCGAGTTTAACCCGGACTGGGTTGAGGAACTTGGGGATGCCAGTGGGCTGGATACCTCCCCGACTCTGGCATGCTGTCTCCTCCCGTGGCAACGGAGGAGGGGGCTAATTTTGCAACGGTGTTGCGTGAGAGCTGCTGGAGCCTTAAATCTCCAGTTGCCTACAGTGGCCGTCCAGGACTAACCTCCTGACTGAAGTGCTTCAGCCGGCGGCCTCCTCTTCGGAGCCTGTGCTGCCGTTCAACGATGCACTCACTGACGTTCTTTGGGTGCCTGGTCCAAACCCACCACAGGGGCTCCTGTGGATAGGAACGTGGCCCGACGCCATCGCCCGGCTCCGGGCGACCCCTGTTTCTCTCCCAACACCCCACCCCTGAGAGCTTGGTTGTCCAAGCCTCTGCCTCCCAAACAGCCTTCCCTACCGCCCCTCCGGATAGGGAATCCAAGCGCCTGGATCACTTTGGGAAGAAGGCTTTCTCTTCCTCCAGTGCTGGCTTGCGGTCTGTTAATACCGCTTGCCTCTTGGGCCGATACACCCACTCCCTGTGGGATTCGGTGGCTGATGTTTTGCCGCAGTGTTCTGAGGAGGTCCAGACACTGCTTACCCGCGCTATTGCGGAAGGGCGTGATGCGGCTAAGTATACCATCCGCTGTGGCCTTGATACCGCCGACTCGCTGGGCAGATCGCTTGCAACGACGGTGGCGCTGCGTCGCCACGCCTGGCTGAGAACCACTGGTTTTTCAGGGGATGTCCAGAATACTCTCATGGACATGCCCTTTGATGGAGTCGGTCTCTTTGGTTCAAAGGCGGACCATGCGCTGGAGCGTTTCAAGGATTCACGGGCTACTGCTAAGTCCCTGGGCCTTGCTGTTGTGCGCCCTCCGCAAACGTCTGCTTTTCGCCCTTTCGTGGCCACGGAAGGGCGCCCAGTCACGTCCACAGCCCGGCCAACGGCCCGCGCAGCAAGCGCCTTCGCGTGGCCGAGGACGTGGATACCGCCGTGGCGGTTCGGGCAACCAGCGTGCGGGTCAGGCCACCACCTCCAACCCGTCCGCGGCCTCCAAGCCCTCCTAGTCCCTCCTTTCAGGTGCACAGCACGCCAGTCGGAGGCAGGGTCCGCCATCACCTTCACCACTGGCGTCCCATCACCTCGGACAAGTGGGTCTTGGACATTGTCCGAAGGGCTACTCCCTCCCCTTCGAGACCACCCCCCAGCCATGCCACCTCAATTCCACCGCATGTCAGGGGATCACTTGGTGCTTCTACAGAAGGAAGTCACGGCCCTCTTGGCCAAGAGGGCCATCGAGCATGTTCCGACCCCAGAAGTAGGGCGTGGTTGCTACTCCCACTACTTTCTGGTGCCCAAAAGGACAAGGAGGACATGCGTCCTATCTTGGACCTCCGGAACGTCAATCGCTTCCTCCGGAAGGAGAAGTTCAAGATGCTCACCCTAGCTCAGGTCTTGACTGCCCTCCACCCCGGAGACTGGTTGGTAGCGTTGGACTTGCAGGACGCCTATTTCCACATCCTCGTCCTGCCGGCCCACCGGCGTTACCTTCGGTTCACGGTAGGCCTCGAGCATTTTCAGTTCACCGTGCTCCCCTTTGGCCTTACCAGTGCCCCTCGGGTGTTCACGAAAGTGATGGCGGTGGTCGCAGCTCATCTGCGCCGGGCAGGGGTTTCAGTCTTCCCCTACCTCGACGACTGGCTGCTGAAGGCGGGCTCGTCCCAGGCAGTTGTCTCCCACCTCCAGACTACGGCCGAACTCCTGCACTCGCTGGGGTTCTCCATCAATGTGCCAAAGTCGCATCTGATTCCTTCTCCACAGCTCCTTTCATCGGAGCAGTTCTGGACACGACGCAGTTTCGGGGCCTATCCTCCCGAACGGCGAGTCCGGGATATTCAGGCTATGATTCCGATCTTTCAGCCCTTATCCTGGGTTTCGGTACGGATGACCCTGAGGCTGCTGGGCCTCATGGCCTCCTGCATCCTGCTGGTCACTCATGCCAGATGGCATATGCGGGCTCTGCAGTGGGACCTGAAGTTCCAGTGGGCGCAGCACCAGGGCGACCTGTCCGATCACGTCCAGATCTCGGAGGGGACTGCAAAACAGTTGCAGTGGTGGCTCTCGAACCGGCAATGGGTCATGGGCAGATCCCTCTCCCTTCCCCAGCCAGAGCACACAGTTGTGACGGACGCGTCCCTTCTGGGATGGGGCGGTCACATGGGAGAGGCGGAGATCAGAGGCCTCTGGTCTCCGGCGGAGTCCCGGCTCCATATCAACCTTCTGGAGCTCCGGGCGATCCGACTTGCACTCAAGGCATTCCTTCCCTCTGTCAAAGGGAAGGTAGTGCAGGTGTTCACAGACAACACCACTGCCATGTGGTACTGCAACAAACAAGGCGGGGTGGGGTCGTGGACCCTTTGTCAGGAGGCTCTGCGCCTCTGGACATGGCTGGAACACCAGGGCATGTTCCTGGTGGTTCAACACCTGGCAGGTTCCCTGAACGCCAGGGCGGACGAACTCAGCCGCAGGTGCATGATGGATCACGAATGGCGTCTTCACTCGGAAGTGGCGCAAGGACTCTTTCTACAGTGGGGAGAGCCTTGGTTAGATCTATTCGCCACCGAAGAGAACGCGCAATGTCATCAGTTCTGCGCGTTGGAATTTCCAAGGCGGCACTCGCTCGGCGACGCTTTTCGTCACGAGTGGAGTTGCGGTCTATTGTACGCCTTTCCGCCTATACCACTTCTACCCAGAGTGTTGAAGAAGATTCGGCACGACCGGGCCCAAGTCATTCTTGTGGCTCCGGACTGGGCTCGAAGAGTTTGGTATCCCGAGCTACTCAATATGAGCGTAGATCCCCCGATCCGTCTGCCTCTTCGGGAGGATCTTCTGTCGCAGCAGCAGGGGACGGTCCTCCACCCGAACCTGTCCAGTCTACACCTGCTTGCGTGGAGATTGAGCGGCGGCAGTTGATTCCTTTCGACTTGCCTCCCGAAGTTTGTGATGTGATTCTGGCAGCCAGGCGTCCCTCCACTAAGGTGGTATACGCCTGCAGGTGGAACAAATTTGTGGCATGGTGCACAGCAAAGGCTGTGGATCCCCTTTCTGCCCCTCTTTCTGAGGTCCTTCTGTTCCTTCTCTCTCTGGCCCAACAGGGTTCTGCCCTGGGTACCATCAAGGGTTATCTTTGTGCTATCTCGGCCTTCCTCAGGCTCCCTGATCAGCCCTCCCTTTTCAAGTCCCCTGTTGTTAACAGGTTCTTAAAAGGCGTTACTCACCTCTTCCCTCCTGTTCCGTTTGTGATGCCTCAGTGGGACTTAAACTTGGTTCTTACCTTTTAATGTGCGCTCCCTTTGAGCCTCTACATAACTGTCCTCTTCGTCTTCTGACTCTGAAGACAGCCTTTCTGGTGGCCATCACCTCCGCTCGGCGGGTGAGTGAGCTCCAGGCTCTATCTTGCAAACCTCCCTTTCTGTCTGTTCATCCAGACAAGGTTGTTCTTCGGACGCGTCCGTCCTTCTTGCCAAAGGTGGTTACTGCTTTCCACATTGGGCAGACCATCACTTTGCCCACCTTCTTTCCGCCTCCGCATCCTTCCAGAGAGGAAGAGAGGCTCCACCGTCTGGACCCAAAACGTGCGCTCTCCTTCTATATTGACCGCACAAAACACTTCCGGGTGGATGACCAGCTCTTTATTGGCTACGTGGGCGCCAAAAAGGTCGGGCGGTGCACAAGAGGTCCATCTCCCGCTGGGTTACCTTGTGCATCAAGACCTGCTATTCTTTGGCTAAAAGGAGCCTCCTGTTGGGCTGCGTGCCCATTCCACCAGGGCAACGGCTGCTACCACGGCCTTGGGCCGCGGTGTTCCGCTGCCGGTTATCTGTCAGGCAGCTACGTGGGCCTCGCTGCACACGTTTACAAAGCATTACTGCCTTGACAGTCAGGTCCGGAGGGACGGCTTCTTTGGCCGTTCTGTCCTCCAGGACTTCCTTGTCTGATCTTTGTTCGCAGACCCACCACCGGGGTTGGTATTGCTGGGGTATCTATTCTAAGGTAAGGAATCTGTCACTAACGTGTCTCTTTCAGATGCACAAGTTACTAACTTGTGTAACGATATATCTGTAAGAGACAGTAGTTAGTGACAGATTCCTTACCGCCCACCCATCCTCCCCGTTCTGCGAACTGATTTCTAGGGTTAAGGACATCCCTTTCAGGGCCCTAGTATTTTTCAGACACCTATGTCAGCTTCTTGCATGGCTCTGCGTTCCTGGCGCGGAAAGTCGTGTACAGAACTGGACGTCAGCGCGCAGGGGCGGCGCCTAGGTACTGCCCGCGACGTCATCCCGGCGATCACGACGCCCGACGACGGACGCGGAGCCGCACGACGCCGCCTACCGACGCGCAAGGGTACTGCTACGCAAAAACTTTCCGGATCCAGCCTGACGCCTGGGGATATTCTAAGGTAAGGAATCTGTCACTAACTACTGTCTCTTACAGATATATCGTTACACAAGTTAGTAACTTGTGCTTTAAAACTAGTTAAAAATATCTAAATAAATGTAATTTAATGGCAAAATATATCTAAAAGAAAACATTTCATTATTTTTTAATGTTTTAATAACTTTTAAAAATGTAAACACTAATATAACATTCATTATTAGTAAAGTCTAATTACGTGTTAAAATTCATTCTCTACAGCACATTTAATAATTATTAATACATAATAACATTTTTACTTTAGGTGGGAATATTTTAATTTAAACTTAAGAAAAAATATAATCTTTAATATGTTCAACTAGGGTGGAGCTCTCCCTGTGTAAAACTTAAAAAAATATATCTTTTTAGTTAAATATTATTGTAAATTAATTTTATATACTTTAAATGAAGAACAAAATGCTTCAACACTAACTTGTATTTTAATTAAATATTTAATTGATTTTAAATGTGTTAAAAAAACTTTTTAAAGATTTGTTGAAATAATCCCACTTAAAGTAAAATCACTGTATTTTCTTATTATGTATTCTAAATTACTAAATTGCTTTACGTACCTCTGTTCAGATAGGACACAGCCTTACAAAAAGTTTTGTATAGAATTAATTGAATATTTTTTTTTTTGAAAAGACAAAATACATTATTTTAATTTATCTTTATTTCTTATGAGGTTCTATTTTTAGGTCTCGGCTAGACAGTGCTTGCGCTGTCTCAAAGAGACATGTTTATCTCCTTTATGGGCTTCAGCCCACCCACAGACTTACCATTTGCTGGCTCCACCATCGATCTGATATTATTTATCCCCATTTGTCCATGGCATACATTCGTCATGTCTCTACCTGCGTTTAGCCCACCCCAAGAGCATGGACCAATTACTACTATCCATCCCCAGCTGCCATTTTAGCATTTGTTATCAGTGCTACTTTTTTCTTTAATTTAGAGCACATGAGACGAGCGCTCGTGGTCTACGGAGCACCGCTGTAAACAGGGATGAAAATCTTGTTCTTGCCTCATAACATTTGCTGTCCATTCAAACACCGAGATTAAATGTCAGCCGCTATCTCATCTGCTGACTGCTGCTCTCATATACAATGGCTCCGCCCTGTGTTCCGCCCGTCTATTTCGCCCCTTTCACGTTACCTGCACCACGCCACCGCCATACAGAGTATTTGTGCCTCACAATGTGCATGAAAACTGAAGACCGAGATCAAATGTCAGACGCTGTCTCATCTGCTGACTGCTTTACCCTAAGCAAAGCGCAGCACGAGGCCACTTAAAAAAAGGAAAACAAAGGAAGAAAACTTGCGCAGCTCTCCCCAGCACAGCGAGAGAGCCCCTGCTACCGTATTTTCTGCTTTCTCAGAAAATCACCCCATAATGCCTTCGGGGCCTTGCTGTTTGAACACTTTTTGGCCCATATATCTGCTTGTGGTGGTCCCAGGATGACGGGACCACCACCAAAAAGTCAACACAACGCAGCCTTTCTTTTAAAGGTACTGTCAGAGTCCTCACCCTAAGTTGGCAAGACTCAAAAATGATCACCTCCCCTGGATTTTCGTTTCTTTTTGAGCTCTCCCACGGCTGTAGCTCTTACTCTACAGCTGGTAGTGTTTCAACCTCTAGGGGCCAGGTGCATGGTAATTTAATGGCATTTAATCAGACTGCAAGGCCTGGAAATCCACAAATGGGATGTTGATGTTCTTGTGCCCTCTAGGGGCTGACTATATGATTGCAATGCAATGCTTTTTCAATGTGATGCCCTCTATGGGTTGTTTTTATCATTGCAGCTTTGATATCAAACCCATGAAAGAATACACAAACACAAGGTTAATTACTGATAAATTCTTAATGGGGTTACCATAATGATTGCAAATGTTTTATTGATTATCACAGTAATGTTAATAATTTTTGCAAAAGGTATGTGTTTATTACAAAACAAATGATTGAACTAACTCGAGATGTTTGGGTGACCCTCTAAGGGGTCTCCAGTGATTACGCAATGGCATCTATGGTATTTTCCATCTGCCAATGTACATATTTGTAAATTATTGTGTAGTATTTAGTAGTGTGTGTAATAATTGTACTTCTCCTTTTTCTAAAGAAAAGGTACTGACTGGACAATCAGTTATTGGGTGTTATCATTGCGTGCCAGTGATTGGTGATTACTAGCCCACACCACCTCCCTTGAGTAGGCCTTGGACTGCTCCGCCTAGCTAACCTGTGAGAGTCAAGCACTACAATGGGGTGTTTGGTGCCCAGTGAAGACAATTGTGGACAAATCTTTAGATAAGCCTGACTGCTCTGTGCCAAGCTACCAGAGGTTGAGCACAGGTTATCTTTTAGTGTGTATCTAGCTTACCCTGTAGAGAGCAGTGGTTCCTGCCTGGCCTGGGTGCATACCTCAGCCAAACAGGAATCCCATTTCTAACATTCTATCAACCATCTTAAATCAGCTATTTAGGTTCAACGAGCCTCCTACAGATCATTTCATATAACATGAATATCAACATTTCAGAGCAGGTTGAAGCCACACCAGCAGATCTTTGAGCACAGCAACATCATAGCGAGTGAACATTACATGGTCTTTGAGTCAGTGACCTCACATAACCTTTGACCAAGTGACATCGCAGGAATTCACATCATATGGTGTTTCTTATACATTTCAGTCCCTTATTGCATGTGGTCTGTACTTGGTGAGCTATTTATAGCACCAAATAAAATACAACTCTACTGAGTCAGAATTTGTCAAGTGTGATAAATCCCACCCAGTGTAAAGATTTTTTCATACCATGTTTGTTACACACATTTTCAAACCAGGAGCCAGTGAAAAATCCTTAGCTAAAAGACATTCACATTGACAACGTCTATAGCTTTCAAATTGCCGAGACCTATTGGATTTGTCAATGCTTGTTAGGTCTCTGCCTCCATTATTCTCTAAGGGAGGGCGTTGCATTACCAGTGGTTGGCCATGTGTGGTACTGCACTTTCTATTGCTCCACTTTGGATGTAGTAAGTTACGTTTGTAAATATTACTCCACCTCTCTTTAAGCATGTGCAGACGTGCAAGCCCACGATTTTGAGTAACTTTATACTCGTAATGGTGAATAGCTAAAAGTAGTAAAGTCACTCTAAGAGCATCCTTGCACAAATAGATTACTCACAGGTGTAAGGTACCTTTGTGAATAGCCCTCGAGGGGTCCAACTCGAGTGTTCCATTTTTGTGGTAACGCTAAAGTGGGCGCAGCACTTGGGCTGGTATTAGAGCGACTGGGATGATCCTGCACAAACACCAGAGTGATTGTTTGGCTGAGGAGCGGCAGCGAATATCTTGAAGTATTTTCCTGGACCTGCTACATCATTGAACCTCCTGAGGGACTCTCGTAGCAGCTATTTGATATTGCCGTAGTAGGATCAGGTATTTTCTCCATGTTTTTAACCATGTTATCATGATTTGGTTTTATATTTTCCATTCTCTTCCTTTTACCTGATTATGCTGTGTTTACCACCACATTGGTGCTGAAATATCCTTTCCAGTTAACTGGTTCTGAGGCACTCTGATCCTTTTTTATACGATGAGCAGTTGTTTTCCCTCGCTGTACGGCTACACCATAAGCACCGAGCGCCCAAACCTGAGATTCCTGCTCCTTGATCTGCCTTTATTGGTATTCTACCGTTCCACTTGGATACCTGAGATATGGGTCGAATCACTGGTTGCCCCTTGCACCTACTGTGTTGCAATTTGACGGTTACAAGTTTCATGTTTGAACCATCAGCGTGAGCTACAATACACTGTTTGTCGCCCACACCACGTTCTTTGAGTTGGTTCGGATCATCAACCTTGGACCATCTGCATAACCTGAAAGCTCTGAAGACTTCGTAGCTGTATTAACTGCCTGAAGTTTCACATATTTTGATGGCCGTTGATTCTGGTTTGACTTGATGACCCAACTCTACTCTGTGGGAATTTTGTACTTCAAGCCACTTCTGTGCAGCTCGTCACCTTCTGTGATTGGTTCAGTCCAAGCCCTTGCATCAAATTCCAGTGTTAATCATTACCGGAGACTAGACTTACCTTTCTCCTTTGAGCATGGCTAGCGAGGACAACTACTATTTTGTATGTGGCTTCAACATTGCATCAGTGGATTGCCATTTTAATTTTAATTTTTTTAGCATTTGGTTTTGGTTTAGAATACATGACTAACTGTATCCTTTATTTCCTTTGGGACAGTTGTTTTTGCTAATTAATAATCCCTAAATCACAATTATCCCTTTGATTTTGCTTCTGAATAATGATTAAATATTCTTCTTTATCTAAACTTGGTTAGAATCTTGAAGTCCTTGTCTCTTTTTCTTTGAAATTTGTGACCTCCACTGTTTTGCTTTACCATCGAACGTGGCCGTACTGCTCAAGCCACGTTACCAAAAGCGAGCTAAGGACACTTTAGTAGAAGACACATTTACCTTTGCTGACAGAAGTATGGGAGAAGCAAAGCAGGCTGATTTCAGGAAGCCGACCACCTGACTGAAAAGGTTACTGTCTTGGGTCGAATCTGCAATGACTGCAGATGCAAAGAGAAAAGACTATGAGGGGAGCTGTTCGTTGCTGTGTCCCCAGAATTTGAGACTGCCGCCCTCTCTCAAACAGTTGAAAGATTTAAAGATGCACCCTGCAGATGTTCAGGTCTAAACAACTAAGAGTGCCTGCTCCTGTCATACAACACTCACACTGTTACCTGAGTCACTTTACCCTGTGCTCTGTACAAGCATTTTACATAAACAAGTTATGTTGTGTTTTGTGAACGGACTGTCACCCCCTTTGTATGTAAATGAGCTTCTGTGACCAGACACCCCAGGCCCCCATCTTTTCTAGTGCGGATGATAATGTGAGCACTGTAAGGTAATCACAAACGAGGGCTATATTGAGAAATAATAGGCTTCCAGGTCACACAGCTGTGGTTTTGTAGATCTTTATTAGTTTTGATTTACGTTAATTTGCAGCAATTCTCCAGGTTACTCTTTTCTCAGTTTATCACTTTATACCACTCTTTGTGCTCCATCAGTTAAACATGTGAGGTTTGACGTAGGATATGTTAGTGTTCCTAGACCTTGTCACAATCCCTTCATTCTTGATTTGACGGCATGTGTTTTGTCCTCATGTTGTTCCAGGATGAGCCTTCTCAAGGCAGAAGACGCTGTAATAGGAATATTAAATCAGACATATATAAAATTGTCAGAGCTACAAATTGTGACAAAGAGCTGAAAATGCACCTCTTTAAAGATTATCATATCATGACACATTAACAGTCCTCTCTCACTCTTAGAAACCATCTTCCCTCCAATCACACGTTGACTGTCTTAGTCTTGGACCATGTGCAGAGCTCTGATGCCTTCCAGTGATAGTCATGGTATATTAATAGGACATATATATAAGGTGAAACGTGTTCACACTTCAGTAGCACTCATCCCTCTTATATTGTGATGTGAGGAGCTACGTTCCGTATACTGGTTTCCATTTGTGATTCAATGTTGTGACGAGATAAGTCAGACACATGATCTCTTAAAAGGTCTTCCTGTTACTCGGTGTGTAGCTTGTAACCAGCAAGAGCTGTGGCTGGAAGAGCCTATGATATTTATGGATCAGTATATAAAGCGTTGAAAGAGGACAGAGATCACACCAGACTCCACATGAACTGGTTCGGATGTCAGCAGGATTATGGTTGGCAACGAGGAGCCGAGAACATTCTGTAAAACATAATGTATCATGGCGGTTGGACTGAATATCCATCACACTGCAGATTGGCAAACTCTGGCTTTCTTTCATCACCTAGCTCCTCTCCCTGTTTAAAAGCTCCTGTGCGTCGTCTGTAACCAGGCACCACCATGCTCACATCTCCCACAAATGTAAAGGAGCAGTAGGCTCCTATCCTCCCTGTGTAAACACGCTAGTGTGCTGTCTCCACCCAGGAGCCACCAGTCTTGTATGTAAATGAGCCTGTGTGCCATCTGTAGCCTGGCTCTCTTGTGCATATGTACACAAGCACCAGGCTAATGTGACTCCTCGCCGTGTAAACAAGATTGTGTGCCGTCTGCAACCAGAATCACTATACTTTTAGTAACCAAGCTGAGGTGTGGTGCCCTTTATAATCGAGAACAGCTAATCCTATTTCTCATCTCTATGTAAAGAACATGGTGGCACTCTGTGACCAGGAGCAACTAGGCTCCTATCCTCATTATGTAAATCACCCTATTACCACCCAGGCTAATTTTGTGATACATAAATGCAATTGTGTTAGTGCACAGCGAGTGTTGATGGTCTCTGATAGCACCCAGTGATGAACATCTAAAGCAGACAGGCTACACAAGGGGTAAAGTACCCTCTGTCATACATTATACGGATATTGCAAGTCACTAAGGAGTTCTGTGACCATATAGAAGAACGAGGCTGATGACAAAGCTCCTTGTTAGGGTCATGGAACTCAGAGATGGTTTAAAATATCCTTTAAATTAAGTTTGGGCAGTGAGCTCTGCTCAGTTCGTGGAGTTTTCCGCACTCTGCGGAGAAAGCGGAATTTCACAGAGCGGAGTTTTTTTCCTCGCTCATGCTCGTCAACGTCAAGTTGGCGAGCGCGAGCGAGGAAAATCCACCTCAAAGCGAGATTTTTCCTTACTCGCGCTCGCCAAGGTCTAGTTGGCGAGCGCGAGTGAGGAAAATCAACCTCCTGTCGATTTCTGAACGTGGGTGGTCAGATTTGTCAATGCGAGTGGTCACGGCAGGTCGCGACCACTCACATTGAGAAACCTTCCATTCGCCTTGAGAAAGCTGCCGCTCGATTAGAAAATCTACGTGAGCAGCAGGATGAAATCTGCGCCCTCTTTCACTGCGCATGGTGGTGTTCGCAATGATTTTACAGTACTGGTCAAACACCCGGCACTCAAAATCACCGCGAACAACATGACCCTAACGCACTCCGCCGCTCGCAGTGCTCTGAGTAGCGCAGCGGAGTTTTTTTGTCACTTAGCTGAGTTCCCATGAACTCCGCCCAGGCTTACTTTTAATGCCCAGTAGAGGGGATTTTCTAACTCATAACACATCGGCTAGACAGATCAATGCGCCTTTTATTGTGGGTGTAAAAGCATAGTTGAGTGATGCTTGCAAAGTTCAAACTTTCAAGGATGAAAGTGTCACAATCTTGCCCCGCCCCTTATGACCCGCAAGGGTTGGATTTCAAACCCCCTGGTGCAAGGACTCATTTCAGTGCACCAATATGATTAGAAAACCACTTTGAACTGCGACCCATACACCACCCACTGAGCAGTACTCTACAGGAAGTGTTTTCTGGTTGTTATCAGTCCCACTTGGTGAATTCAGTGACAAAGTGGAACTCCCAATCCTCTTTCATAAGTGAATAACACGCTCAAAATTGCAATAAGCTAAGACGAGCTGCGCAATGCTGTTTTTCTTGTATTTGCAAATTTTCCGGAAATCACGATTAGAAGTTTTGTCACATTTATCCATCAAAATGTATCCTCCGGGCCAATGCCCGGTATATATCGTGGAAACTCAATAAAATATATTGTTAAAAAAAAAATTGCAATAAGAAACATGGGATATGCTTAAATTTTTTTACTTCTTAAACCCAAGCTTAGTGTATTTAATATGAACAGTAAATACACAGAATGCAAAAATGAATGCAGTAGTGCATGACATGGTCAGTGAAAACAATATGAACATTTCTAATATGATTTGCAAGTTCTGTCATCCCGCCACCCTAACTCTGTTTCCAAGCTCTATGCTAAAACTTAGCTCAAGCAGTAAATAGAAAGCCTGTAAATCGAGTTTCTTAAGATGGATCGCACAGCGTACCTTCTCACGATGTTTAGTTGTTCTCTATCACAGCTTTGCCCTGGTATGCTAACAGTTTCTTGCGATGGATCGCACAGCGTACCTACTCTCGGTGTTTAGCTATTCTCTATCACAGCGTTGCCCCAGTATGATAATAGTTTCTTAAGATGGATCGCACAGCATACCTTCTCACAATGTTTAGCTGTTCTCTATCACAGCTTTGCCCAGGTATGATAAACAGGGCAAGGCTGAAGGCCACTCCCAGAGCCCGTCTCCCACAAACTGGGGTGACTTCTGACACAATAGTTCCATTGAGAAGCCTGTCTAGTATTGGTGGTACATGGTGTGTCTAGTCTGAGCCTCATTACGTACAGGAGTAAATGGCACAACAAGTGTATTGCCAACTTGAGGGGGGTGCAAGTTGTATCTAGTCTGATCCTCCCCCATACAGAGCTGCAGGGAACAATAATTGGCATTGTCACCTTAAAGGGACAAATGATGTGTCTTGTTTTATCCTCATGCCGAACCGAAATTACGGGCATAAGAAGGGAAATGCAACCTTTGGGGCCGGGGCTCACAAGCTGTGTCTAGTCTGATCCTCACCCCATGCAGGAGTAAAGAGCATAATGCTAATTGTGGGGCATAGGGGCCAGGTCTAAAGGGTTTAGTCTCCGAACCCACAGGCTGAAGGACTTAGTATAGTGCACCATCACTGAGTAAGGGAATCCGGGTTAAATGTAGCCTCGCACAACCCACTGAGCATTCCTGCAGGTATGGTACCTGATGTCAAAAGTTTATTGTCAGCAGTTTATGCCATAACAATAAAAACATTGATATTTACAGCACATAATAAAACAATCATAATTCACTTAAAACAACGTAAGCACAGTTCATATAAAAACTACTACACTTTGCGAATGATCTGATGTAAAATGCAAGTGCAAACGGATGACGTACATCACTAATTCAAATTCAAGTTTATTGTTTGATTACTAAAAACCATAACAAAATGTTAAAACCATGTGACTCATGAATACATATACAAAGATTTTAAAATGAAACAAAAAAAGAACCCTGGTTAGTGCAAGGGCAGTGCAATAATCTTGCGATAAAAGAGTTGAAATTAAAAGTTGGCCGAGTATACATTTGTCTTTTATGGATCAGGCTCATTGAATAACGTAACAATCACGGAATGATTTTTTAAAAAAAAATAGAAAACGGGACAAAATAAATATGGCAGCTAGTTTTAAAATGCTGAAACAGTGTCCAAGCGGAGGGGGCCGGTGGCCACTAGAGTTTTTATTACATAGAAATGGCAAGGCCGACCAGCGGGGGAATTGCTGCCTTCTCTTTCCCCAGCACTTTAGCAGCTCTGATGACAAATTTGGTGAACCGAATGTTCAGCTTTGTATTTTCTTGGTTCATAGCTGCTATTATGGCCTGACGACATGTGCGAGCTCCTAGTTTGTTCCACTCCGCTCGCAATAGAGTCCTTCTGTCTTTTAGCACAGCTGGGTATGTGCAGGCTATGTGCTCCAAGCTTTCGGAGTGGTAGCCGCATTCCCTGCATTCGATATTGAGACTGAGGCGCCGCCATTGTGGCAAATACTTTAAAAAGGGCCACTCGCCTAGCCTTAGGGCCATGAACTTAACCTTCCAATAGACGGAGTATGTACTTGATAAGTAGGATGACTCAACCCCCGGTTTATAATCAGAGACAACGGCCCAGGCATGTTTTCTTCTGGATAATTTTGCCCTGTCAGAGTGGAAAGACCAGAGCCGAACGCTTTGCTTAATTACGGTCTTCAATGCCTGTTGTGGTGGATTTGTTCCCCAATATTCCGTGACTCCGAGTAGCTGTAGGGAGTGGGCCAAGTGGTGCCGGTATTTTTGGCTAAATACGCTGGTCGATATTTCATTCCAGAGTTTAGACTCAAGACTGCCATCCCGGAAGTTGCGTAGTCTGTTGCAGAAGTTGATAAAAGCACCAGCCTCGACGCCGTTGTGATCTAGCAAGCCAAGTTCTAATCTGACTTGTGCCGGAGATGAAGACCTCGGCAGGCGCCATGCTCGCTTAAAGATTCTGGTGGTTGATTACATCACTATTAAAACCAATCAATTAGATAGAGCGGTCATTAGATCTTACAAAGCGTACCAGCTAACAAGTGCGTACCTAGGTGCAGATACCGGCGTCTCCATCTGCTCGTTACCTACTCAGAGCAAGTAAACCTGCTAGGAAGCCTGACCGCTGTCTTATAAACAAGAGAAATAAAAGAAGAGCACAAGCCAGTCCAGGGGGTGCAGAGGACGTGAGGCCTGTCCAGGGGGTGCAGAGGACGTGAGGCCTGTCCAGGGGGTGCAGAGGAGGTGAAGGCCTGTCCAGGGGGTGCAGAGGAGGAGAGGCCTGTCCAGGGGTGCAGAGGAGGTGAGGCCTGTCCAGGGGGTGCAGAGGAGGTGAGGCCTGTCCAGGGGGTGCAGAGGAGGTGAGGCCTGTCCAGGGGTGCAGAGGAGGTGAGGCCTGTCCAGGGGTGCAGAGGAGGTGAGGCCTGTCCAGGGGGGTGCAGAGGACGTGAGGCCTGTCCAGGGGGGTGCAGAGGACGTGAGGCCTGTCCAGGGGGTGCAGAGGAGGGAGAGGCCTGTCCAGGGGGTGCAGAGGAGGAGAGGCCTGTCCAGGGGTGAAGAGGAGGTGAGGGCCTGTCCAGGGGGTGCAGAGGAGGTGAGGCCTGTCCAGGGGTGCAGAGGAGGTGAGGCCTGTCCAGGGGTGCAGAGGAGGTGAGGGCCTGTCCAGGGGGTGCAGAGGACGTGAGGCCTGTCCAGGGGGGTGCAGAGGACGTGAGGCCTGTCCAGGGGTGCAGAGGAGGAGAGGCCTGTCCAGGGGGTGCAGAGGACGTGAGGCCTGTCCAGGGGTGAAGAAGAGGTGAGGCTGTCCAAGGAGTGCAGAGAAGGTGAGGCCTGTCCAATTGGGGTGTAGAGGAGGTGAGGCCTGTCCAGGGGTGCAGAGGACGTGAGGCCTGTCCAGGGGTGCAGAGGAGGTAAGGCATGTCCAGGGGGTGCAGAGGAGGTGAGTCCAGTCTAGGGGTTACAGAGGAGGTGAGGAATTTCCAGGGGGTGCAGAGGAGGTGAGGCCTGTCCAGGGGGTGCAGAGGAGGTGAGTCCAGTCTAGGGGTTGCAGAGGAGGTGAGTCCAGTCTAGGGGGTGTAGAGGAGACGAGGCCTGTCCAGAGGTGGTGCAGAGAAGGTGAGGCCTGTCCAGGGGGGTGGAGAGGAAGTAAGGCCTGACCTGTGCTGGGGGGTGCAGAGGAGGTGAGGCCTCTCTGGGGATGGGGGGTGGGTGCAGAGAAGGTGAGGCCAGTCCAGGGGCTGCAGTGGAGGTGAGGCCAGGCCAGGGGATGCAGAGGAGGAGAGGCCTGTCCAGGGGTGCAGAGGAGGTGAGGCCTGTCGAGAGGGTGCAGAGGAGGTGAGGCCTGTCCAGAGGGGGGCTGAGGAGGTGAGGCCCGTCCAGAGGCTGCAGAGGAGTTGAGGCCTGTCCAGGGGTGCAGAGGAGGTGAGGCCTGTCGAGAGGGTGCAGAGGAGGTGAGGCCTGTCCAGAGGGGGGCTGAGGAGGTGAGGCCCGTCCAGAGGCTGCAGAGGAGTTGAGGCCTGTCCAGGGGGTGCAGAGGACGTGAGGCCTGTCCAGGGGGGGTGCAGAGGACGTGAGGCCTGTCCAGGGGGGGTGCAGAGGACGTGAGGCCTGTCCAGGGGGGGTGCAGAGGACGTGAGGCCTGTCCAGGGGTGCAGAGGAGGAGAGGCCTGTCCAGGGGGGTGCAGAGGACGTGAGGCCTGTCCAGGGGTGAAGAAGAGGTGAGGCTGTCCAAGGAGTGCAGAGGAGGTGAGGCCTGTCCAGGGGTGCAGAGGAGGTGAGGCCAGTCCAGTGGGGTGCAGAGGACGTGAGGCCTGTCCAGGGGTGAAGAAGAGGTGAGGCTGTCCAATGAGTGCAGAGGAGGTGAGGCCTGTCCAATTGGGGTGTAGAGGAGATGAGGCCTGTCCAAGAGTGCAGAGGACGTGAGGCCTGTCCAGGGGTGCAGAGGAGGTAAGGCATGTCCAGGGGGTGCAGAGGAGGTGAGTCCAGTCTAGGGGTTACAGAGGAGGTGAGGAATTTCCAGGGGGTGCAGAGGAGGTAAGGCCTGTCCAGGGGTGCAGAGGAGGTGAGTCCAGTCTAGGGGTGTAGAGGAGACGAGGCCTTTCCAGAGGTGGTGCAGAGAAGGTGAGGCCTGTCCAGGGGGTGGAGCGGAAGTAAGGCCTGACCTGTGCTGGGGGTGCAGAGGAGGTGAGGCCTCTCTGGGGATGGGGGGGTGGGTGCAGAGGAGGTGAGGCCAGTCCAGGGGCTGTAGTGGAGGTGAGGCCAGGCCAGGGGATGCAGAGGAGGAGAGGCCTGTCCAGGGGTGCAGAGGAGGTGAGGCCTGTCGAGAGGGTGCAGAGGAGGTGAGGCCTGTCGAGAGGGGGGCTGAGGAGGTGAGGCCCGTCCAGAGGCTGCAGAGGAGTTGAGGCCTGTCCAGGGGGTGCAGAGGAGTTGAGGCCTCTCCTGTGCTGGGGGGTGCGGAGGAGGTGAGGCATGTCCAGAGGGTGCAGAGGAGGTGAGGCCTCTCCAGGGGGTGTGGAGGAGGTGAGGCCTGTCCAGGGGGGTGCAGAGGAAGTAAGGCTTGTCCTGTGCTGGGGGTGCAGAGGAGGTCAGGCATGTCCTGTGTTTTGCTGGGGGAGGGAGGTGATGCAGAGAAGGTGAGGGCACTCTGGGGGGTGACAGGAGGTGAGGTCAGTCCAGGGGGTGCAGAGGAGGTGGGGCCTATCCAAGGGGTGCAGAGGAGGTGAGGCATCTCCTGTGCTGGGGGTGCGGAGGACGCAAGTCCTGTCCAGGGGTGCAGAGGAGGTGAGGCCTGTCCAGGGGTGCAGATTAGGTGAGGCCTGTCTAAGGGATGCAGAGCAGTTGAGGCCTGTCCTCTTCTTGGGGGGTGCAGAGGAGATGAGGAGTGTTCATGAGGATGCATAAGAGGTTAGGCCTGTGTCCAGGAGTAAATCCAGTATTTTGAAAAGCGCGAACAATTGACCGAGGGCGTCAAGGCGCTGGGGGCCGTCGGGAAGATTAAGCGAGCTATTGCACAGAGTCACATGGTGCTGAGCCCTGGCCGCTACACCACACCTCTTCCGAAGGCTGCAGGGGAGGAGACGCCTGTCCAGGGGGTGCAGAAGAGGTGAGGCCTGTCGAGGGGAGTGCAGATGAGGTGAATCCTGTCCAGGGGGGTAAGGAGGAGATGAGGCCTGACCTGTGCTTCGGGGTGCAGAGGAGGTGAGGCCTGTCCAAGGGGTGCAGAGAAGGTGAGGCCTGTCCAGCGGTGTGCAGAGGAGGTAAGGCTTGTCCTTGGCGATGAAGAGGCGGTGAGGCTTGTCCAGAAGGGGCAGAGTAGCTGAGACCTATCCTGTGCTTGAGGGGGTGCAGAAGAGGTTAGGCCTGTCCAGGGGGTGCAGAGGAGGTGAGGCCTGTCCAATGGGGATGCAGAGAAAGTAAGGCCTGTCCCGTGCTGAGGGGTGCAGAGGAGGTGAGGCCTGTTCAGGGGGTGCAGATGAGCAGAGTCCTGTCCAGGGGGTGCAGAGGAGATAAGGCCTGTCCAAGGGGGTGCAGAGGTGGTGGGGCCTGTCCACGGGGTGCAGAAGAGGTGAGGTCTGTCGAGTGGGGTGCAGTGGAGGTGAAGCCTGTCCAGGGGGGTGCGGAGGAGGTGAGGCCTGTCCTGTGCTTCGGGGTGCAGAGGAGTTGAGGCCCGTCCAAGGGGTGCAGAGGAGGTGAGGCCTGTCCAAGGGGTGCAGAGGAGGTGAGGCTTGTAATTTGCTTGGGTGCAGAGGAAGTGAGGCTTGTCCTATGCTGGTGTTGCAGAGGAGGTGAGGCCTGTCCTGTGCTTGTGGGGTGCAGAGGGGATGAGGCTTGTCCAGGAGGGATGCAGAGGAGGTGAGGCCTGTCAAGCGGGGTGCTGAGAAGGTGAGGCCTGTCCACGGGCGTGCAAAGGAGGAGAGGCCTGATTAGAGCGTGCAGAGGAGGTGAGGCCAGTCCAAGGGGTGCGCAGGAGTTGAAGCCTGTCCAGCGGGGTGCAAAGGAGGTGAGACCTGTCCAGGGGGGTGCAGAGGAGGTGAGGCCTGTCCAGGGGGTGCAGATTAGGTGAGGCCTGTCCAGGGGATGCAGAGGAGGTGAGGCCTGTTCTGTCCAGGGGGGTGCAGAGGAGGTGAGGCCTGTCCAGGAGTTGGTGCAGAGAAGGTGAGGCCTATCCAGGGGGGTTTAGAGAAAGTCAGGCCTGTCCTGTGCTGGAGGGTGCAGAGGTGAGGACTGTCCAGGGGGGTGCAGAGGAGGTGAGGCTTGTCAAATAGGGGTGCAGAGGAGGTGAGGCCTGTCCAGGGGGGTGCAGAGAAGGTGAGGCCTGCCCAGGGGGTGCAGAGGAAGTAAGGCCTGTGCTGGGGGGTTCAGAGGAGGTGAGGTCTGTCCAATATTTTGCTGTGGGGTGGGGGGGGTGCAGAGAAGGTGAGGCCTCTCCGGGGGTTTAGGGAGGTTGGGTCATAGGAGGTGAAGCCAGTCCAGGGGCTGCAGTGGAGGTGATGCCAGTCCAGGGGGTGCAGATTAGGTGAGACCTGTCCAGGGGGTGCAGAGGAGGTGAAGCAGGTCCAGGGGGTGCAGATTAGGTGAGGCCTGTCCAGGGGATGCAGATTAGGTGAGGCCTGTCCAGGGGGTGCAGAGGAGGTGAGGCCTGCTCAGGGGGTGCAGAGAAGGTGAGGCCTGTCCAAGGGATGCAGAGGAGGTGAGACCTGTCCTGTGTTTTTCAGAGGGGTGGGGGTGCAGAGAAGGTGAGGCCTCTCTGGGGGGGTCAGAGGAGGTGAGGCTAGTCCAGGGGGTGCAGGGGAGGTAGGGTCTGTTCAAGGGGTGCAGAGGAGGTGAGGCCTCTCCTGTGCTGGGGAGCACGGAGGACCTGAGTCCTGTCCAGGGGGTGCATAGGAGGTGAGGCCGGTCCACGGTGCTGCGGAGTAGGTAAGGCCTGTCCTGGGAGTGCAGATTAGGTGAGGCCTGTGCAACGGATGCAGAGCAGTTGAGGCCTGTCCTCTGCTTGCGGGGTGCAGAGAAGGTGAGGACTGTGTTCAGGAAGGGTGCAAGGGAGGTGAGGCCTATCCAAGGTTGGTGCAGAAGAGGTGAGACCTGTCCGGGGGGGATGCAGGGGAAGTGAAACCTGTCCAGGGGGGTGCGGAGGAGGTGAGACCTGTCCTGTGCTTCGGGGTGCAGAGGAAGTGAGGCCTGTCCAAGGGTGCAGAGGAGGTGAGGCTTGTCATGTGCAGGGGTGCAGAGTAGGTGAGGCTTGGTCCTATGCTGTGTTTGTAGAGGAGGTGAGGCCTGTCCTGTGTTTGTGGGGTGCAGAGGAGGTGAGGCCTGTCCAGGAGGGGTGCCTCTCCTGATGGGGGTGAACAGAAGGTGAGGCCTGTCTAAGAAAGGTGCAGAGGAAGTGAGGTCTGTCCAGCGGTGTACAGAGGAGGTTAGACTTGTCCAGGTGGTGCAGAGGAGGCAGGCTTGACCTTAGCGATGAAGAAGAGGTAAGGCTTGTCCAGAGGGGCCAGAGTAGCTGAGGCCTGTCCTGTGCTTGAGGGGTGCAGCAGAGGTTAGGTCAGTCAAGTAGGGGTGCAGAGGAGGTGAGGCCTCTGCAGGGGGGTGCAGAGGAAGTAAGGCCGGTCCTGTCCAAGGGGGTGCAGCGGAGGTGAGGCCTATCCTGTGCTGGGAGGTGCAGAGGAGGTGATGCCGGTCCATGGGGTGCAGAAGAGGTGAGGCATGTCCAGGGGGTGCAGATTAGGTGAGGCATATCCAGGGGGTGCAAGGGAGGTGAGGCCAGTCCACGGGGGTGCGGAGGAGGTGAGGCTTGTCCAGGGTGTGCAGAGGAGTTGAGGCCTGTCCAGGGGGTGCAAAGGAGGTGAGGCCAGTCCACGGGGGTGCAGAGGAAGTGAGGCCTGTCCAGGGGGTGTAGTTAGATGAGGCCTGTCCAGGGGGTGTAGATTAGGTGAGGCATGTCCAAGTGATGCAGAGGAGGTGAGGCCTGTCTAAGGGGTGCAGAGAAGGTGAGGCCTATCCTGTCCAGTGGGGTGCAGAGGAGGTGAGGCCTGTCCTGTGCTTGGGGGAAGCAAAGGAGGTGAGGCCTGTCCTGTACTGTGGAGATAACCTGCCCCTTGGGGGTAGGAGATGAGGCATGTTCTGTGGGAGTATGAGGTGAGGCCTGTCGTCTCCTCTGGGTGAGAGGAGTGTGCACTGCCTCAGCTGCTGTTCTCACCACCCAGAGATGCTCCTTTTAAGGAAAATTGCTTTATTTTAAGAGCTCATAATTCTGAGTTTTTGAAAAGTGTCTGGAGTTTTCCATAGGGCCCCAGATGGCTCATGACAAAGGCACACATCTTCTCCAGTCAAGAAGTTTATTTTTACAAACCACTGTTGTGAATGAAGTAACGAAGACTACAACTCCCAGAATGCACTCACTTGTTAAATGAAAGTACAAGCATGAATATTCGGGGATCACTTTACGGAAATATTTGGTACCTCCCCGGGGCATCGTGGCAGAGAAGGGTAGACCGGTCAATATCACAAATGTGAAAGGACTTTCATTCTCAGCATCCTTCTGCAGATTGTGAGTTGAGTGAGATCTGGGATTACGTGAATTTCTCAAGGAGATTTACCTCAGTTTCATCTGTTTCATGGAGAAATACAATGAAAAACAGGGGGTGCAAGTCCAGCGCCCCAGTCTCTGGTGTCCATGGATCTCTGTACTGGCCCTTCCCTGGTCCTGCAAGAGAGGACGAACCGGCTGCTTAGTCTGGTCTCTCGAAGTGAGCGAGAGCGAGCTCCGTATCCTGGCCCGCAGCAGGCCCCCGCTCACACCCTGGTCCCCACCAGCATCCAGCTCATATCCTAGACCTCAACAGGCCCCGGCTTTCACTCTGGTCCCCACTAAGCCCTGATCACATCGTGGTCCCCACCAGGCCCTGGTTCACATCTTGGTCCAGACCAGGCCCTCAGACCCGGCTCACATCCTGGTCCACCAGGCCTCGGCTCACCATTCTGGACCCCGGCTCACCATACTGGGCCCCGGCCCAAGCCCTGGTACTCCCCAGGCCCCGCCTGATGCCCTGGTCCCCGTCAGGGACCAGCTGATGCCCTGTTTCTCCCCAGGGATCGGCTGATGCCCTGGTCACCCCCAGGAGAGGCTGACGCCCTGGTCCTCCCTAGGCCCCAGCTCACCTTACTGTGCCTCGGGTGACAGCCAGACGCGGGTAGGTCCCGCGCTTCGGAGGACCTCCAGACGAGTGCTTCCCCCATCGCCAATTTGCGAGAACCCTGGAGTCACGGTTGGGGCCAATTGACCCAACCTTCTAGGTATTTTCCAGAAGGTATACTCCACTTCATCACGTTTTTTAGCTTTTCACTTTCACACAAGACTATCACACGAGTCCAGACTATAGGCGATGTGACCTCTACTATACATACCCGTACCGCCCCCTCTAGAGTAGAAGAGGATCCCCCGGTCCTGAAGAAATGCCAAGCTCCAACTGGACTATTTAGGGCATGAAACATGTCCACCACCTCCATCCCATACACATCATCCTGAGCTCAAGAGAGTATAATTTCCCCTCTTCAGCCACGACTTTTCAGTCGGTTGTTTTTACTCATAGCATAGTAGCCCAGTGAATAAAATTGTTTTGTGAGAATTATATAGCTATTTTTAATTCACACTTTCTTTTTCTTCCCACCTCTACTCGTCACGCATATGACCCACCCCCTCATTTTAGCTTCACGTCGGCAACCAGAGAAGACCTCCGGTAAAGAGCCCCCCTGCGGAGCCCGTTGGGCATTGCAGCGCCGGCCCAACGAGGAGCTGCCAATTGTAGCTATTCCACCTTCAGTTCTTCTTCTTCTGAAGGATCACCTGGTATCCTCAACTTACCCCTCTTTCTCTTCCTCCCCCTCCTCATGAACTGCATACCCTTAGTTTTTGTCATGGCCTCGGGTCACCATACCTGCCCCAGCTCAACATCCTGGTCATCACCATTCCGCGGCACAACATCCTGGTCCTCATCAGGCCCTGGCTCGCATGCTGGTCCTTGTCAGGCCCTGGCTCACATCCTGGTCCTCACCTTAATCAATCAATCAATGAAACATTTATAGAGCACAGCAAATCCCTCTTGAGGGTCTCAAGGTGCTGGAGACGACTGCTGCTTGGTGAGTTAATTTGAACATCCAAGTCTTGAGTTCTCTCTTGAATTGTTGGAGTGACTGCTCCATGGATCAGTGGGAGTCTGTGAGGGACAGGGAATAGTATCCAATATCAAAACATTCCTCAGGCTCTCCCGGCTCAGCTGAGAGCTAATACTATAATATTCACTGCACTCTAGAATCTCGCCCCATAATGCTTTGCTGGGTCTTTGGTTGGCATTGTATTTTTGCCTGTAAATTTGCTTGGGGTGGTCCTAGGAGGAAGGGACCACCACCGAATCGTTCAGCATGATATGATCTTTGTGTTCAAGGCATCTGCTTGGTCCTCCCCCTAGGTTAGGGGGGACCCCAAAATCATCACCTCTCTCATTGCCTGATATTTTTCAAAGTTCACTTTTGTGAATTGGTTATATGCTTTTTAGCATGTAAAGTTGTTTTATCAAAGGGTTGTGGGTGCAGTAGCTAACTCTGCTACTTGGCGGAGTCGTAGTTTTTGCATGAATTCCGTGTGTTAAATGTAATGCCTAGTTAGCAAATCTCTGCAATCTCCACTAGCGGAGCGGAGTTCATTGCCCACGATTAATGAACAGCATCAGCGGTGGAGCAGTGAACAAGACCACTGAGGTCAAGGGCTGCTTACAGGGGCTGTGCAGTGGCCTTCATAAGTGGTCCTGGGAGGTGGGAGGGGCCGGCAGGGAGTCGGAAGGGCAGGAGGATGGGAAGCAGGAAAACTGGTGGGAGAATCGGTAGCAAATACCAAAGCAAACAATAGGGAAAACTGAACAACAGGAAGAACCCCCAAGCCACTAAAAAACCACCAGGTAAAAACCTGAGGCAACAACAAAACAAATAAAGTAAATGCAAATAAGATTTACGGGCCAGACAAGATTCCCACAGCGGGATTGAATCAGAAGGCTCGGGGACTGCAGCGCAGTCACCTAACCAGGGTCTAGGGCTCCAGAGACTGGAAAGGGAAAAAAAGTGCCTTGGGGAAAAAAAGTGCCTGCTTGGTTGTTATCCTTTTTGAAAGATCTGACCCTAGCGTAGCATTAGCTAACTTCAGATAAACCCGTAAGACAATCACCACAGTAGCCCCCAGGGACTGGTTTTGAGCCACAATCTTTTCAATATTTACGTAGCCCACTTGGCCCGGCTGATCGAGTCATTCTTTATCACCTCTACTCGATGATACACAGATCATCAGAAGAGAATACGCCTGATCGAGTCATTCGATATCACCTCTACTCGATGATGCACAAATCATTACATTAGAAGAATATATAGGTAAGATGGGCAGTAACTTCAGGAGCTACCTCCAGGAAGTCGCTGATTGGAGGAGCTCAAACCCCCGGGACCTCACAGTGAAACAACTGAAATAGTGGTATTTGGAACCGGAGCCTCACTGCACAAGGGTCATGGTGGTGTTGTTGGGAGCTCCCCAAACCCCATCCCATCAGGTCAACAACCTTGGAATTTGGGTGGACTTGCATCTGTCCTTAATAGGACACATTAAAATCACCTATTCTACATGCTCCATACTGCTGAAAGGTATCGGAAAAATACTTCCGTCCTGCTTCATCTACGAGGGACCTGGCTCTGGCCCTGATCCTACCGAGAACAGATTTCTGTATCTCTTTATACATAGGTATAGCTAAATATCTCCTACATAGGTTGTAGCTGATACAGAACACAGCAGTTAGGCTGGTTCTGGGCTTAAAGAAATCAACTTCGATCTCAAAACAAACTGGTCAGATTCCCCCATCTTCCTGTCCTGAAAAGATGTCAATTAATTTCAAGCATTTTATGTCTTAGGCACTCTACAAACAGGGCCTTCATTCTTATTTGTCCTCGCTTTTTGCCTGGTATTAGCCGGCCCGAGCTGTGACATCCCATCATGCTTTGCTACATAAAGTCCGTAAGTTCAGAAAAACCAGAATAGGTGGCTGCTCTCTGCCTGTGGTGATGGCAAATACCTGGAATGCCCTCCCTCCTGCCCTGTGCGCCCAAGAAAACTTGAGATCTTTCAGGAAACAACTCAAAACCTTTCTGCTTTTGAATAACATCCAGGTCTCCGCATTTGTGTTCAGAGGGTTGTGATTTTGAAACTTATGTTGTCATACTAGTGCCAGGACACTTCTGTCCCGAACTAGCTGTGCAGCGCTATATAAATTAGCTCTCACGTCCCATCATAAGCCATTGCTCTTCGGAGAAGAGATCGTTGCAGCTATAGACGTCCTAGCAAATCGTGATGCATTAACAGTCGTCTTTCACTCTTAGTAACCAGGGACCCCTCTAATCACACGTTGAATGTCTTTGTCTTGGACCATGTGCAGAGCTCTGATGCCTTTCAGCGATAGTCATGGTATATACATATATATATATATATATATATATATTCACTGAAAAAACCATAGGTTTTAGGGACAGTTATAGTTAGTTGGACATTGCACTCGTACAAAACCCGTGAAATTCCCCCGTTATAGTTAGTTCAGCTAACTATAACTCGCGCCCCGCAATGCACTGCTGATGACGTCACATATTACATCACTCATGACATGGTCAGTGACATCACTGATGACATCTCAAATGACATCACTGATGACATCATCCAGTGACTGTGTGTTTCTGTAAAGTTTAAATATTTTTTATATATATAGGGAAAGGCGTATTGAAGAATGAGTGGGTGTATAAGTGTCTGTATGGATGATTTAGTAGGTGCGTGACTAATTCTATAAGTGAGTGATTAAACGTATCTTACTGAATGCATGGGTTAGTGACTAAACTGGGTGAATGTCTGTATCTGTCTGTTTCTGTGTAAGTGGCTGCATGGGTGTCTATAAGAGTTATTGATTTGTTGTCTGAGTATCTGTATGGGTGCCTGAGTGTTTGTGTGGATGGGGTGTGTGCGACTGTGCATAGATGTGTGAGTGGGTGATTCACTGGGTGGATGGTTTCAAGAGTGCATCTGTGATAGACTGTATGGGTGGGTAAGTGTGTGTAAGAGTGTTAGTGAGTGAATGTATGTCCCAGTGGTACATGTGTGAGTAACTACATATGTGAAAGGCAGTATATATGTGTGTTGGAGTATATAAATAGCTATAGTGTAGAGTGAGTGATTGTGATAGTGGCTTATGGATGAGTGTGTGCTTGTATCAGTGATTGTATAAGAGCGTAACAATGTGCTAGTATTTGTATGATTAAGTGAGCTGGTGTGTGTATAACTGTATAGGTGAGTAAATGGCAGTGTGTTTAATTATTTGCATGACTGACTAGGTGTGTGAGTACCTCTATGGATGAGTGGCGTTGTTTGAGTGTCTATATAGGAGTAAGAGTGCATATGATAGTCCTGTATTGAGTGACCATTAGTATGAGTGACTGTACGGGTGAGTGAGTGGATGTGTGTGTGTAGACCTAAGAATCAGTGAGTGGGTATGTAGTTATTGGTGTTGGAGTGTCTATGGTTTTGCGAATGGCAGTCTGTAATTTAGATTGGGTGTATCAAAGGTTATATTAGGGTGTGAAGAGCTGCATCAGATTCTAACTATAACGTGTTTGAAACCTATGGTTTTTTCAGTGAATATATATATATATATATATTCACTGAAAAAACCATAGGTTTTAGGGACAGTTATAGTTACTTGGACATTGCACTCGTACAAAACCCATGTGAAATTCCCCCGTTATAGTTAGTTCAGCTAACTATAACTCGCGCCCCCGCAATGCACTGCTGATGACGTCACATATTACATCACTCATGACATGGTCAGTGACATCACTGATGACATCACTGATGACATCTCAAATGACATCACTGATGACATCATCCAGTGACTGTGTGTTTCTGTAAAGTTTAAATATTTTTAAAATATATAGGAAAAGACGTATTGAAGAATGAGTGGGTGTCTAAGTGTCTGTATGGATGATTTAGTAGGTGCGTGACTGACTCTATAAGTGAGTGATTTAACGTATCTTACTGAATGCATGGGTTAGTGACTAAACTGGGTGTATGTCTGTATCCGTCTGTCTGTTGCTGTGTAAGTGGCTGCATGTGTTTGTGAATAGCTAAATGATTTTCTATATGAGTTATTGAATGCTTGTCTGAGTATCTGTATGGGTGCCTGAGTGTTTGTGTGGGAGGGGTGTGTGCAACTCTGTGCATAGATGTGTGAGTGGGTGATTCACTGGGTGGATGGTTTCAAGAGTGCATCTGTGATAGACTGTATGGGTGGGTAAGTGTGTGTAAGAGTGTGTTAGTGAGTGAATGTATGTCCCAGTGGTACATGTGTGAGTAACTACATATGTGAAAGGCAGTATATATGTGTGTTGGAGTATATAAATAGCTATAAGCAAGAGTGAGTGATTGTGATAGTGGCTGTATGGATGAGTGTGTGCTTGTATCAGTGATTGTATAAGAGCGTAACAATGTGCTAGTATTTGTATGATTAAGTGAGCTGGTGTGTGTATAACTGTATAGGTGAGTAAATGGCAGTGTGTTTAATTATTTGCATGACTGACTAGGTGTGTGAGTACCTCTATGGATGAGTGGCGTTGTTTGAGTGTCTATATCGGAGTAAGAGTGCATATGATAGTCCTGTACTGAGTGACCGTAAGTATGAGTGACTGTACGGGTGAGTGAGTGGATGTGTGTGTGTAGACCTAAGAATCAGTGAGTGGGTATGTAGTTATTGGTGTTGGAGTGTCTATGGTTTTGCGAATGGCAGTCTGTAATTTAGAGTAGGTGTATCAAAGATTATATTAGGGTGTGAGGAGGTGCATCAGATTATCACGTGGATGATGTCATCAGTGATGTCATTTGAGATGTCATCAGTGATGTCATCAGTGATGTCACTGACCATGTCATGAGTGATGTAATATGTGACGTCATCAGCAGTGCATTGTGGGCGCGAGTTATAGTTAGCTGAACTAACTATAACGGGGGAATTTCACGGGTTTTGTACGAGTGCAATGTCCAAGTAACTATAACTGTCCCTAAAACCTATGGTTTTTTCAGTGAATTTCAAAGGTTTTTTAAATGCTAATTTGTAACTATAACGTGTCTGAAACCTATGGTTTTTTCAGTGAATTTCAAAGGTTTTTTAAATGCTAATTTCTAACTATAACGTGCCTGAAACCTACGGTTTTTTCAGTGAATTTCAAAGGTTTTGTAAATGACAATTTTTAAATGTATTAATTGTTATATTAATTTTTTTCATACTGATTTACTACATTTTTAGAAACAATTTTTTTTTACATATTTTATTTGTCAAATTACATTGTAATTACATTATACATTACATTACAAAAAATACTTTCTCAGAATGAATTACTTTAGTTTAAATACTTTGCAGATAGGCAATAGACTTTTAAGTACAGTAGTTACAGTTGTTGCAATGGGCAACACATTTTCAAACTCAATGTGAATTTCTAGTTAAATGCAATTAGTTACTTTATGGATTACTTTTGTAACCACAGGACTGGATCCTAGATTCAGTCCTGGTACATCTCCTGTAAACAGTTGAGTAAAAGCGTTTTGGTTACAGTCGTGATTTTTAAGGAATATTATTGTATTTTAAAAGTTGACACTTTGAAACTTTGTCTCATAGAATCACCAATGTTATCCTATGGAAGGAAATTCACTTAGCAGGTAAAAACTGTTATCGTTACTTTTTCTTACTCAGTGTTGGATCCTGGATCCAGCACTGGTGCATCTCCTGTAAACAGTTGAAAGAATGCGTTTAAGTCATACAGGCGATTTTTAAGAAATATTTGTAGTTTGTGAAAATCAACACTTTGAAACTTTTTGCTGAAAACCAGTCAATGTTAGCCTATGAAGGAAATTCAAGTTACCGGTAAGTAAGGTTAAAATTACTTTTGAGGATCAGTACTGGGCTGAAACATGCAGCACTGAGGTCTCTCCTGATAACAGGTGAGTAAATCGGAATTCGTATTTCGGCTGATTTTAGAGGAATATTTTAAAGTTCCAAAACTCCACACTTAGAAGAATTTCCAAGTGAAACCAGTCAATGTTAGCCTATGGAAGGAAATTCAAGTTACTGGTAAGTACGGTTAAAATTACTTTTCAGGACCAGTACTGGGCTGAAAGATGCAGCACTGAGGTCTCTCCTGATAACAGGTGAGTAAATCAGAATTCGGATTTCGGCTGATTTTAGAGGAATATTTGTATGTTTCAAAAATCAACACTTAGAAGAATTTCCAAGTGAAACCAGTCAA
Source organism: Calotriton arnoldi (assembly GCA_963921515.1). NCBI lineage: Eukaryota > Metazoa > Chordata > Amphibia > Caudata > Salamandridae > Calotriton > Calotriton arnoldi. The sequence continues at coordinate 66,109 of CAWUFW010014662.1, read as the reverse complement.
TGTTAGCCTATGAAGGAAATTCAAGTTACCGGTAAGTACGGTTAAAATTACTTTTCAGGATCAGTACTGGGCTGAAAGATGCAGCACTGAGGTCTCTCCTGATAACAGGTGAGTAAATCGGAATTCGTATTTCGGCTGATTTTAGAGGAATATTTTAAAGTTCCAAAACTCCACACTTAGAAGAATTTCCAAGTGAAACCAGTCAATGTTAGCCTATGAAGGAAATTCAAGTTACCGGTAAGTACGGTTAAAATTACTTTTCAGGATCAGTACTGGGCTGAAAGATGCAGCACTGAGGTCTCTCCTGATAACAGGTGAGTAAATCGGAATTCGTATTTCGGCTGATTTTAGAGGAATATTTTAAAGTTCCAAAACTCCACACTTAGAAGAATTTCCAAGTGAAACCAGTCAATGTTAGCCTATGAAGGAAATTCAAGTTACCGGTAAGTACGGTTAAAATTACTTTTCAGGACCAGTACTAGGCTGAAAGATACAGCACTGAGGTCTCTCCTTATAACAGGTGAGTAAATCGGAATTCCTATTTCGGCTGATTTTAGAGGAATATTTGCACAATGGTGAAGGGAGGGGCGGGGCCTGAGGTGACATCTTTGCAAACGCGCTCCGTGGCGCGTTTTAAGTTGGGGGATTAAGTTCCCTTGAATCCTGAGGGTCCCTAGGGGCCAACTAGACCACCAGGAACCTCCAATATGCGCCAGGGGCTGCGTTGCAGAGACGTGTAGAGAGGCCACACCCCTTTTACACCTCTCTGCAACGCAGCTCTGTGGCGCTTTCTGGATGTACCTGTTGGGCTAGTTGGCCCCCAGGGACCCTCAGGATTGAAGGGGATTTAATTCCCCATCTTAAAACGCGCCACGGGGCCTGTTTACACACATGTCACCTCAAGCCCCGCCCCTCCCTTCACCACTGTGCAAACGCGCCCGTGGCGCGTTTTAAGTTGGGGGATTAAGTCCCCTTGAATCCTGAGGGTCCCCGGAGTCCAACTAGCCCACCATATACCTCCAAAAGCGCCATAGAGCTGCGTTGCAGAGAGGTGTAAAAGGGGCGTGGCCTCTGTACACCTCTCTGCAAGGCAGCCCCTGGCGCATACTGGAGGTTCCTGGTGGGCTAGTTGGCCCCCAGGGACCCCCAGTATTCAAGGGGAATTGTTCCTCTCTGCAAACGCGCCAGGGGGCGCGTTTGCAGAGTGGTGAAGGAAGGGGCGGGGCCTGCGGGCCCGATCGTTTTTTTTAAAAAATTTTTTTTTTGGGGAGGGGGCCGCGTGGCTCCCCTCCCGGGCCACTACTTGCCCCGGGGACCCCATCCCCCGGGGCTGGCCCTCTCGTTGGGGACTGTGGGGGTCCCCAATCCCCCACAGTCCCGCCGGCTCCCCTGTCCTACGGGAGCCGGCATTGCTTTACACATGGGGAGCAGCTAAGATGCAGCTCCCCATGTGGAAAGCAATCGGCTTTGGATATTGGAAGAGAGAGCAGGTTTCCTGCTCTCTCTTCCAATATCCAAGCAAGTTTGCAATGACAGGACGGGAGCCGCGAGGCTCCCGTCCTGCCATTGCAAACAGCAGTGTCCCGGGGGTAGGCACCCCGGGACACTGCAGGAGCCGGCCCTGGGGGTGGTGGTCCCCAGGGCCATCAAGGGCTCCAGGAGGGGGCCGCGCGGCCCCCTCCTATTCAGTGCACAGCCCCGGGAGGTGGTGGTCCCCGGGCTCTGGGGGTCCAAAACGGACCCCCATTGTAATTTTTCTTAGTGCCCCGGGAGGTGGTGGTCTCGGGCGTGTGGGGGCTGGAGCCCCCCCACACAGGTTTTTAATAAAAAAAGAAGCCCCGGGAGGTGGTGGTCCTCGGGGCTGCGGGAGGGCTCAGAGCCCTCCCGCACCATTGTACATAAAGCCCCGGGGGTGGTGGTCCCCGGGCTTGGGGGCCCTTAGAGGCCCCCCACACATAAAATTAACCCCCCCAGCATGCCCCCGGGACTTGGGCCACCCGGGGGCCAATTAACATCGAAGCGCGGAGACCGCGCTTCGATTTTTTTTTCGGCAGGGTTCGCGCTCCCTGAGCGCATCCTGCCGATTTAAAAAAAAAAAAAAAAATTTTTTTTTGCCCAGGGGGTCCTTGTGGGATCCTTTGAGCAAACCTAGGGGGTCAGGGTGTTTCTACCCTCCCCCCTTTGTGCGCTTTGCGGACTTGTTTCTGTCCCTCGGTTCTACCGAGGGACAAAATGGCTGCCAACATTTCCTGAATCGGAATGTTGACAGCCAGCTGACAGCCAATTAACATGCAGCTCGTGATCGGGAGGGTGCGCGAATCCTCCGTGCCCATAGATATATATGTACTTTTACTTTTTGATTTTCTCAGCAACTACTGAACGGATTTACACCATTTAACAAAAAGGGTTCTTTCTGAACCAAGAACTACCTCTTTGCCAAATTTGGTGTAATTCCGTTCAGCAGTTCGGGCTGTAGCCGTGTCTAAAGTTTTCCTATGGGAAAATGCATGGGGAAAACGCGTTTTGGGACTCCCTTTTCTCGGCCCCCGCTTGACGTATCACCCCGAGACTTTCAGGGTAGGAGCGGACCGGAGCGCCCCACGAAGTTTGAAAATTTCGCGAAGATACGTCAACCGGCAAGAGAGTTATTTCAAATAGAATGTCGCGGATTTCCTATGGATAATAGGTTGTAACTATAACTATCTACTGGCGACCGCCAGTAGATAATATATATATATATATATATATATATATATATATATATATATATACATATACATATTACCTACTGGCGGTCGCCAGTAGATAGTTATAGTTAGGACCTATTTTCCATAGGAAATCCGCAACATTCTATTTGAAATAACTCTTGCGTCGGTTGACGAATATTCGCAAAATTTTCAAACTTTATGGCCCGCTCCGGTCCGCTCCTACCCTGAAAGTCTCAGGGTGATTCGTCAAGCGGGGCCGAGAAAAAGGGGGTCCCAAAACGTGTTTTCCCCATTCATTTTCCCATAGGAAACTTTAGACACGGCTACAGCCCGAACTGCTGAACGGAATTACACCAAATTTGGCAAAGAGGTATTTCTTGGTTCAAAAAGAACCCTTTTGTTAAATGGTGTAAATCCGTTCAGTAGTTGCTGAGAAAATCAAAAGTAAAAACACATATATATCTGGGCGGAGCCTAACCACACGTCATCGTGAGATCTGATTGGCTGTCAGCACTTCATCCTGGAATTGCTGGCAGCCATCTTCGGACCAATATAAATGATAGTACCCCATTGAAATGCATTGTAGTGAATCGAAGATTTTGAGGGTTACCAAAAGGAGAACTATAAAGGGTGATAACAGACTTTAGTTACATTAGAATTCATTTGTTGATGGTACCATACTAATTTCAGGAATTGTGGTGTGTTCTAAGGTGATTTTACTCTGTGAAAAACCTTCTGCTGGGATATCATGAATCATGTTTGAGAGAACTATTTTCACATGCTTGTCCCATACAGTTTTGGAAGGTGCCCCAGAAGCTAAAATGAGAGCATATTTTCTGTAAATTCACATTATCTTTCTCACTCATGTGAGAATGAAGTCTGACATTCTCAGTAAAACATGTACATCCAACAAGGGCAGAGACTGTCAGTTGATTCCTTTGTGTTCTACTGCAGCTTCCCAGAGTGTTCTAAAGAACAACTAGAGCGCTAACAGCCTTACTTATGACAAAAGCATGGCACACCTGAAGCCATCTTGATTGGAATAAACCGGTAACACTTAAAGCATTTAATTTAAAAAGGAACAAAATGATGGGGTTCATCTTGTCATAGAAATTATGGTTAGTGCTCTGGAAAGAAAAATTAGGACATGTTTCAAGTGTGATCTCAAATATCTTCCTGTTATATTTCAACAGGAGCAGCCTATCAGTTGATGCCTTTGTGTTCTACTGCAGCTTCCCAGAGTGTTCTAAAGAACAACTAGAGCGCTAACAGTCTTACTTATGACAAAAGTATGGCACACCTGAAGCCATCTTGATTGGAATAAACTGGTAACACTTAAAACATTTAATTTAAAAAGGAACAAAATGAGGGGGTTCATTTTGCCATAGAAATTATGGTTAGTGCTGCAAAAAGAAAATTTAGTGCATGTTTTAAGTGAGATCTCAAATCCTCTTCTATTTCATTAGAAAATTCTGACATGCAGACTGAAACAATCACTTTCAATACCAGCAGTAGACTTCCAGTTAACTCCTTGGTGAGCAGTAGCTTTACTACAGTGATCTAATGAACAACTAGAGTAATAACATTCTGAATTTATGGCAAATGTGTGACACATCTGAATGCCTTCTTGATGGAATCAAAGTAAAAACTGAAAGCATTTCCTACTGAGGAGACTGCAGTAAATGAGGAAATTAGGAAACTTCATAACAAAGAAGTCTTCCAAGATGGCCACCAGTGAAAAAAGAGCCCAAATGTAGCACAAATATTACCCAGATGTAGCCCACATATAGCCCAATGACAAAAGTGTGTAAAACACTTTTTATTTTTAGTTTTTTTGCAGTTTTATGTAGTGCAGACTGGTCAGGTATTGGAGCGTTGCATCTTAAAACATGACCACCCTACACTACAAAAACACCACTGCACTACCCTAAACCCTAAAACACTACCCCAGCACGACCCCCTACACTACACAAGCACCACTGCACTATCCTAAACCCTAAAACACTACCCCCAGCATGACCCCCTACACTACACAAACACCACTGCACTACCCTAAACCCTAAAACACTACCCCAACACCACTGCACTAACCTAAATCCTAAAACACTACCCCCAGCACGACCCCTACACTACCCAAACACCACTGCACTACCCTAAAACATGACCCCTACACTACACAAACACCACTGCACTACCCTAAACCCTAAAACACAACCCCCAGCACGACCCCCTACACTACACAAGCACCACTGCACTACCCTAAACCCTAAAACACTACACCCAGCACGACCCCCTACACTACACAAACACCACTGCACTACCTTAAACCCTAAAACACTACCCCCAGCACGACCCCCCTACACTACCCAAACACCACTGCACTAACCTAAATCCTAAAACACTATCCCCAGCACGACCCCCTACACTACACAAGCACCACTGCACTACCCTAAACCCTAAAACACTACCCCCAGCACGACCCCTACACTGCCCGAACACCACTGCACTGCCCTAAACCCTGAAACACCAGCCCCTGCACGACCCCTACACTGCCCGAACACCACTGCCCTGCCCTAAATCCTGAAACACATACCCTAGCACGACCCCCTACACTGCCCGAACACCACTGCACTGCCCTAAACCCTGAAACACCACCCCCAGCATGACCCCCTACACTGCACGAACACCACTGCACTGCCCTAAACCCTGAAACACCACCCCCAGCATGACCCCTACACTGCCCGAACACCACTGCACTGCCCTAAACCCTGAAACACTACCCCCAGCAAGACCTCCTACACTGCCCAAACACCACTGCACTGCCCTAAACCCTGAAACATCACACCCAGCAAGACCCCCTACACTGCCCGAACACCACTGCCCTAAACCCTGAAACACCACCCCCAGCACGACCCCCTACACTGCCCGAACACCACTGCACTGCCCTAAACCCTGAAACACCACCCCCAGCACGACCCCCTACACTGCCCGAACACCACTGCACTGCCCTAAACCCTGAAACACCACCCCCTGCAGGACCCCCTACACTGCCCGAACACTACTGCACTGCCCTAAACCCTGAAACACCATCCCCAGCACGACCCCCTACACTGGCCGAACACCACTGCACTGCCCTAAACCCTGAAACACCACCCCAGCATGACCCCTACACTGCCCGAACACCACTGCACTGCCCTAAACCCTGAAACACCACCCCCAGCAAGACCCCCTACACTGCCCGAACACCACTGCCCTAAACCCTGAAACACCACCCCCAGCAAGACCCCCTACACTGCCCGAACACCACTGCACTGCCCTAAACCCTGAAACACCAGCCCCAGCACGACCCCTACACTGCCCGAACACCACTGCACTGCCCTAAACCCTGAAACACCACCCCCTGCACGACCCCCTACACTGCCCGAACACCACTGCACTGCCCTAAACCCTGAAACACCACCCCAGCACGACCCCCTACACTGCCCGAACACCACTGCACTAAACCCTGAAACACCACCCCCAGCAAGACCCCCTACACTGCCCGTACACCACTGCACTGCCCTAAACCCTGAAACACCACCCCCAGCATGACCCCTACACTGCCCGAACACCACTGCACTGCCCTAAACCCTGAAACACCACCCCTGCACGACCCCCTACACTGCCCGAACACCACTGCACTGCCCTAAACCCTGAAACACCACCCCCAGCACGACCCCCTACACTGCCCGAACACCACTGCACTGCCCTAAACCATGAAACACCAGCCCCAGCACGACCCCCTACACTGCCCGAACACCACTGCACTGCCCTAAACCCTGAAACACCACCCCCAGCACGATCCCCTACACTGACCGAACACCACTGCACTGCCCTAAACCCTGAAACACCACCCCCAGCACGACCCCCTACACTGCCCGAACACCACTGCACTGCCCTAAACCCTGAAACACCAGCCCCAGCACGACCGCCTACACTGCCCGAAAACCACTGCACTGCCCTAAACCCTGAAACACCAGCCCCAGCACGACCCCTACACTGCCCGAACACCACTGCACTACCCTAAACCCTCAAACACCAGCCCCAGCACGACCCCTACACTGCCCGAACACCACTGCACTGCCCTAAACCCTGAAACACCAGCCCCAGCAAGACCCCCTACACTGCCCGAACACCACTGCACTGCCCTAAACCCTGAAACACCACCCCCAGCAAGACCCCCTACACTGCCCGAACACCACTGCACTCAAAGCCTGAAACACCACCCCCAGCAAGACCACCTACACTGGCCGAACACCACTGCACTGCCCTAAACCCTGAAACACCAGCCCCAGCAAGACCCCCTACACTGCCCGAACACCACTGCACTGCCCTAAACCCTGAAACACCAGCCCCAGCACGACCCCCTACACTGCCCGAACACCACTGCACTGCCCTAAACCCTGAAACACCAGCCCCAGCAAGACCCCTACACTGCCCGAACACCACTGCACTGCCCTAAACCCTGAAACACCACCCCCAGCAAGACCCCCTACACTGCCCGAACACCACTGCACTAAAGCCTGAAACACCACCCCCAGCAAGACCACCTACACTGGCCGAACACCACTGCACTGCCCTAAACCCTGAAACACCACCCCCTGCACGACCCCCTACACTGCCCGAACACCACTGCACTGCCCTAAACCCTGAAACACCATCCCTCAGCACGACACCCTACACTGCCCGAACACCACTGCACTGCCCTAAACCCTGAAACACCACCCCCAGCACGACCCCCTACATTGCCCGAACACCACTGCACTAAACCCTGAAACACCACCCCCTGCACGACCTCCTACACTGCCGGAACACCACTGCACTGCCCTAAACCCTGAAACACCACCCCCAGCATGACCCCCTACACTGCCCGAACACCACTGCACTGCCCTAAACCCTGAAACATCAACCCCAGCAAGACCCCCTACACTGCCTGAACACCACTGCCCTAAACCCTGAAACACCACCCCCTACACTGCACGAACACCACTGCACTGCCCTAAACCCTGAAACACCAGCCCCAGCACGACCACCTACACTGCCCGAACACCACTGCACTACCCTAAACCCTGAAACACCACCCCCAGCACAACCCCCACACTGCCCGAAAACCACTGCACTGCCATAAACCCTAAAACACTCCCCCAGCACGACCCCCTACACTACCCGAACACCACTGCACTGCCCTAAACCCTAAAACACTCCCCAGCACGAACCCCTACATACCCAAACACCACTGCACTGCCCTAAACCCTAAAACACTACCCCCCGCATGACCCCCTACACTACCCAAACACCAATGCACTACCCTAATCCCTAAAACACTACCCCCGCAAGACCCCCTACACTACCCTAAACCCTAAAACACTACCCCCGCATGACTCCCTACACTACCCAAAGACCACTGCACTACCCTAAACCACGACCTCCTACACTACACAAACACCACTGCACTACCCTAAACCCTAAAACACTACCCCCAGCAGTACCCTACACTACCCAAACACCACTGCACTAACCTAAACCCTAAAACACTACCCCCAGCAGTACCCCCTACACTACCCAAACACCACTGCACTACCCTAAATCACTACCCCCAGCATGACCCCCTACACTACCCAAACACCACTGCACTACCCTAAACCCTAAAACACTACCCCCAGCACGACCCCCTACACTACCCAAACACCACTGCACTACCCTAAACCCTAAAACACTCCCCCAGCACGACTCCCTACACTACCCAAACACCACTGCACTACCCTAAATCTACCCCCAGCATGACCCCCTACACTACACAAACACCACTGCACTACCCTAAACCCTAAAACACTACCCCCAGCACGACCCTCTTCACTACCTAAACACAACTGCACAATTTGTTACAGGCGTTGCAACGCAGGCCTGTGGTGCTTACTGGAACCTAGTGGGCTAGTTGGGCCCCAGGGACCCTCAGGATTCAAGGTGACCTAATCCCCCAACTTAAAACGCACCACGGGGCGCGTTTGCACAGTGGTGAAGGGAGGGGCGGGGCCTCAGGTGACATGTGCGCAAACACGCCCTGTGGTGCGTTTTAAGTTGGGGAATTAATTCCTTTGAATCCTGAGGGACCCTGGGGCCAACTAGCCCACCAGGTACCTTCAGTAAGCACAACAGAGTTGCGTTGCAGAGAGGTGAAAAAGGTGCGTGGCCTCGGAACGCCTCTCTGCAACTCAGCTCTGTGGTCCTAACTGTAGGTACCTGGGGGGCTAGTTGGGCCCCAGGGACCCTCAGAATTCAAGGGGACTTAATCCCGCAACTTAAAACGCGCCACGGGGTGCGTTTGCACACATGTCACCTCAGGCCCCCCTCCCTTCACCACTGTGCAAACGCGCCCTGTAGCGCGTTTTAAGAGGTAGTTTTAATCCCCCTGCCCTATTATGTACTAGGGACTTGCAGAGGAGGTCATGCTAATCACAGGGGTACCCCAACGCATAGTGTTCCCTAGTGTATGTAGGTGTTTTCACTGTATTCTAAGTGTCTTTTAGCATAGCACTGGCTCTGGTTAGTCAGTCAGTTACCACCAGTACCCGTCTGAAAAAGTTGTGGGCACAGGATGATTTTGCAACAAGGCCTCTTTCTGCTCCTCTGTTGGTTCTTTCTGCACATCTTTTGCTTCTTTCTGTGCGTTTTTTCTTCTTTCTTCACATGTCCTACCTCTGTAGGCATAGTTAGAAACTAGCATTTAAAAAAACCTTTGAAATTCACTTAAAAAATCATAGGTTTCAGGCACGTTATAGTTAGAAATTAGCATTTAAAAACCTTTGAAATTCACTGAAAAAACCATAGGTTTCAGACACGTTATAGTTAGAAATTAGCATTTAAAAAACCTTTGAAATTCACTGAAAAAACCATAGGTTTTAGGGACAGTTATAGTTAGTTGGACATTTCACTCGTACAAAACCATAGTAATTCCCCCGTTATAGTTAGTTCAGCTAACTATAACTCGCGCCCCCGCAATGCACTGCTGATGACGTCACATATTACATCACTCATGACATGGTCGGTGACATCACTGATGACATCACACGATGTCCTGGGTTGTGACTCCCCAGAACTCACCGGTGTGTCCTCCTGCTCAGCCAATCCATTGTCAGTGTCCATGTGAACATTAGGATCCATTCCTGGTGTCGGTGACGGGGCAGTGTCTGCTTCATGTTCGGCCACAGGAAGCAATGGATTGTCAACCGGTGAGGACCTCTGACTCACCGCCCCTGAGTCAACCATGGGATTCTCTGTGAAGTGACACCTTTTAAAGTGGTAACTGTTCCGGGTTACAACTTCTCCGCCTCTCCGAGCCATCACCCTGGTCCCTCGTACTCTGATGACAGTCCAGGGTCGCCGTTCATACGGGAGATGGAATTTGCCTTTGTTCAGGCGGTTCCTGAGCAGCACCTTATCTCCTCGTTGCAGATTCACCTGTCGAGCTCCTCGGTGCTGACTGACTCGCTCATGCACTCTACGCCTCTGCTCATCTATTTTGCAGTCATCAGGGTTCTCCGGGCACCACTGGGGATGATGTGGGATGGAATCCGTAACCACCCGACCCATTTACAGGTGTCCTGGGGCCAGGCCCGTAGTGGTGTGGGGGGTTTGTCGATAATTCCTCAGGATTGTGAATAGAGCCAACTCCATGGGTTGGTGGCGTTCATGTGCTATGCGGATAACCTTGTTTAATGTCCGCATGAAACGTTCTACCTCCCCATTCGCTTGCGGCCAGCGGGGAGTGATTCGCCGGTGCTTGACACCCAATGACGTTAAATAGGTGGCTAACTCTTGACTAATCCTGGGCGTAGTTTGCGTAGTAGCACTTCACGTAGCTACGCGAAGTACATTTAGAACTACACGTAGCTATGCAAATTGCGTAGTGCATAGTTGTGTGCTTGACTGCACTGTACAATAATTGCCAAAGGCATCTTCCACAGTGCAAGTTAACATAAAATAAATATCTCTGTCTTTATATGCTAAAAATGCATATAGTCATTTCACAAAATTGAAAACAATAAATTAACAAGCAGTGAGAGAGGTGATGATTTTGGGATCCTCCCTAACCTAGGGAGAGAACCAAGCAGATGCCTTGAAAACAAAAAGCACATCTTTTGAACAATTCTGTGGTGGTCCCATCCTCTTAGAACCACCCCAAGCACAGTTATTGGCAAAAATACAATCCCAACCAAAGGCCCTGCAAAGCATTATGGGACGAGATTAGCAGTGGGCAGTGAATATTATAGTATCCAATATCAAAATAATTCTACAAAGAGCTGCAGTTCCACTAGTCGTTACTAGATGTCCCTCACGAGTCAAATGCAAAAGCTTCATGAAAGGGTTTCAATGCTTTTGCATTTGACTCGTGAGGAACATCTAGTAACGACTAGTGGAACTGCAGCTTGATGTATTAATAATTTCAGGGGCATATTAGCAACAACTTGCGATAATTATCGCAAACAGTGCTTAGCGCGATTTTTTTTATCGCCGCCTATCGCTGGATTTGATCGCGGAGATAACACAGTATTACCAACGTTTGTCTCCACGGCGATAAAAATCCAGCGATAGCGGCGAATCCCATCATTAACGTGAGATTTCCAGCGATAAAAATCCTATCGCTAAGGGGAATCTCGCTAATAGGCAGGTGGGGACTTAGCCGTAGAATCCACCTCCCATTGACTATAATGGGTAAGTCATGTTTTTACCAGTTCTAAAAAACCAGCGCTAATCGCGGTTAGCGCGTGTTTTTTTATCGCTTCGCGGTTATTGCTAATAGGCGATAGCGATGTTAGCGACTGCTTTCAGTCGCTGTTAGGTTGGGAACGCCTCCTTTGCATGTCATTAGCGATAAATATCGCTGACATGCAAAGCGGCACCCAAACCAGTCGCTATCGCCTAAAAGCTGTCGCTAACACCTGTTAGCAACAGCTTGCTGATAGGGCGATAGAAATATCACTGCTTTAGCAGCAAAAAGTGCTGCTAAAGCGGCGATAGAGCCCTTGATAATATGCCCCTCAATGCTTTTGCATTTGACTCGTGAGGGACATCTAGTAACGACTAGTTGAACTGCAGCTCTTTGTAGAATTATTTTGATATTGGACACTATAATATTCACTGCCCACTGCTAATCTCGTCCCATAATGCTTTGCAGGGCCTTTGGTTGGGATTGTACTTTTGCCCCTAACTGTGCTTGGGGTGGTCCTAGGAGGAAGGGACCACCACTGAATCGTTCACATGATATGCTTTTTGTGTTCAAGGCATCTGCTTGGTCCTCCCGCTAGGTTAGGGGGGACCCCAAAATCATCACCTCTCTCATTGCTTGATATTGTATTGTTAAAGTTCACTTTTGTGAATTGGTTATATGCTTTTTAAGCATAGAAAAATGCTTTATGAAAGCATATGTAGATGTTTATTATACTGCTGCTATGCTGATTAGCACAGTTTTTCACTCTGCTACGTGCAATGTGCGTAGTAGTACAAACTTTGCATGTTCCGTGAGCGTAGCGAAGTATTATGCCCAGGGTTACTCTTGACTTTGAAAAGGCGGCCCATTATCTGTTTTGAGTTCTTGGAATATGCCATGCGTCGCTATTACCTTTTCTATCTTCGGTATTACTTCAGCAGCACTGAGAGTGTTCACAATCTCAAACTCTGGATATTTAGAGTTGTCGTCGATGGCTACAAAGGTGTGTCTCCCATCTGGCAGGCTTCCAAAATCAAGGCTTACACTCATCCAAGGGCGAGGGGGTCTTGGCTCAGTGACCACGGGCGCAGGTTTGGGGTTCCCTCCACTCACCTGGCACCACTGGCATTCTCGAATAGCAGCCTCTACTAGCTCGTCCATCAAGGGAAACCACACTTTGGTGCGCAGTCGTGACTTGGTCTTCACCATCCCTTGATGACCACTATGGGCAAGTTGAATAACCCTGGCAGTTAGCGAGGAGGGAACTACCAGTCTATGCCCTCGCATGAGACATCCTGTGGCATCTTCTGTCAACTCTTCACGGACATGATACAGACTTTCCAGTATTCTTCGAGCTTCATCCGTGAGTATCTTCCACTCTTCTCGAGCTTTGTGCCAATTGCCATGCTTCATCCCCTTTTTGATCCTCTGGAGACACTCATCTCTGTCCGTTTTGCATCCATGGAGAGGGGTAGAGGGCAGGACCTTTCAGTAATGCACCGTACATACTCCTTGGTGTCGTCAGCATCTTCTTCTTCCTGGGCTGTAGCGCTGCGGCGATGTCTTGAGAGATAATCCGCTGGATTGCGACTCCCTGGCTGGTATTCAATTTGACAATTGTAGTTCTGCAGCTGCAGCATCCATTTTTCTATCCTCGGTGGAGGCTTCGACGAGGTGCCTGAGAATAATGGCAGGAGGGGCTTGTGGTCGGTCGCCACTACAAACGGCTTTCCGTATACATAAAGGTAGAAATGGTGACACCCCCAGTGAATTGCGATGGCCTCTTTCTCAATCTGAGAGTACCGCTGCTCGGTGTCAGTGAGCGATCGGCTGGCAAACACCACCGGGGCCCAGTCCTCTTCAGCCGTGCGGCGTTGCATGAGTACAGCGGCTAGTCCCTTTGGTCCTGCATCAACGGCGACCATCGTAAGCCTCTGGGGGTCAAAAAATGCCAGCGTGGTAGCGGTGGACAAGGCATCCTTAATGTCTTGAAATGCCTTGGCTTGTGGTTCTCCCCACACCCATGGAACTGAATCTTTGGTGAGATCCCTCAGTGGTTGAGTGAGGGTTGTGAGGTCCTTGATGAAACGCCTGCAATAATTCACCATGCCAAGGAAGCTGCGGTCTTCGGTGACATTGATTGGGGCTGGCGCATTTTTGATATCCTTGACCTTGTCTGGGTCAGGGTTGAAACCATCAGCCGAGAAGGTGTATCCGAAGAATTGTAACTCTGTGGAGTGTTAATCCGGCATCTTTAATTCGCTGGAGCACCTGCACCAGGCGTGCGTTGTGTTCCGGGATGGACTTAGCGTGTACCATAATGTCGTCACTCACGTTAATGACTGCAGAGATGTCCATGATCAGTTCGTGGATTACATTTTGGAACACCTCTGCGGCACTAGATATTCCGAAACTCAACCGGGTGTACCGGCGAAGTCCGACATGCGTGGAGAATGTCGTGATGTTTCTGCATTCTTGATCAAGGACCAGTTGGTGGTATCCTGACCTCAGGTCGAGCTTAGAGAACCAGCACGCCCCTGCCATCTCTCCGATCAAATCATCAATAGTCGGGGTGATGTGTCTCTCTCTTTTGATGGCTGCATTTGGTAACCTCATGTCAACGCATATTCTGACAGCTCCCGGTTGTTTCGGTTTCCGGGCGACGACAGTCAGGGAAACCCAAGGCGTGGGACCAGACACCTTCTCTATTATACCCGCTTGCTCCAGCTTGAGTAACTCCTGTTCCACCAACGGGCGCAGATGGAAAGCCACTCGTCGGTGTCGCAGGGCCACAGGCTGCACTGTGTGGTCGATGTGAAGATGTATTGCTTTTCCTCGATATCTTCCAATGCCTTCAAATACTGATGCAAACTCCTGGATTATGTGCTGAACTGATTCTTGGTGGATCCCAAATGCGAAGGATACAATCCCTAGATCCTCTGCCGCTCGACATTCCAGAAGCATACCTTGTCCATCCTTGGTGATATATACTACAGTGGTGATGGACTTGTTGTCGTGCGTCACAGTGGTCTTGAACTTCCCTTTCATTTCCAGCGGCTTGTCCTGTCCATATGCGAAGACCGTGATCCTGGTGGGCTGTAAGACAGGTGCTGGTTGCATGGAGTTGTACAGAGCAGCGGCCATTATGTTGATGGTGGCTCCAGTATCCACGACAGCCGTGATGTCTTGTGCGCCTACCTGGATTCGGCACTGTGGAAGGCGCCTGCTTCCGCTAGACGCGGCTCCGATCATGTGCACCTTGTGCACTGCCCTTTCATCTTCTTCGTCGTCATCCATGTCGCTTGACTCACCGCCTCCCTCGGGTACCGCATTGACTGTTTGCTTGGGTTTCCGGTACTGTTTGGAGCGACATACCCTTTCGAAATTGTTGAATCGTCCACAGCCTGTGCACTTCTTGCCCTTCGCCGGACACTCAGCTGCTTTGTGAGGTGGCCCACCACAGTATCCGCAATGTCGTTGACCTTCTCGTGAGCCCCCGGTGAATGGCTTTTGTTTGCGACGGTCCGCCGGCCGTGTCGTGACCACGTTGACAGGTTCCGCTTTGACCGGCGACTGCAGTGCTGCTTCCATGTGTGCTGCCCGGGCCTTGGACAGCTCTTTTGTGCGCCCCAGGGTCAAGATGTCCGCTTATGGTTTGCCTGATTCTTCCAATATCCTTTCGCGAAGCTTCGCCGAGGCACACCCTTGGGTGATTTGTTCGCGGATCTCCTCCATCTCATCTCTAAACCCATACGTGGACGCCAGAAGCTTGAGCCTACCGTGGAATGTGTTGAGTGATTCTTCCGGTAGCTGTCTGGCTTGTCGAAAGATGAAGCGCTCGTAGTCCTGGTTGGCCATCGGTTCAAAATGGCCTGTGAGCGCGTTGATGAGGGTGATGTGAGTCTTGGGCGTCGCTTCCACGATAGTCTTGGTAATGCAGTGAATGTCTTTTCCTCCTAAATGAAGCAACATCGCCCGTTTCTGATCCTTATGGACTTTCGTGGCTTCAAAAAAGATAAGGAGTCGTTCCACCCACTCCTTCCATCGTGACGCTTGGGCCGAGGGAGACCCCTCTACCACAAATGGTTCAATCGGGGGAATTGTAGACATTATGAACCAATGTAATGTAGCCTACTGCCAGCACACTGACTTTTTAGACCTGATTCCTGCTTCCCCTGTGACCAGGAGCGTGCCAGAGACGTCGCTGCCAGTCCAAATGCCCACACTGAGGGCAGATAACTTATCCCCTGATGATGTCCAGGATGGGTGCAGCCCCTGCAGCCTCACAGAATGGCTGGCAGCGTGGTGAGGTGGAATGCACTCACCACCAGGGTAGGGAGGCACCGGCCGCCACCATGCACCGTCTCCCAGCGCAGCGCGACCTCCAGGAGCAGCACCGCGCTCTTCTAGGCAGCTGTGGGCACCACGTGACTAACGCGCCTGCGCGTGACCTGCCAAAGAGTGCAGGCTTGGAGCGCCGCGCCAGCGGTGGCGTAGAGCTGCAGGCCCAGATCAGCGGTAGCGTGTGGGACAGCGCTTCTGACCTGGCGCGTGGAGTCCTCCAGTGTCGGGCGTCAGCAGCGTAGCAGAGCGGTGCGGGGCACGAGCACCGCGGGACCGTCCTCGTCCGCACGCGGCCGCCCCAGCATAGGAAACACGGCGGGAGCACGCCCACCCTCGTCGCCAATGTTGAGTTGTGCCCGACGAGCTGGGCACTTGCTGTCGTGAGCGGGGAGATAGGAGGTAAGGCCTAGGGTACAAATGACATGGAGCCACTGGTGTGTTGTATGAAGACTACCGCGTACTGGCGTCCACTGACGTCACGTCCGCGGTGGTCGTATTTATTACAACAGTGTCACGTGACCGGGTGCATACCACACAGCCCAGTCACGGCAGGGGAGCATGAACAAACATCCCTGTCGGGATAAGCACTTGGGGGCGCCCTCACTGTCACGGCTGTTGCGTCACAGCCACAACACAACACTTACCTGTGGACTAAGTTGTTGTGTAACACGCGAGTCCTACCCTCGCGACTAAAGGAGCACCCGTTTCGGAGTTCGGCAGTGGCTTTGGTGGGAAACGTGGAGGAATATATATAAATATAAATATATATATATATATATATATATATATTCACTGAAAAAACCATAGGTTTTAGGGACAGTTATAGTTAGTTGGACATTTCACTCGTACAAAACCATAGAAATTCCCCGTTATAGTTAGTTCAGCTAACTATAACTCGCGCCCCCGCAATGCACTGCTGATGACGTCACATATTACATCACTCATGACATGCAAAGCATTATGGGACTAGATTAGCAGTGGGCAGTGAATATTATAGTCTCCAATATCAAAATAATTCTACAAAGAGCTGCAGTTCAACTAGTCGTTACTAGATGTCCCTCACGAGTCAAATGCAAAAGCATTGAAATTATTAATACATCAAGCTGCAGTTCCACTAGTCGTTATTAGATGTCCTCACGCAGTCAAATGCAAAAGCATTGAAACCCTTTCATGAAGCTTTTGCATTTGACTCGTGAGGGACATCTAGTAACGACTAGTGGAACTGCAGCTCTTTGTAGAATTATTTTGATATTGGATACTATAATATTCACTGCCCACTGCTAATCTCGTCCCATAATGCTTTGCAGGGCCTTTGGTTGGGATTGTATTTTTGCCCATAACTGTGCTTGGGGTGGTCCTAAGAGGATGGGACCACCACTGAATCGTTCAAAAGATGTGCTTTTTGTTTTCAAGGCATCTGCTTGGTTCTCTCCCTAGGTTAGGGAGGATCCCAAAATCATCACCTCTCTCACTGCTTGTTAATTTATTGTTTTCACTTTTGTGAAATGACTATATGCATTTTAGCATATAAAGACAGAGATACTTATGTTATCTTAACTTGCACTGTGCAAGATGCCTTTGGCAATTATTGTACAGTGCAGTCAAGCACACAGCTACGCACTATGCAATTTGCATAGCTACGTGTAGTGCTACTACGCAAACTACGCCCAGGGTTAATTATTACGTTCATTATTATCTATAGTAGGTTGTGTCACAGGCAGGCAGGCAGGCAGGCAGGCTCAATTAGCATGTAGAGTGACGTGCTGATCCGATTTTGAATAGTTCAAGACGGCAGCCTCGCCCAGCTGGTTGCAGATTCTCTCCCAGTTGGCGATGGTGCAGCTCCCCACGGCCGGACCGCCGTTTTGAAAATGTGTTCAACAAAGTGTCCTGAAGCTTCAGGAGCGCACTCGAAGTCACTCTGCCATCCGGCTTTCAGAAACGCAGCCTGCCTTTATGTTCCACTTTTCAATTAGGCTGCCAACGCGTTTCAGGGTTCCACGACCCCTTCCTCATGGGCAGAACAAACAGCATTTAAAAACTCACATGCCTGTGTTTCCGGTTTTTATTCATTTGCATATCTATATATGGTGAAACGTGTTCACACTTGAGTAGCACTCATCCCTCTTGTTGTGTGGTCTTGGGAGCTACGTTCTGTGCACTGGTTTTGTTCTTTGGTGATTGAATGTTGTGACTAGATAAGTCAGACACATGATCTCTTAAAAGGTCGTCCTGTTACTCGGTGTGTAGCTTGTAACCAGCTGGAGCTGTGGCTTGAAGAGCCTATGATATTTACGGATCAGTATATAGAGTGTTGAAAGAGGACAGAGATCACACCAGACTCCACATGACCTGGTTCGGATTTTGGTTGATGCCGGGGGCCGAGAACATTCTGTTTAACATATTGTATCATGGCGGTTGGACTGAATATCCATCATGCTGCAGATTGCCAGACTCTGGCTTTTCTTAGTTACCTAGCACCTCTCTCTGTTTATGGATCCGTTTTTTATATTAGTCTATAAACATAACACCACATATAAAGCACACAGCTTTTCACCTACAGCCCAGAGGCTGGCAGCCAATATCTAAGATGTTACATAAGAATAAAATAAAACCCAGCCTCAAAAAGTCCCCATCCTGTCCCCCTTGGTTCACTTGTTAGTTATCAAATTCAGGCAACAGTCACTCTGCAATTCTTTCTTAGCACCCCTGCGGGTCTCTCAGGCCCATGGTTTTTACTTACCTGTAGGTGGCCGGCGCATCAGTGGCAGTGCCAGTGAAACCCAGAATCAAGTGCAATAGTTTAAGGTAGTTGGGGCAAGTCAGTTCGTTGAACTCTGCAGACAGAACGCTTGTTAATGGAGCCCATATTTCTCAATATATGTCTAGTTTAAGATCAATAACTAGTGATAGTTTCTCCATGCCTAGTATAAGCAACAGTTTGCGCAGCCATAGTGTGTTATGTGGCTTGAAATCGTATCTGCGCCCCAGTGTGCGAGAATAGCCTGGTGGCTGCTCCTAGGGCAAGAGCCATTTGGTGGCTCTGTAGAGATTTTAGGGGGTAGGCCAGTGGGTTATATAAGCCCAGTAGTATGTAAGCAGGGACTCATGGTATTTGAGTGTCAAAAAGGCCATGTCAGTGGCATCCAGAATGCTCCCCCAGTACCCAGCCAGCTTTGGGCAATCCCACAGTAGACTCAGTAAGGTACCTGTAACCCCACAACCTCTCCTCCCACAGTAGATGCAGTAAGGTACCTGTATCCCCGCAACCTCTCCTCCCACAGTAGACGCAGTAAGGTACCTGTATCTCCACAACCTCTCCTCCCACAGTAGACGCAGTAAGGTACCTGTATCCCCACAACCTCTCCAGCACTCGCGAGTCTGCTGCAGGTTCCATTTGTGGATGCGAGCGGCATCATGAAGCAATGTAAAAGCTGTCTCTGTGCTAGATGAGCTATGTGCTGTGTGCTTTGCCCAGTAATAGACCTCTTCCTGTTCTTTGTGGGTGAGTGTGAGCCCTAATTCTAATTACCA
This sequence comes from Calotriton arnoldi, assembly GCA_963921515.1. NCBI lineage: Eukaryota > Metazoa > Chordata > Amphibia > Caudata > Salamandridae > Calotriton > Calotriton arnoldi. The sequence goes on along the minus strand of CAWUFW010014662.1, from coordinate 46,777 downwards.
TCTTTTCTGCCCAGTAGACTTTTCGTGTGTGCGGTGTGAGATTAGGAAGGCATATAGTTAAGTGATAAGGCATTTGTCATCGTGTTTGAAGTAGACCTATTCCTCAAAAGGTAGTGATGGGTCTTGTGCGTGGGGTTTAATGAAGGGATGAGTCACTGTGACAGTGGTCCCTGTTTGGCTGTCAAGAAATCCAATATGGCCAAGGAGGGCGGACCGTTCCCTGTGACAGTGGTCCATGTTTTGACAAGGAGGTCAGGCAGTTCCCTGTGACAGTGGTCCATGTTTGGACAAGGAGATCAGGCCATTCCCTGTAATAGTGGTCCTTGTTTGGAGAAGGAGGTCAGGCCGTTCCCTGTGACAGTGGTCCATGTTTGGACACGGAGGTCAGGCCGTTCCCTGTAACAGTGGTCCATGTTTGGACAAGTAGATCAGGCCGTTCCCTGTAACAGTGGTCCTTGTTTGGACAAGGAGGTCAGGCCGTTCCCTGTGACAGTGGTCCATGTTTGGACAAGGAGGTCAGGCTGTTCCCTGTGACAGTGGTCCATGTTTGGACAAGGAGATCAGGCCGTTCCCTGTAACAGTGGTCCTTGTTTGGACAAGGAGGTCAGGACGTTCCCTGTAACAGTGGTACATGTTTGGACAAGGAGGTCAGGCCGTTCCCTGTAACAGTGGTCCTTGTTTGGACAAGGCGGTCAGGCCATTCCCTGTAACAGTGGTCCATGTTTGGACAAGGAGGTCAGGCCGTTCCCTGTAACAGTGGTACATGTTTGGCCGAGGAGGTCAGGCCGTTTCCATACGCACGTAGCGCGTATGATGCTCAGAGGATGATGCGCACCTGCTGATTGATGCAGCTGGGGTCAATGGGAGGCAATGTTGACATCAGTGTTGCTTGTCTCTGATCAGCTGACAGGAAGAGGCATGTTTGGTCAGCGTTTGGTCAGCGGAGCCGAGCGGCGCAGCGAGGAGTGAGTAGCGGTGCTACCGTTACGCTCCTAGTACCTTGGAGACCACCTTGACAGCGGGGGTGGGCGCTTGCGGAGAGCGTGTAATCCGCCAGAGGGTAGCCGGAGCTGGGACCGGAGCTCCCGCGGCAAGCGCGGCTGCCTTTAGTTGGCAGCCACAGCGACTGCGTGCCCTTGGCAGATCGCGGAGGCGGCCCGATTAGATCGTGTGCAGCCTGCGATTCTGACTTGCGTGCCCCGCTTGCCTTCCACCTGCCATCTGCCTTTCCCCGCATCTCCCCTAGGCTTTTTCACACGCTCCTGCCGCTATCACCAGCAATTGTTCACTTCAGCCACTTCACTTCAGCAGCTACCGCCACCGCCTCCGCTGTTACTGCTACTATTGCCATCAACAAGGACCCCAAGGAGTCAAGGAGCTGCTCTTTAGCTGCTGCCCACCCCAGCCTCCCAGCAATCACCGCTACCGCCACTGCAGCTACTGCACCAAGGAGTCCAAGGAGTTGCTCGAGGAGCTAGTCAATCAAACTCTTCCAACCTGCTCCGCCTTGCACTGCACCGTGGAGTCACGACCCCTGGGTGAGCTTTCTGAGCCTTCTGAGTATTCTGAGCTGCGCGGTCAGTGGGGGGCTCCGAGGGGGTCTCTGTGAGGGGGGTCAGCGGCTCCCGGGCTATTCCCCACGCCCCACCAACAACGTCTCCCAGCGATGAGATCAGGGAGAACCAGGAAACCCCCACCTAATCCTTCTAAAAAAAGCCTCAAGATGAGGGCTTCTGACGCTGCAGCAGTGGCCCTATCCCCAATTGTAAACCTAGCAAAATTTTCGAAACCACAACCGGGTACTGTCTCAGACTTAGCTCCTGAGCTTCAACATAACATAACATGTGTATTTGTAAAGCGCACGTATCACCCAAGGGTCTCAAGGCGCTGAATAACAGATGTATATTGTTACCCAACTCAATGGTACTCATTTTATCGACCTCAGATGGATGAAAGGCTGAGTGGACCCGCCGGGATTAGAACCTGTGACCATGAGGTCAAACACAGGCCCCTACAGTGGATGCATTAGTCCACTGCGCCACCAGACCCCAGCAGTCTCCATCTCAAGCTCAGCTCCCCCATGGCACTCGCCCAACAAACAACTCGGGGTGCCGGTGTTCTCCAGGAAAGCCCAATACATGAAGAATCGAAATCGAGACCTTCAACTATCGCAGCTTCCTCGTCGAAAAAAATGTCACTGAGGGATTATTTTAGAAGCTCTGCGCCCGCTTCGAAGTCCAGATCAAGCTTGCTTGACATCCCTTTGACCTCCGCTTCAACTACCTCAGCACCAGCCTCGCACCAAATACTGGTTCAGCCCATGATCCACGTCTCCGCCGGCGAGACAGGCCTCAGTTCATCGCTACCAGGCTTCCCAACAAGGGCCGACCTCCAATATAAAGAAGCTCCTGAGGCCCTTCCATCGCCTCAGGCTCTTGACCAGGCTCTCGACCAGTTCTCCTTTGACCTGCAAGACGACAACTCTCACGCACTGGCTTCCCCCCGAACTTTTATTGGATGCGAGGTGACCTTGCCAAACCTTCACTCTGTTCAGATCCCTAGCCAGTTTTCTCCCTTAGCAACTAAGTCCCTAACTCTTAAGGACCATCCAGTAGCAACTATTTAAGTCCTTACCCCACAAGTTGCAACCCAGGCAAACGCTCATCTAAGCAACCTCACAATGTCATCCCCAATCTTTTCATCATTAACTGTCAACGGTTGCCAACAAAAGATCACCTCAGGCGGGGGCCACAACATCATGCCCAACACCCTGTTTGACTTGTCTTTTTTCACTAAAGAATTCAAAAGGTCAACTGTTAGCCCCGCATCAAAAGACTTAAAAATGAGCTCTGGTCACAACTCCTTCAAACTCTTCAATCTACGGTGTCAGCATTGATTTACCACTTAGACAAAATGGACCAGCAGGTGGACCTATTAAACACCCTTGCCGTGTATACCGCCGGGATCGAACGAAAACTGGAGGCACTCAATTCACTGATAACAAAAGCCCAATCCCAAGTACAACTAGTTCAATCAGTATGCTGTTGCTCTCCCATTATTGAGACTCTATCCTCATTGCCCCAATTCCTCTCATCAGTACTAACAGAAATTAAGAAGATTGCAGCTTCCAGGCACCCCGACCTCTTACCCCTGGCCCCCGCGCAGGGCGAACACTCGGAGCTTGAGCACATGACCAATAAATTATCAGCCCTTTTCTCACCATCAACTAAGGCGACAGCAGTCTCTAATGCAACTACTGACACAACTACTGATGCCCCACCACCTCAGCAACTCACCCATCGGCTATCAAAACGGGGAAAAAAAAAGACTCCGGAAATCCCGTAATAGGCACACAGATGAGCCCAATAAAACAATCTGCAACTATTTCACAAATAATAAACCTGTGACAGCACAGGGCATCGAGCACAGCGCTCAGTGTCTCTACCAGCCTGTTGCAAGTAGCCCAGTCTCCAACGCCTCAAAAAGCACCCCTAAAAGTAAAATGTCCAACAGAAATAGAGTCGCTTCAAGGCTTTCTCCGCATTTAATTACCCAGGGAAAAGTTGGAAACATTAGAAACAGCCAACTACAAGGCTATGAGGATCCAACAATTGCTAACACGTCAGCCACAACCACGCCTCCGCAAAAGCGTTCCCTCGCCACTAAAGCTTCTTCCCCACCTCAAGTGACGATCAACAGTGTTAGAAATGGGGGTCTCCAGTTGGCAATGGCTGGCACCAATGTCCAAATAGGGACCCTTCTTCCTAAGTCAGGGCAAGTGGGCTACCCCCTTTGATAACCCCTGCTCAACCCTGTGGTAACGTAGCACGAGCAGTTAGGCCTATCTCAGAGGCAGTGTGTGAAGCATTTATGACCATGCACAATAAGGCAGTAACGACACCACAAAAGGACACAACTCAGGTAGGTATAGAAAAATAGTATCTTTATCTAAGGTTTAACACAAGCCTCTCAAAGCGTTTTAACAAGCCAAAATGCACGTAAATCAGTATGGACTTAAAAAGGCAATAACGTATTCACCAGAACGCGGCACTGACTGAGTTCAAGGCCTGGGTCTACGCGACCCGTTGCGCACCAGATACCTGCCGTTGGACAGGGACACAGCCCGCAGCTTCTCGAAGAAGCGGAGACGGTGACAGGCGGACTCCCAGCGACCACAACTCTTGACTGCAGTGGTCTGCAACGTGCACTCACAATGATTCAGGCACTCGGGGACAGGCGGGCTCTCAGCGGCAGCAGCACGGGGCTGCGGCGGCCCGGGCTGGTGGTGGCGATGACTCTCGTCGTGCAGCTCCGTGGTGGACTCACAGCGGCAGCAGCTCTCTCTTAGCTGCGGCGGCCCACAGAACGACTCACGATGATGCAAAGTTGGAAAAGGTGCGTGCACTCAGTGGCAGCAGCGCTCTCTTAGCTGCGGCGGCCCACAGGACAAATTACGATGATGCAAAGTTGGCAAAGGTGCGGGCACTCAGCGGCAGCAGCTCTCTCTTAGCTGCGGCGGCCCACAGGACAAATCACGATGATGCAAAGTCGGCAAAGGTTCGGGCACTCAGCGGCAGCAGCTCTCTCTTAGCTGCGGCGGCCCACAGGACAAATCACGATGATGCAAAGTTGGCAAAGGTGCAGGCACTCAGCGGCAGCAGCTCTCTCTTAGCTGCGGCGGCCCACAGGACGAATCACGATGATGCAAAGTTGGCAAAGGTGCGGGCACTCAGCAGCAGCAGCTCTCTCTTAGCTGCGGCGGCCCCCAGGACAAAGGATGATCTCGACCAGGCTGGCACAACGGCGGGCACTCAGCGGCTACAGTTCTCTCAACTGCGGCGGCCCACACAGATTCAGCGAAGGTTCCGAGGTTCAAATTAAGGCGGGCTCTCAGCGGCGGCAGCTCTCTCTTAGGTGCGGCGGCCCACACAGAGTTAACAAGGGTTACCAGTCCGCGTTCCTCACAGTAGAACTAGAGGCTCCGGATTACTCGACGGAGGCCTCACCTGCAAGTAGAATCCCTCGCACAGGAATTCAGACGGCTGACGGGGTGAAGTCTAATGTCCCTGAGACTTCAGCAGGAGGCGCTCTCAATTCAGGCCCTCGGGTAGTTTCTTCAGCAAGCTTGGTGAAAGTTTCAAAGTACTTTCCTCTGTTCAATCGGACAGAGTTTCGTCTTGACATCCAGAAGGAACACACTTGAAAAAGGTTTCAGCGCAGCGTTTTATACCTAAAAAGTCTTTGTTCTCTAAAGTCACAAATCACTGAATCCAGCCAGAACCAGTTCGGTGGGGTCAGGGAGCACTTGGCTTACGAGGCGACATCCTGCCCTTTGAGAATCAGGGGTCTGCTATCAGACGCCCAGTGGGAGGTGGAGCCATCATTCACCTTGCCAGGCACGGCCCTGCTCAGATCAAAGAGTCACCCCTCCCCATGCTCTGAATGCCGATATCTCTCTCCAGCCAGGTCTGACCCAGCTGGCCCTGCTGCTCCAAAACCAGACGGCCAATACACATACTAGCAAAGCCTACAGGAAAGCTTAGGCAAGAAAATACCTCGTTTCTAGATGAGGCATTTTCGAACACGGGATATGCAAATGATCCTTACTAAAAGATGTATCTCAATGTCCTGAGCTTAAACATATCAAATTCGAATTTCCTATCAGGTTCCTGGGGGCAGGTAGGATTATGGAATGTAATACTCAGCCTGCCCATTCTGGCCTATGAGAACGGATAGCCTCACAATAGTAAACAGTGAAATGGAGGGTAACTCGCTATTAGAACATGCTACACAGACATACTTTAAAAGCTGCTTCGGTGGGTAGTGCAAATCAGCGCTGCAGGCCCACCAGCAGTATTTGGTCTAGCAGCCCTGGGCACTCACAGTGCACTTATACTAGGGACTGACAGGTAAACCAAACGAGCCAATTATGGTTATCCCAATTCATACAGTCATCTTTACACAGGGAGCATTCGCGCTGTTGCACTGATTAGCAGTGGCACAGCGCCCAGAGCATCTAAATTCAGCCAACATAAAAGATAGGAACCGAAAAGAGGAAGGGAGACCCGCGCCAATGATGCCAGGTCTAACACACAGTTTCGGCTTCCATCGTGTAGTTAACCTCAGCAAAGGCTTGGATTTACAGTATTCGGCAATCCCCTCCAGCCACCCTCCTCTGGGGCTCACGCGCAAAACAGCTCCTACTTCAGCATCAACTAATCAAGTCAGTGAGCAAGTCCCCCTCTTGCCCGTTATAGCCATTCCTCAATGAACATCAGATGTAAAGTTTAAGCCAACTAAGTCCTCAACTGCCGAAATCCACAATCCAGCCACCGACAGCAACGAGACCAAATTGCTGTTAACACCCGAGTATGTCTCCCAAGTCCCGCATGACATATTAAATCGCTTGAACATAATCAGGCTCTTCAAATCGACCCCGGACCTATGCACGCTGGAATCAAAAGACATAATCGCCATTGAATACAAACCTAGTAACGGCACCCAAGCAGGAGAATCAACCCTAATTACATTAGCGACCACCGCCATAAGGGAACTGGTTCAATCAAAAGCCAACCAATTTAAAAACTGGGGAATAGTTATAGCAACGCCTCGAGTTCCCCGCTACCCCTCAATATTCGCACCCATCCAGGCTTCAGCTTCCAGTATAAGTCCTGCTCCTTTCTCCGTATTAAAGTCAGCCAGAAGCCGCTCTCCAGTCGGCAACGTTGAGCGCAGTGAAGAACAGCAAGCCACCCGAAGTGCAGACTGGTCATGGCTGCCAGCAGCCCTATCCTGGAATCAGATCGATTGAAATGACACCGAACCTTGTTTAATAATTTGCTCCTGGAATATTAACGGTCTTTTGTCGAAATCCCAATCTCCAGACACACTTGGATTTTAAAAAAAACACGACCTTATTCTTCTCCAGGAAACTTGGTTAGCAACCAGCATCCCAATCGAATGGTACCTAGAATTCACGTCACCCGCTATAAGACAGAGCAAGTACGGCAGACTGCGTGGCGGACTTTCGATCTATGCATCTACTAGACTGTCTGCACGCATCAAACAGCTAAAATTTGAAGTTGACTGGGTCGCTGGCATTGTGGTTGAAAATCCTACTTCAGATAGCCAGCTACTAGTACTAAATGTTTACTCTCCGTGCACCACTGAGAAAAAATTCAAACTGGACCGCAGTCCTCCAATTCAGCAGAATAGGCTACATTGTAATAAACGGTCGCTCATCCACAAACACTCCTCCGGCCTGGACTAGAACTAACGGCTGAACCCACTCATTTCTGGACTTTACATTAGGAAACAGTAAAATGCTTTCCTTAATCGAGTGCCATTACATCGCAGTACAAGGGGAGAGTGACCATCGACCCGAAATAATATCTTTATCACCCAACATTCCCCACCATCAGGCAATCGCACACACATTATCAGACTGCCACTCAGAGAACCTGAATGAAATGGCCGTCCAGCGCCGCCTCCCGCGTTATGGAGAAATGCAGTACTCTTCTACGTTTACTATGTGAAAAAAACGTAACCATCATCGACGGCTGGGAAACACTTGTAAACAGATTAATTAATGAATTCCCGTCCAAATCTTGCACCAGGCAAGACATGCCACAACCTCGCACTTCACTTGCGACAAAAAAGCTAAAATCCCAAAGAAATTCGGCCCTACGCTGGGCCAGGAAAAGCCCAGGAAATGCATTCTTATTCAACCTCTATCAGCAAGCTCAAAAAGCTTTCAAGTCATCAGTACACAGAGACAAACAAACAGCATCAGACCAGTTCTGGCTGAAGTTAGTTCATGCTAGCAAGAAGTCCAACACAAAGTTATTCTGGTCTCTCGTGAATAGAGGCCCACTAGGAGGTAGAGGACACGGCAGTGCAAATATAAGTGCCGATGACTGGACCCAGTTTCTAACCAATCACTTCAGTGAACATTCAAGCTGGATTGACCATCCCAGCCCCCATCCACCATCTAAATCTGGGTCAGCACCCATTGAAGCCCGTTGCGCAGGTAACACCGGGTCCATCATCTTAGTTGAAGAAGCTCTGGATGAATTAATAACCGAGAGAATGGTGGCGCGAAATGATCCAACAATAGAGACGCCGACGACACCAGGAGTGTTAAGCAATACCATCGCTCGGATAATCAGGAAAGGCAGGTCAGACGGAGCTCCCGGCCACAACGGACTGCCTCAGGCCTTGCTCAAGTCAGATGTAACGTTGTGGTCAGGCCACCTCGCACCCCTGTTTTTACATTGCAGACTCAACCTTAACATTCCGGATTCCTGGAAAGGCGTCATCATCCATCCCATCTATAAAAGCGGTAAAAGAAACGACCCGAAAAACTATAGAATGATAGCTCTCCTTGACATCGAATCTAAATACTATGCCAGCATTTTATTGGAAGAGCTGTCAGCCTGGGCTGAATCAACACAGCGCCTCCCCTTCAATCAGACCGGCTTTGTGGCCAATTCAGGCACAACTAGCAATCTACTGACACTAACGGTTTTGATGGAGAAGGCAGCAGTCTATCGTATCCAACTTTACTGCTGCTTCGTTGACTTCAAGGCGGCTTTTGACCGGGTGCCACGTGGCCGCTTATGGCAAAAATTAGAGAGCTGGGGCATATCCCCCGCTCTCTTAAAAGCCATAATCCAACTTCACTCACAAACTTGGATTAGAATAAAGTTGGGAGAAGGCTCTTATGTCTCAAAAAAGATCCAAACAGGAAGCGGTGTTAAACAAGGCTGCGTGTTGGAGCCCCTTCTTTTTAACCTGTTCATCTCGGATCTATCCTCCACACTTTACAAGATTAATTCCCACCCGCCTCAACTAGATGGAACCCGCATCAGCAACCTTTTATACGCTGATGATCTCGTGTTACTTAGCCACACAAAGGTAGGCCTGCAGAGGCTACTCGACGAACTTCTCCCCTACACAATAAACAACGCCCTTGAACTCAATCCGTAAAAAACAAAAATAATTCATTTTGGCAAACGAAAGCAGCAGAAAGGTGGGTTGTTTTTTAACAGTAAAAGCATCGACACAGTGCCACACTACAAATACCTGGGAATTTTCCTTGACTCCAGAGGCTCCTTCACCAAGCAAAAAGTCGCTGTTAAGGCTAAAGCACTGTTGCTTGAGGTCGCCTCTGCAAAACTTTCTAAACAGCTACTTGGACCAAGCCTAACTCCACTGGTCAAGGTGATGAAGGCTAAGATCACCAACTCATTGTCATATGGACATGAGATTATGATGGGCGCAACAAGCATCTTATTAAACAAATTAACCACTAGAATCTTTAAAAGAGCATGGCGTCTGCCAAGGTCCTCATCTCCAGCACAAGTTAGGCTAGAACTCGGCCTATTAGATCATAATGGCGTAGCGGCAGGCGCGCTTATTAAGCTCTGTAACAGACTGCGCAACTTCCGGGAAGGCAGTCTGGAGGCCAAACTTTGGAATGAAATATCGACGAGTAAATCTGGTCAAAAATATTGGCACCATCTGGCCCACTCCCTACAGCTACTCAGAGTTACGGAATATTGGGGAACAAACCCATCACAACAGGCACAAAAGATCGTAATCAAGCAAAGTGTCCGGCTTTGGTCTTTTTATTCCGACAGGGCAAAACTATCTAGAAGGAAACACGCCTCGGCTGTTATTTCCGACCTCAAATCGTGGGTTGAGTCATCTTACTTATCCAGCACATTTTCACTTTTTTGGAAGCTAATGTTTATGGCCCTAAGGTTGGGCGAATGGCCTTTTTAAAGCATCTGCCAGAATGGCGGCGCCCCGTGTCAGTATCGAATGCAGGGAGTGCGGCTACCACTCTGAAAGCATGGAGCATATAGCCTGCACATGCCCCGCTCTGCTCAACGACAGAAGGATTTTATTGCGGAAGGAGTGGAACAAACTAGGGCCCCGCACATGTCGTCATGCCATAATAGCTGCTATGAACTCAGAAAACACAAAGTTGAACATCTGGTTCACTAAATTTGTTAGCAGAGCAGCTAAATTGCTGGGGAAAGACAGGGCAGCAAATCTTCCGCCGGTTGGTCGCGCCACCTCATCACATTAAAACAATTTAACGACCTCCGGCCCATCCAGCGTGGCCCAGCTGAACATTGTTTTCAGCTTTCAAATTAATTATGTTCACTCGCCTCCCTTTTAGACTTTTAAAGCGATGCTGCGACTGTTTTGTTACCCAAGACCTCGATCTACACAGGCAATAATCTCAACACTTGGGGGCACTTTTAACCATAACCCATTTTAAAGTAAGATTACAGCACTGTTTTTGTATTAACTTGGGTTCTTTTTTAAACTTTGTTCTGTGCACACATGAGCTATATGGTTTTAACATTTTGTTATGGTTTTTAGTAATCAAACAAACTTTGAATTGGGTCAATGGGAGTGGCGTCACTACTGAAAAGGATGCCAAAGTTGGTATGGAATGGGGAGATCGCCATGAACGTCCAAGGAAGGACGGCCCAACAGAGAGCAAGAGCAGATTTATGGTGACAGCCGTGAAGACAGAGGAGCCCTGGCAGCCAGCCAGTGGGAGGAGGACGGCGCGACCGAGCTACGGACACCCTGCAGGAGCGAGATTAGAGGTGCTAAGGTCCTGGCAACCATGGCTCATCCTCAGAGCCACCACAGCTCATCCTCAGAGCCACCACGGCTCATCCCCCCCACCCCTCCCAGCACTTGAACAGTATGACATCATACAATTATCGAGTCCAATAAGCCCTGTGAGCACATATAAATGGAAGTTCAAAAGAAATAAATTCCAAATTCAGGGGAATATTATCAAGCGGCAGCGATAATTATCGCTGGCCGCGTGAATTTTTTTTTCGCCGGCTATCGCTGGAAATTATCGCCATGCTAGCGCTGTATTAACAACGCATAGCGCAATGGCGATAATTATTCCAGCGATAGCGGTGTTTTCCATGGAACATCGCTGGTTTTCCAGCGATGTTCCATGGAAAACGGCGATAACCTTGCTGATACGACCCTGTGGTCGTATCAGCATAATCCACCCCCAATGTTAAGTATACGCAAGTCAGCATTTTAGCAGACGTTAGTTTTGGGTGAAAACCGCGGTTTTCGCCAAACACTAACGTCTGCTAAAATGCGTGGGCCTCCTTGTAAATATCGCGATGTGCACATCAACGATAATTTACATGCAGTATTGCCCAGTGACGCCCACTTTGCATCTCATTAGAGATGCAAAGCGAGGCGTCGGGGAAAACGGGTGCTAACATGCGCTAATGCATGTTAGCACCCACTTGAAAATAGGGCGATAGTTTTATCTCCGCTTTTTTGGCTTTTAAAGCCAAAAAAGCGGAGATAAGGCCCTTGTTGATATGCCCCCCAATAAGTCCGGCCAGACACTTAAGGGAAGAGAACATGTGGAAAAGGAAAAAACAAATCACACAGCAGGGTGGCTCAATAAATATACAGTTAGTGGAGCCCAAAAATCTTTGGGACGTGAGGCCTACAGCAACTCCTCAGCATACGCCTCCAGTTGTTCCCTGCAATATATTAAATCTCTGATCCATTTCTTCACAGTGGGCGTAGATTTTGCGCCCCAGCATTTTGCCACAGCACGCTTAGCCAGCAGGGTCGAGACCGCAACCAGTCGCCTGTTGCAGGGCTTGAGATACTTCACGCTACCCAGCAGGCACACCTCCGGCTCACACAGCACGCACTCCAGCACCACATCTGAAAGCACACTCGTAACCTTAACCCAAAACGCAGCTATCCACTCACACTGCCACGCCAGGTGTAAAAAGTCAGCGTCAGCCTGCCCACACCGTACACAATTAGCTGTATCCCGCAATCCAAATCTGTGTAACAGCGCTGGCGTATAATATACCTGGTGCAGAAATTTAAAATGAATGATATGCAAATTATAGTTCACCTTGAGGCGCCCAGTCAGCTCGCAGCAAAATTTCCAGTGATCTAATGGTATCTCAAACCCCAACGTAGTGTTCCATTTAAGATATGAAGGGTGGTCCCCCATTTCCCTTTCCCGCTGTGACACATCATAGAGCCTGGTGATCAGGCCCTTACGTTCTGTCCCAGCCAGCACCGCCTGCAGTGCTTGCAGTGAACGTGGTTCATTGGGATAATCAGGGTACACGGCCCTGACCGCCTGCCGCACTCTCACGTAAGTAAATCCCAGCATCAATCCAAAATCACGGCCCACCTGTACACTCTTGAGTGAGTGGAACCGACCATGTTCGTATAGGTCCCCCATTCGCGTAACACCCGTAGCCTCCAGGGCCCGCAGAGCAGGACGCTCCTGAGCCACCGAAATGTCCGGATGCACAGCTATTGGGAGTTTTGGGGTATACAGGTAATCTAGCTGTGCCCTCTTGGCCAGGGTCCACCAGGCCCAGGCAGTGCATTGCACCGGGTTAATTTCCGTCCTAGGGCCTCCACTCCCCCCAGAGACCGCCGCCGCCATCAGTGGCAACGGAAGTACTGCGTCGGCCCCAATTGCTGTGTGTGGTAAAAACCTAAGTATTTCACTGGGTCCTGGGTCCAAGTCAGTGGGAAATCCAGCTCAACTTCGCGTGTGCCAGCTGTAAGCGGAAACACCGTAGATTTGGCCCAGTTGATCCCTAGCCCAGAATAGCCCTCAAACTTTACGTACTCGCGGAGTAATTCAGGCAGGTAAGTCTCCGGCTCGTGCACATAAAGCCGCATGTCGTCGGCGTATAACGAGACAACAAGAGGTCGCTGCCTGAAACGTAACGCAGCGGACGCATGCAACTGGCGCAGTTTGCAAGCCAGGGGCTCCAATGCGAGGGTGAAAAGCATTGGTGACCGGGGGCAGCCCTGCCGTGTGCCCCTGCCAATTGAGAAGGCCGAAGACACCCAGCCATTAACTCGCACCCTGGCAACCGGCTCAGTATATAATACCCTGATCCATTGTAGGAAAAACTGAGTCAAGACGGTGAACATATAGTCCCACTGAAGGGAATAGAACGCTTTCGCTGCATCAAGCAGCACTGCCACCGCTTGAAAGTCGGGGTCAAAATAATGCAGAGTAGCAAAAAACGTACGTAAATTATGAGTGGTAGACCTAGCAGGGACAAACCCCGACTGATCAGGGAGAACCAGGAGGGGAACCAGCGGCTGCAGCCGGATAGCAATCATCTTCGCGAGGATCTTAGCGTCGATATTAATAATGGACAGAGGCCAGTAAGAATCGCAGCGATTAGCATCCTTGTCAGGTTTTAAAAGCATAACCAGAAGGGCCTCCTTCAAGGTAGGAGGGAGATGTCCAGCATCGTAGGCCTCTGCATAAATGTCTAGAAGCCTTGGGGCCAGGTCATCCACATAGGCTTTATAGAATTCGCTGGGAAGTTCATCTAGTCCCGCAGCCTTACATGTAGGGAGGGACATAATAGCTAATTTGACATCCTCTACACCAAAGGGCTGAGTGAGATATTCTCTATGGTCTAAGGAGAGCCAGCCGAGGGCAACATCGTCGAGGTATAAGTGTTTGTCTTCCTCGGGAACTCGGGACTTGCATTCGTACAATTTAGAGTAGAACTCCAGGATAACCTCGCTAATCTCGGATGTAGTGTAGTGGGCCGCCCCATCACCATCTAACATCTCGGTAGTGTATTCTTGACTTCGAGGCACAGCCAGCTTCTGCGCCAGCGAGCGACTGGGCCTACCCCCTCCCCATAATACCGTGCCTTGCAGCGCCTGGACCTATAAGCCATTTCCTGATCCACAGTGTCATTATGTTCCGTGACTAGCTTTCGTATCGCAGACAGCGTCGCAGGAGATGGGTCAGTCTCGTATGCCCGCTCGAGAGTAGATATTTCCGATGCCAGTTTATGAATCCTACGCCGGAGATCCCGCAGCACCGCAGCCTGATCCCCTATGCATACCCCCCTGATAATCACCTTGAACGCCTCCCACAAGACACCAGCGCTGTCTACTGAGCCTTCATTCTCACGAAAATAGGTCCGGATAGCCTCCCCGACAGTATGCTTAAAGACAGAATCTGTCAATGAAGTGAGTTGCAATCGCCTTGCAAACGGAGGTCTCTCACACGTGGGCACCTGGAGTTCCAAAAGCACCGGGGAATGATCTGACAAGGTGCGAGCCATATGGTCAATCCTAACTACCCACAAGCACGCCACCTCGGTAGCAGGCCACAAATCCAGGCGTGTACACGTCCCATGTACAAAGGAGAGAAACATACTCTCACGCACTCCCGGGTGTCGCAAACACCATACATCGTGCATCCCACCAGTTTCCAACAGCCCCAGCAGGGCCTCAGTAGCATTTTTAGGCCGTGCAAGTCCCTGACCCATATGATACATCTCCAGATCTAAACACAAATTGAAATCACCTCCCCAGAGAATCTCCACGGATACATCCACAAAGAAGGTAGGGTCATCAGTATTTGGGCCTTATACATTTACCAAAAGAACACTCACTCCACCCAGCTGGCCATGCACCAGTGCCACTCGACCATGTTCATCGGTTTTGGCACTTATAACAGTGAAGGTAACCCCACGTTTAACCAGAATCAACACCCCACGGGAATAGGTAGAATAGGAGGACGCCACTCGAACCCCGGCCCAGGGGGCACCCACAGAATTCTCAGTGTTTTGTAAGGTGCGTCTCTTGCAGAAAAGCTATCTGCACGTTCATCCTATTCAGATAGGCAAATACAGATCTAATCTTTTTAGGAATGTTCAGGCCACGGACATTCCATGTCAGGAACTTCACATTACCGCTCATTAAATCGTGCTGGTATAACAGGTACCCTAGCCGGATATGTCAGAAACAAGTGCCCACATACATGAATACAGAGGTAGAGACCTCGACAATGTAAAAAACAAGTGCCAGTCAACCCCGTCACAACCCCCGCCCACTTCATCGTCCCCAACTCACCAAAGCCATCCCAACCCAGTCCTACCCAACTCAACCACCCAGAAGAAACAAACAAGTACAGTCAGGGTACTCCCATGTGGGGGGGCGTCAGAGCGCATCTAGCCTCCTAACGAGTAGGAGGTGGCTGAGCAAACCGGGTACCAGTGCCTATCACGCAATAACACTGTGTCCCGCCACCCCGAGCAGGAGAGAAACATGTTGAGGCAGTGAGAGCTAACTAAGACAACCTGTAAAGCAAAGGGGACTGGTAGGAACAGCATTGCAGCAGAATATGGAGTCTGTTTACAGAACATTAGTACAAGAGACGGGCAATCAGACCCTCACTGTTCCTCGTTGTCCGATGGCACCAGAGACTCACGCCGCACCCGTTTCAAATGTTTAGCATGTTCCAGGGCAGCCTTGGGGTTAGTAAAAATTTTCGAAGCCCCCTCTGGACCAACCCGCAGACGAGCAGGGTATAACATAGCATAGGGAACTCCTTCAGAGTGCAAGAACTTTTTTACAGCACCAAACTCCCTCCTCGCTGCATGCACAGCGACTGTAAAATCGGGGAAAAACAAAGGAGAGTTGCCCTGATGCACAATGTTACCCTTGTCGCGGGCCATTCGTAAAATAACATCATGGTCTCTATAATTCAACAGGCGTGCTATAATTGGGCGAGGTGGATCGCCCGGAGCCGGCCGTGCAGCAAGGGAGCGGTGAGCCCGCTCGATGATAAACATGGGGGACAGCTGTTCAGTACCAAAGATGTCTTTGATCATGTTTTCCACAAACAGCTCCATCTTGCCAACATTCGTAGATTCAGGAAGGCCCGTAATCCTAATGTTATTTCGCCAGGACCGGGCTTCCAAATCCTCGTTCTTAGCCTGAATAAGAGATAGAACCTTCTCCATATTCAGCGTTTTCCCTGCGACTTCACTTAGGCCATATTCCGTCGCAGACACTCGCTGCTCCACTTCTCCCATACGAGTATTTTGTTTCTCAAGCTGCGCCGACATATGATCCAATCGGTGGTTAACAGCAACCATCGTCCCCTCTATGGACTGCAGGCTGCGCTGCATAGCCAGCAGCGTTGTCTCAAGGGTAGGAGGGCCCGCAGCTGGGGCGTCGGCCTCAGAATCCGATGCAGCCCTCTGAGAGGACTTAGAGGATTTGCGCGCCTCAAAGGTGAGGCGTGGTTGAGTTTTATCTGTCCTTCCCATAGTAATGGCAGTAGAGGCCACGTAGGGCCATAGTCCCAATGTGCACAACCATGGCGATCTGCACAGCACGAAAGCCCAGGGATATGCAGGTCTCCAGCAAGTGAGCACTTGAATCCACAGTAATGAGGCGAAGACACTTCAACAATGAGGGTGCACTACAACTACCCCGGGTCACAGTGGAGACCGATGTGGGGGGCCCCCAGGCGATGAGCAGTCCGCTACTAAGAGAATCACTGGCGCAGTGATAAGTACATCAGGGGCTGTAGGTCGTAGAGATGAGCTGCACAGTAGAGATGAATCCCAGCGAAGCCAATAGGATGGGGGGAGTCGCGGCCCCACAGCAGACTCACCACAGCATCCAGTACCCCCCCCAATGTGCCCATGGATGTCCTTCCCAAAGTAATGGCAGTAGAGATCACGTAAGGCCACAGTCCCAATTTGCACAACCAGGGCGATCTGCACAGCGCGAAAGACCAGGGATATGCAGGTCTCCAGCAAGTGAGCACCTGAATCCACAGCAATTAGGCGAAGACACTTCAACAATGAGGTTTTTCTACAACTACCCCAGGTCACAGTGGAGCTCGATGTGGGAGGCCTCTAGGCGATGAGCAGTCCGCCTCTAATAGAAACACTGGCGCAGCGACAAGTACATCAGGGGCTGGAGGTCTTAGAGATGAGCGGCACAGCAGAGGTGAATCCCAGCGAAGCCAACAGGATGGTGGGGAGTCGCGGCCCACAGCAGACTCACCACAGCATCCAGCACTCCCCCCAATGGGCCCAAGGATGCCAACAGTTGCTCCGTATCAGGAGCCACAGCAACAGACTCAGCACAGTTGCCAGCGAGCAACCCCAATGCCTCTCGCAGCCGCTCAGTCCCCCAGATGGTATCCAGAACCGGCGTGTAGTCCAGTCTCCCTGCAGCACGCTATTCTCTCACACGCACCAATGCTCCGCACAGCTTGCAGGCCGCAACCCGAACCCCTGCACGCGCTGCCTCCACAGCCACCCGCAGGAGTCAGGCCACCTCCCACTCACCGCAGCGGGCGCCGAGCGCTCCAAGTCTGCACAGCTCTTCCACAACACCCAGGACAGGTGAGACTGGATCCGCGGACCCGGAGTCAGCAGGGGCGCCGCGCCATTATCTCCTCCAACAGCTGGGCCCAGCCACGTCCAAGGAAAGCAGCACAGGCGGCGGGTTATTAGGAGGCACTGAGCATGCAGTGAGGCCAACACCAGCAGAAGATGTGTCAGCTCCCTATACAGTGTCCCAGCACAGCCGCGGCGATCCAGCCTCAGGGCCGCGTGAGAGCCGCCATTTTGTGGGGAGCCCGCAAGACCAGGCGACGCTCTTCAGTGGTCACACCGGCAGACCCAGACGCCAAATACAGCTCCCGCCTGGACAGGATCCTCCAAAGGTGAAGGGCACCTGTTTTTTATTACTGGAATGTAGCGCAATAGGCGGATGATGGGCGGCTTTGGACTCAGCCGTGCAGAGCCTCTCTAGAGAGTGGCCATCTTGCCATCCGCTCAAGCCACGCCAGTGGCAGAATGTTCTAATAGCCTTATAGCCCTTCGTAGCTGGGCTATACCGGCTATTAAAGTCCCGCTCCCTTGTTAAAATCCGTCGCCTTCTGCTCGGGCCTTTAATGCTGGAGTGGGCCTTTAATAGCCGGTATAGCCGGCTACTGCGGGCTATAAGGCTATAGTAAATCATGCTAACCCACCTCCGCTACTTCCCTTCACAGACAACACATGGGAACACCAAGGCAGTTTCGGGGCTACCCAGAGAGAGGACCCCAACTTACCACATGCTGCTACGGATGATCCGGGTCAGGTAGAACCGTTTTTACATTCACAAAGGGTTGTTGTACAGGAGTATGAAAAAAGACGGAAAAGAAAATCGTAACTGATCGTTCCTCTTCTGTATTCAGGTATTGCATCGGACCCAGCGTCAGGTGGGGGGTCACTATGCCAGAGAGAAGACAGAGGAGTACCCGTTACAGAACCTTTAATGGCCGGGGTCTTTTCTGGCATCAAGAAGTTCAGTGCTGCTTGCGAGCAATGTCAGTTAGCTATTTCCCCCACAGGAAGAGAAGCTCCCTTGAGACCCCTCCCCATCATTGATGTTTCCTTTGCCCTAGTAGGCATTAATCTGGTAAGCCCTCTCCTTCCATCATCAAAAGGGTACCAGCATACACTGGTTCTTGTTGACTACGCAACCAGATACTCCGAGGCTGTACTTTTAACCAGCATGTGTACTCTATTAGTGGCTCAAGCAATGATTGAGTTCTTTTCAAGAGTTGGCCTCCACAAAGAATTTTGACAGACCAAGGGACCCTCTTATGTCAAAGCTAATGTCCCAGGAATGTAAAATATTAAACATACCCCAACTACACACATCTGTTTACTATCCACAAGCTGATGGATTAGTAGAGAGACATTTGAACCATTAAGACCATGTTGAAGAAACTCATGTCTGATACTGGTAGAGACTGGGACTAGCTGCCTCTGTTTCTGTTTGCCATACACAGCCATACACAGAGTTCTACCGGGTTTTCACACTTCGAACTTGTGCTTGGCAGACAACCACCAAGTCTGCTCGACATGGCAGCTGAACACTGGGAGGAGGAGGAGGAGGACGGACACAAACTACTACAGAATGCAACAAGTCTCTGATATCATGTCCATTCCTTGTGGGAGGAGGTCCAGATAAATTTAGAAAAAGCCCCAGGAAAGCAAAAGAGCACAACAAGCAGAGTAAGGTGCAAGAACTATTGGTAGGGGACAAATCATTAGTATTACTCCCATCTTCTGAGAATAAACAACTGGCCCCTTGAGAAGGGCCTTTTTAATTCTAGAATGGATAACCCCCGTTACCTATAAAATAGTAGTTCCCCATAAGGGAGAAGATGGCCAAATCTACCACATAAACCTCTTAAAACGGTGGGAAGAACTTGTAGCCCTTACTCTACCCGATAGTTCTGCTCTCATGGTCGCAACTACTCAACCCCTAGATATTGTCTTCTCTCCAACAAAGGAGGGTGAAGCCATAGAGAAGAGACCAACGAGGGAATGTATGACTTTAGAACAAAAGGTACAACAGAAGGGGGGTCTTACAATGATTTGCATCTTTGTTTTCAGGAAAGATCCATCTGATAAAGCATGTCATTATTACTGAGGGCAGTAAAGTTATACGACTACGGCCATATAGGATACCGGAGACTCGACGAGCTGTGCTAGAAATTGAGGTAACCAACATGTTGGAGGAAGGTATAATAGAACCCTCCCATAGTGCATGGTTTTCCCCTATCGTTCCAGTGCCCAAACCAAATGTGTCCCTCAGATTTTGTATTGATTTCTGACAGCTCAATGCCATGTCGAAGTTCAACACATACCCTATGCCACGTGTTGATGAGCTAATAGAGAAGCTAGGGAAAGCAACATACAGGACCACTTCACAAAAGGATTTTGGCAAATACTCCTAATTGAAAATGCCACAGAAAATACAGCATTCTCCACCCCTTCGGGTCTGTGTCATTTTAAGGTTTTGCCATTCGGGTTACAGAGAGCTCCAACAATATTTCAGCAACTAATGGACAGAGTCCTAAGTCCACATCAACAATATGCTGCCACATACGTAGACAATATTGTCATTTATTGTTCCTCTTGGCCTTTACATCTACAGCGCCTCAAAGCAGCATTCCCTACACTTTGTGACCCTAAATCATCTACCAACCAAAAGAAATCTGTAATCACTAATGATTCCATTCAGTACTTGGGTTACTCTATCCAGAATGTCAAGGTGTGTTCACAACTCAATAAGGTACAGGCTATCAAAGAAATCCCTCCTCTTCTTTCAAAGAAAACAGTTTGCTTAGTTTTGGGGCTTGTGGGGTATTACAGACGTTTCATTCCTCAATTCTTGCAGTAGCCACTCCACTTACGGATCTCTTGAAGAAGTCTCAATCTGCTACCATTGACAATAGAAACCCCAACCACCAGAAGTGTTTCGATGAACTGAAATATGTATTATGTGGGGATCCCGTTTTGATATTCAAGGACCTTTACAAACCCTTGGTTTTGCAAATGGACGCTTCCAGCAGGGGTCTGAGAGTGGTTCTGTCCCAAGCGGATGCCCGTGATCAGTTACAAATGATGGACGGAATGCAGATCTCTTGACTAGGGGTGAGTGGTTGAAAAGTTTCAGCACTCCGTCCATCATCCTGTTGTGTTTGCTTTGTTCGCCCTAAGTGGCCAAGGGTATGCCCAGACGTGGGTCCCTTGCCACTGGATTCAAGCTAGCCTGGCTGATGAGGGGCTGATACCCCAAAACTGGTCCCAGGATGTTTGTTTCTGATCCAGGGAGGACCTGGCCTTGCAGTTCGGGCTGGACTGCTTCCATGTTGATCAAGGTCAAGACTGATTTGCATATGGCTGGGTCCGAACTGGGGTGGCATAATGAGCAAAAGAACTCTGGATTAAACCCAGAGCTCTTGATTGGGGGTGAGTGGTTGAAAAGTTTCAGCACTCCATCCAGCATCTTGTTGTGTTTGCTATGTTCACACTAAGTGGCTAAGGGTATGTCCCTTTTGTGACATGGTCACCCCCAGGTTTTGCCCACTGGTACTGATGTTCTTGACTGGATATGCCCTGGATTGCTACTAAACGGGTCCAAGAATTCAAGCGCTCCTGCCGACGACTCGAGAAGACACGGAGGAACAACAAAACCCCAAAAACATGCACCACCTACATAGCAGCCATCACAGCACATCACCACCTCATCAAATCCACAAAGAAGAACTTCCTCCAAGAGAGAATCATCACCAACGCCCACAACTCCAAAGAACTCTTCTCCATCATCAAGGAATTTGCCAAACCCAGCAGAGAAAGAACAGACGTCCCACCCTCCCAAGACCTCTGCAACAGACTCAGCACCTCACCTCAGTATGACAACTTCGACAACCAAGACCTCTGCACCACTCCAGCTCCCACCCCCAGCAACGCCACCCAACAGACCCTGCTCACTTGGAGCCCACTCAAGACAGAAGTCACCTTAAAGACCATGAACAGCATCCACTTCGGAGTACCTTCAGACCCCTGCCCACCCCACATCTTCCACAGAGTTGCCACAGCCATCGCACCCAAACTACACTGGATGATTGACTGCTCGCTCGAAACCACCACATTCCCCAATGACTGGAAGCACGCCGAAGTCAACCCCCTCCTGAAGAAACCCTCCCCAGACCCGAAGGACCTCAAGAAATTCAGGCCCATCTCCCTGCTTCTGTTCGCAGACAAGGTCATCGAAAAGGCAGTCAACACCCAGCTAGCAAACTTCATCAAAGCCAACAATATCCTAGACATCTCATAATCCGGATTCCGTAACTTCCACAGCACCGAGACCGGCCTACTCGCCACCACCAACGACATCCGCTCCCTCCTCGACCAGAGTCAAATGGCAGCCCTCCTCCTCCTGGACCTCTCGACTGCCTTTGACACCGTCTCCGGCCCCACACTAGCCACCAGACTCCACGACGCTAGCATCCGTTGAAAGGCCCTTGACTGGATATGTTCATTTCTCAGAGGCAGAACCCAGCGAGTCAGACTCCCGCCCTACCTCTCGGAACCAACGAAGACCAGATGTGGAGTGCCCCAGGGATCTTCCCTCAGCCCCACCCTTATCAACATTTACATGGCCGCCCTTGCAACCATCATCAGAAACCACAGGCTCAACATCTTCTCCTTCGCCAACGACACCCAGCTCATCCTGTCCCTACCAAAGAACCCATCCCCATGCACAACTTCCAAGAAGGGATGAAAGCCGTCGCCACCTGTGAAGAAGAGCTGCCTGATATTGAACTCCAGGAAAACAGAAGTTCTCATCCTTGGCTCCACCCCCTCCACATGGGATGGCACCTGGTGGCCCTCCGCCTTCGGAAACCCCCACCCCGACGGACCATGCATGAAACCTCAGCAAAATACTATACTCATCGCTCACCATGAACCGCCAGATCAACGCCGTCTCCTCGGCCTGCTTCAACACCCTCCACATACTCCGAAAAACGTTCAGATGGATCCCTTCCGAATCCAGAAAAACGGTCACGCGCGTCCTCATCAGTAGCTGACTGGACTACGGCAACACCCTCTATGCCGGAATCAACAAGAAACTACTTAGCAAACTCCAGGCCATCCAGAATGCCACAGCCAGACTGACCCTAGACATCCCCGGTCGCAAACACATCACCCAACACCTCCGAGATCTCCACTGGCTCCCCATCGAAAGAAGAATAACCTTCAAGCTCCTCACTCATGCTTACAAGGCCCTCCACAACTTCGGACCAGCATACCTAAACAACCGCCTCTCCTTCCACGCACCCCAGAGATGCCTCCGATCAGCTGACCTCTCTCTGGCCACCACCCACTGCATCTACAAGACCAGAACGGGAGGAAAGTTCTTCTCCTACCTCGCAGCCAAGGCATGGAACGATCTCCCCCTCCGGCAAACCCCACACTGCTTAGTTCAGGAAGGACCTCAAGATCTGGCTCTTCGGATGACCCCAGCACTCAACGGAGCCACCCCCTGCCCCCCCCAGCACATTGAGACCCTTGCACGTGAGGAGCTGCGCTTTATCAACCCTGATTGATTGATTGAGTATTGGTGCTCTTTCCCTAAAAGCCACAACATGCTCACTTGTACCCCAATTGGTAAGGACTTTAGCACCCTTGTAAGTCCCTGGTAAATGGTACCTATAGTACCCAGGGCATGGGTGCTAAAGAGGGCCCCTATGGGCTGCAGCATGCATTATACCACCCATAGGTACCTGCAAAAAAAACTACATGCAGACTGCCATCACAGGACGTGTGAAAGGGTGCAAGCCCTTCTGAAAACACTCCCTGTGTGCAATGCCCAAGTACACTGCATGTCTTATATGTATGTCACCCTCACAGCAGGCTTTAGAGCCCTAAGTAAGGGAGCATTCTATTACAAATGATGGCCCTTGCTCATTAGCAGGTATGCCCCTGTGATGTACAGTTCCATTACTAAGACATTGCAAGTGATAAGGGAAGCCATCTTAAGTATATTTACTGGGCACTGGTCATTACAAGTTACCCTGCCACATAATGACTTCACTGAAAATAATGGTGTTTGGTATTAAACACCTCGTCCCAATAAATCTATACCGATGCCCGTATCAGATTTATTGTGACCTGGACCCAGAGGGCACCTTAGAGGCGCCCCTTGAAAACATACGTGTCCTCTAGTGTGTTGACTGACTGGTATCATCCAGCCTGTCACCAAACACAAGTTTCAGACCTCCCTGTAGGTGAGAGCCCAGGCTTTCAGAGGCCAGGAACAATGCCTGCTCCGGAAGAAGGTGGCTAGTGATTTATCATATCAAGGCCAGAGGCTTCAAAGCTGCCTTTGATATGTGACAACTGCTTCCCTCCAGACCTTGGGAGCACCACCCCCTGCCCTGGGGCCCATTTGTGTCCAGAGCAGGCGGGAATTAGATAGTCAGTAGGCGTTTGCACTTTCATACTAGGCACAACCTTAAGGTGGGCCACGTGAAGTGGACAGTCAAGAAAGGGTTTCAGCATTTTGAAGTTGGTGAAACGAGGAACTCTGGGTCAGGATTATGCCTACTCTCCACAGGAAGTGGTCATATAGTCACCCCAGTGGTATGTAACCCATTGGCTATTGCCTTACACTCCCCAAAACGCCCCTAAATTCAGTGTTTAGGGGTCCCCCTGAAACCAGGAATTCAGATTTGTCTACCTGGGAACAGAAGAAGGACAAAGAAGAGCAATCACTGCAAACTGAGTGCCAAACCCTGCCTTGCTGCTCCAACCTCGACAACTGCCCCGATCCAGCTACTCCCAAAGCTGTGCATCCTCCTAAGTCTTTGGAGGAATGTCCAGCGCTTCGCCAACCACAGAGTATCTCACTTGAGGTGGAGGAGCCATCCCCCTGCATCTGCAGGCAAGCATCTCACCAGAAGGACGTCACCGTGGTTCCAAGAGGTCAGACCCTTATCTCCAGTGAGCTTTGAGATGCTAAACCCTCCAGGAGCCTCTCTGCACCAATACGCTGGGTACTGGAACATTTGCCGTAACCAAGGCTTGTTGAGTGTGCATCCTGGACACCACCGCCGCCGAAGCTGACCTGCAGTTGAGGGACTTCAGAACCGACGAGGCCTACACCAAGAATGGCCCTGCTGTCTTGTATTCTTTCCCTCTCCAGGTCCACCCAATAACTGTGAGAACCTTCAACGCAAGTGTTCAGCCGGCAAAACAACTCTGCACCTGAGCCCCGCAGCCTGGGTTCACGGAAACCAACTGCATCCCTTGCTCCACGAGCCGAACCCCCATTGTGATTGTGCCAGACTTGTCCCCCTGTGCAGCCTCTGTGGTTTTGACAGGTCCCTTCAAACTTCAACCATGCTCGAGGCTACCATCGCGACCAGACACACTGCATCCAGACACACCAGGGCAGATACACACAAACTGCTGGTGATGATTTGGATCTTGGCCCCTAAGCACTTTAAATCCTAAAGGCCACCTTTTACAACCGCTTGCAAGTATATGTTTGCAGTACATGTTTTTACCTCCCCTAGGAAAACATTATCGCATTCGAGGCTCATGGCTCAAATCTGACATCTCTGCTATTTTTACTGTTTTCTCTATAAAGGACTTCTGGCAATATTACCTTCAACATCGAATTTCTGCGACAGCAGAATATCTTCCGGGTTGGAACAATTTGGTGGCCGACTGGAAATCGAGACACCTTTGGGATTCCAGCAATTTCTAAGCTGAACCCATTGATATTCCAGTTCCTCCAGGACCCTTGGGGTCTATGTAATACAGATCTATTGGCCTCTCACCTGAACACACAATTGAGGAGACTTTTCTCTTGGAGACGCCATCGCCATGGATGCTTTACTCCAAGACTGGCACAGTCCACTTCACTATGCGTCCCTCCCCTTTCTGATAATTCCCAGTGGAACCGATCCTAGTAACTCCACTTTGGGGAGTGCAGTCATGGTTCTCTGTACTACCAGAGATGTTCTGCAAGTCTCCAAACTTCCCCTGTTCCGGGACCTTCTTTTGGATCATTAGGCCTCCTACACCAGTTTATACTACTAAACCAGTTACAACTCATGGTCTAGAATTTCAGGAGTTGCTGGTTCTTGCCAGACTTATTGGAACAGTCTGAATCCTTCCTCTCACAATCTTGGTCCAAGGCAACACATAAATTAATCTCGTCAACATAGCGGACATGACTGGGTTGGTGCGATGAGAAGAATCTGTATTCCTTAGGGGCTCTGATTCCATTTGTGATAAATTTCGTAGCAGAGCTAGCTTCAGCCTAACATACATTTCAGTGAATAACTACAGCTCGACTATTTCAGCCGCACATTCCTTAGTGTAGGGAAAACCTATAGAAGATCATCCTTTGGTAAGCAGTCATGCAAAGCCATTCGCCTTGATAAACCCCCGAAACCTGTATACACAGCTGTAGGACGTGGACATTGTGCTCAGATTCCTCCAGAGGTGGCCAACAACCTCAAATCCATCCAGGAACCAGCTTTCTGCAATACTAACAATGCTCCTTTGCCTGGTCTCCTACAAGAGAGAATCAGACGTCAAAACCCTGGACCCTACAGGTAGGATTTTTTCTCCAGGTGGAGTTTAATTTAACATATCTAGAAGAGCAAACACATTCTTAAAACAAATTTTTTATCCTAGTTCAACAGATAATCCAAAGCTGTGGATTGTTCAATGTACGAACACCATGCAAGGAAATTCAGGCAGACCGACGCTAGCCAGTTACTGATCGCGCTACATAAATCTTTCCATCTTGTTTCATCTGCTACGTTAGCGAGATGGGTAAAATGGTTAATGTCTGAAGCAGGTATTGGTGTGAGCTGACTTGGTGCTCTTTCAGTGAGGGGAGCGAGGGGTTCCCAGTTAGGAGACCTAATGAGAGCCGTAGAATGGTCTACAGACTCCACTTTTAAGTCTTTCGATAATAAACCAATACTAGATGTTGCCTCAGTGGAAAAGCCCTTAAATAAGCAGAATCTGAAAGTCTCCGATCTTGACATAGAATACATTTTTACAAGCTACCTTGTCTGGAATTTTCAGTTCTGTGAAGGACTCAGAGGCAAGGATTATCCCACCCTGAAAAAGAGATTAATGTTCCATCGTCTGTTTGATTGATTATTTTCTGCCCACCCTGGTAATTATTATGCATTATTGTAATTTTATTCTGTAAAATGTAACTTTCATATTTCAGGTGCTGATAACAAGTAACCCTGGGCATAATACTTCGCTACGCTCACGGAGCATGCAAAGTTTGTGCTACTACGCACATTGCACGTAGTAGAGTGAATAACTGTACTAATTGACGTAGCGTAGGAGCAGTAAAATAAACACCTTCAAATGCCTTGATAAAGCAATTTTCTATGCTAAAAAGCATATAACCAATTCACAAAAATGAACTTTGACAATAAAATATCAAGCAATGAGAGAGGTGATGATTTTGGAGTCCCCCTAACCTAGGGGGAGGACCAAGCAGATGCCTTGAACACAAAAAGCATATCATGTGAACGATTCAATGGTGGTCCCTTCCTCCTAGGACCACCCCAAGCACAGTTATGGGCAAAAATACAATCCCAACCAAAGGCCCTGCAAAGCATTATGGGACGAGATTAGCAGTGGGCAGTGAATATTATAGTGTCCAATATCAAAATAATTCTACAAAGAGCTGCAGTTCAACTAGTCGTTACTAGATGTCCCTCACGAGTCAAATGCAAAAGCATTGAAATTATTAATACATCAAGCTGCAGTTCCACTAGTCATTACAAGATATCCCTCACGAGTCAAATGCAAAAGCATTGAAATCCTTTCATGAAGCTTTTGCATTTGACTCGTGAGGGACATCTAGTAACGACTAGTGGAACTACAGCTCTTTGTAGAATTATTTTGATATTGGATACTATAATATTCACTGCCCACTGCTAATCTCGTCCCATAATGCTTTGCAGGGCCTTTGGTTGGGATTGTATTTTTGCCAATAACTGTGCTTGGGGTGGTCCTAAGAGGATGGGACCACCACCGAATGGTTCAAAAGATGTGTTTTTTGTTTTCAAGGCATCTGCTTGGTTCTCTCCCTAGGTTAGGGAGGATCCCAAAATCATCACCTCTCTCACTGCTTGCTAATTTATCGTTTTCACTTTTGTGTAGTAACTATATGCATTTTTAGCATATAAAGACAGTGATATTTATTTATCTTAACTTGCATTGTACAAGATGCTTTTGGCAATTATTGTACAGTGCAGTCAAGCACACAGCTACGCACTATGCATTTTGCATAGCTACGTGTAGTTGAAAATGTACTTCACGTAGCTACGTGAAGTGCTACTACGCCCAGGCTTACTTTCGATAATAAACCAATACTAGATGTTGCCTCAGTGGAAAAGCCCTTAAATAAACAGAATCTGAAAGCCTCCGATCTTGACATAGAATACATTTTTACTAGCTACCTTGTCTGGAATTTTCAGTTCTGTGAAGGACTCCGAGGCGAGGATTATCCCACCCTGAAAAAGAGATGAATGTTCCATCGTCTGTTTGATTGATTATTTTCTGCCCACCCTGGTAATTATTATGCATTATTGTAATTTTATTCTGTAAAATGTAACTTTCATATTTCAGGTGCTGATAACAAAACAGGAATAGAAGAAGTCAAGATGGATAATTCCTGGCACATGTTTTGTTTCATGACAAGCAGGGGTCAAATATCACCTATATGCTGATGGCACCTAACTCTATTACAAAATGAAATCACTCAGTCACATCCTACATCTGAATACCACACTAATGAAGATACAAACTTGGCTTAATATCAACCACTTAAAGCTGAACCTCAACAAAACCGAACTACTACTTTTCTCCACGAAAAACAACCTGCTACCAATACAAGTCTGGCTCAAGAATTTGGACTCTCTAAACTGTTCTCGAACATTGTCCAACACGTTAAGTCCTTAGGCATCACCCTGGACAGAAACAAGTCATTGAAAGACCACATCAACAATTCAGCCAAAGGAGCACTCTTCACACTAAAACACCTCAAGAAAATCCAACCCCTGAAGATTTTAAGGCGGTAGTGCAATCACTAGTCCTCTCAAAACTGGATTATGGTAACGCCATCATCACAGGAACTCCGAAAACTCACCTTGCCCACTTAAGCTCAGTTCTCAACATGGCAGCCCGGCTAATAACATGTTGCAAACGGTTTAAGCACATCACACCGGCCCTCAAGAGCCTCAGTGGGCTCCCAATCGAAGGAAGATCTTTCTACAAGACCGCTTGCATCACCCACAAAGCCCTTCACAAAAATAACCCCAACTATCTGGAGAACAAACTTTCGAAAGCTGGCAGAGCCAGATCTGTAAGGAGCTCCAACGCACTTCTTCTCATACCTCCCAAAGTGAAAAAGTAATTCTCCCAGACACGCTCTTTCTCTGGAAATGCTCCCACGATATGGAACTCACTCCCTAGTGACCTGCGCTGCAACCCCTCATTTTCCTGTTTCAAGCGGGACCTTAAACACCTACTGCTCAACAAATACTTTAACACACCCCCTAACTGAGCTATGTTCCTAAAGCTCACACCAACTCTGCCTTTTACCAGTTGCAGCGGTTAAATTAGTGTTTCAGCTGTCTACTATGTCTTGTATGTTTTTAGCTCAAGCGGTTCCCATATCTGCATACTGTAACTACCGCTGCGGCCGAACAATTTTCTTTGTTTGTATTTTTGCATGTACTTCAATCCAATGATCTCACATTATATGTAAAGCGCTTTGATACCTTCGAGTCTAGCTAGCACCAAAAAAAGTATAAATAATAATAACAATAACGACTCAGGCCTGGTTTGAAGACCGATCCCGATATTCGCAAGTGTTTCCTGTGAAGGACATGTTTAGGTTTTTCCGCAATCTGGAGACGTTGACTAGAAATTATTTTTTAAATGTGGTTTACAAGTTGCAAAGACAGAGGCACTAAAATGGTGTTGAGGACTTTTATAGCATCAGGGACACTGATTGGTGCGAAGTGTATGATGTCCCACAAGAGTTGTGGGAAATGTAGTTTGGTTATAAAAATCTTTAATGTGATTGGCTGTTGGAAAACAATTTTAATAAACAGTGTAGACAGGGAAGTATAATCCTCTCTCAGAGTCCTTCATAGAATTGAAAATTCTAAACGCATTAGCTAGAAATGTCTTTATAAAATTTAGGAATTTTTCAAAAGTAAGGCTAATATAAACAACAGTGATTATATTCTGAGCATTCCTTCTCGTTATATAATGTGTACCAAAGTATTCTTGTCTTAGACTCTGTTCATCATTGATGTCCCTTATTTTTTTGTTTCCGAATCAGAGTGGGAAAAAAGGGAGATGCTGGTCATACAGAAGATGAAGATGTAGGTCATTGGCATATCCCAATGGTTGGCAACAAAAATATTCTAAATGTTCGATCTTGGTGGTTTTCTCGTCACAGTATCTGTTGATCCTTAATATCCATTATTCTTTTCATGTGAAGGTTAGTTCTTTGTCGTGGAGCAGCAATGAAACGAGGACGATGGCTGCTGTGATGGGTTAATATAGTCTGAGATGTTCTAGTTCTGGGATGTTTAATGTGACTAATGTGTTTGCTTTAAAATAGCTCCCTTGGAGTAGCAACGAAGAGTTTATGCATAATGCAGCCTCCGGTCTTGACATGAAGTCTGTTGAGCCTCGATGCCCATTATACTTGAACCATTACAGGAGAAACAGAGATGCAAGGACGTAGGATGAAGATGAAGGCCTGTGCTTCATACCAGTTGCTGAGAGCAAAGTTAGATACATAAGAAATGATTTACAAGAATGAGGCTGAGACAATCAAACTGCACCTAGCACTATTAGTAAAGTTTAAGCACTCTGTTGGTGCATCTATCTGGGAAACCAGCCTCCTAACTTCCCATATGGGGACAAGTTCCACAAAGACAAATGCAAACGGCGACCGGCACCCACTATACATTCAACTCACTATATAAGTTTCACAGTGAAACACAATTGTTATATACGGCACAGATGCATATTAATCATATTCTAAGCCCTGAAGAAGTCCCAGTTAGGGAACGAAACGCGTTGGATACGGTGAATATTACAAAAAAACAAGAAGATGTGAATAAAGGAAATTTTGATAAAATCTAAAAGGAGTCTGTGCCGTATATAACAATTGTGTTTCACTGTGAAGCTTATATAGTGGATTGTTCTATAATCCTGGTTTTAGGGTCCTCGTTGTGCTGCCTAAATAATATTTATCACATGGGCATTTAATGATGTAAGTGAAAAAGGTGCTGTTGCAATTGATCAGTTTTAAAGGTGTGCTTGAATCCATTGCTGAAGGTAAATTCCTTTATTTTAGTCATCCCAATTATACAGACAGAGCAGTTACGGGAAGCGGAGAAAGCTGTAGCTTTTTCATTTATCATTTCAACTCTGGCTAGTTTGTTTTGGAAATGTAATGTACATAGTTGTTGTTTGAGGTTTCTTGCTGATTCAACGCTATTTGGGGATAATATTTGCTATCACTCCTGCCTACGAACCAGCCTTTTGTGCCAAGTTTTGTACATCTTCTCACTATGTAAATAAGCATGTCTACTGTGTGCAACCAGGCTCAAATCTTGTACGCCTCCTCACTTTAAAAATAAGCATGTCTCCTGTCTGTCACCAGGCACAACCAGGCTGACATCTCCTACATATATGTATGAGCACCAGGCTCCTATCAATCCTCTCTATAAAAATGCATGTAATTTGTCTCTAACAAGGCACAACAGGCTGTGTCCTTTATATTCTGATATAGATTTCTAGCCACAGATTCCACACCTTTTGAATATACCCCACCTTAAAAGCCACAGGATTTAGAACTTGCGAGGACTGTTGCAAACAAATTTCTATGACAGATGTACATCAGGTGAGCTTGTGGTGTTTGGGGTGGAGCCACAACTCCACGGCCTGCAGTGACTGTGTGTCAATAAATCCGCAGGGCATCCGGAACCATGAGGCAAACCTTTACATCATCAAGTACAAGAAGATTACTTTTTGAGACCCACTCCTAGTCGCATTCTTGTTCCAAGGTTTGGTCCCGGTCTCCCTTCCCCTCCAAAAGTCACAGAAACTGTTCACGGGGCTGGTCTTCTTTGCATTCCAAGTCATCTGGTAAGAAGAAACACAAGAAGTCAAAGCTGGATTCAGCCCCCTCCTGCCACTCGCATTGACCTGAGCTAATGTGGTGGTGGCCCCATAGCACTCAATCTATCTCTCCAGGAGTCGCTCAACTTTGAAACCGATCCCGCAACAGGTTCTGGCACAACTTGAGTTTCCTACCACGCCACAACAGATCGAAGAGTTCTGCGCAGCCATTGTCTGGCTTTTCAGGTCTGTTCAGACTACCTCTGATGTGCTTTAAGGCCATACGGAGTCGAGAGGCCTTCCACCTGGAAAACCCCTGGTAGGTTTACCCTCTGTGTCAGTTGGACCCTCTGAGTCTGTCATAATACTTCTGGCTCCAGGCTATGGGCACCAGTGTTACCATTCACCGCCACGCTTGGCTACGGCCCACCATTTTTCAGGTGATGTCCAGTCATCCCTCCTGGACAAGGAAGACTCCATTCTTGAGTAGCTTTAGGAAAGCAGAGCCATGTCTCACTCCCTAGGCTTGTCTGCTTGACCTTGCCAGCTGCATCAGACCTACTGCCCTTCTCGTGGCTTCGGCTGAGGTAGCCCATACTGCCAACCAATTCCACCATAGCTTGGCATCTAACAGTTTGGTGCCCACTGCCCTGGCAGCCAAGGCCAATGGGCCTCCCTGTCCTCAGCCCTCTGCAGCCCCACCTGCCAAACCCCTTTAGCATGCTGGCAGGCCATAACTTCATAACTTCAGACAGATGGGTCCTGCTGACAGTACGGAAGGACTATGCCCTACGTTTCCTTTCTACAACGCCACACCATCCACGTGCCCCCAAAAACTGATGAAGGACCGTCTTTCCCTTTTGCGGCAGGATGTGCAAATCCTTTTAGCCAAAGGGGCTGTCAAGAGGGTGCCTGCACCAGAAGTAGCACATGGTTGTCATTCCCGATACTTTCTGGTGCTCAAGAAGGATAGAGGACTTTGACCTATTTTAGAGCTGCGCCCTCTCAACACCTTCCTCCGGAAGGAAAAATTCAATATGTTGGCTCAGGTCTTGTCTGGCCATGAACCTGGGGACTGGATGGTAGCTTTGGACATCTGCCTGCAGGCCTATCACCACTACTTAACGTAACATAACATAACATACCATAACATAACGTAAGATAACATAACATGTATATTTGTAAAGTGCACTTTCACCCAAAAGGGTATCTTGGCACTGAATAATAGATGTTTATTGTTACCCAACTCAATGGTACTCATTTTACCAACCTCAGAAGGATGAAAGGAAAAAACTCTGCGAAGTTCTGCGAGTGGCAGAGTGCAGTGCGAACTGCAGTTTTGCTGGTATTCCTGCCGCTCGGGTAGAACTTCTACCTGAGCGGCAGCTCGCGCTCGCAAACTTACCGTTCGCGCTCGCAAACTTACCGTTCGCGATCGCAAACTTACCGTTCGCGAGCGGGAAAAAAACTCTGCTACACATCGCGATGCAGAGTTTTCTGCATTCTGCGAACTCCGCTGAGTGCGAAGTGCAGAAAACGCCACAAACTCTGCGAACGGTACGAAGTTCACCGCCCAGGCCTAAAGGCTGAGTGGACCTGCCCGGATTTGAACCTGTAACCCTGAGGTCAAACACAGGCCCCTACAGCGGACTCATTAGTCCACTAAGTAACCAGACCCAGCGGTCCGTGGTGAGATAGGAGCATTATCAGTTTGCTGTGCTCTCGTTTGGTCTCACCAGTGCTCCTCAGTTGTTCATGGCGGTGAGGATAGCTCACCTTTGGAGGTCAGTGGCGTCAGTCCTCCGGTACCTCACCGACAGGTTCTTGAAGACGGGCTCGCCCCAGGCACCTGTTACCACCTCCAGACTGCAGTGAATCACTTGTCAACTTTATTTTTAAAATCTCTTTATTGATGTTCAGACAACCGGGTGGAAAGCAGCCACTCGTCTGCAACAAGAAAACTTGAAACGTGGTAAAGACAATAAAAGAGACTCTATTGACCGGGGCAGCGGCCTTATCTCTGCAGAAATTATATACATAAGCATACACCATATAGGCCCCCGCCATGTGCTTCCAAGGTTACTCCATAATACTCTCCATTCCTGCACCCATTCGCGCCCCCCAGAGCCATTCCTCAAGAAATATCAACCTCAGTATGCTGCCAGGGTCCCCACACACTATCATATTTCTTGGGGCAGTCATATGTCCGATACACCATTTTTTCATAGCGCCTACACCAATCTACGTTGGATTCCCAGGCCTCCTGCATTGGGATCTCTCAGCGCCCCCACATCCGAAACACATCTCGTTTCGCCACAGTGCCATGCAGTGTTTACGACTAGTAGGGAATATCGGTCCAGGGACTGTTCACCCACAGACATACAGGGCAATCAGTTGGGAGGGAACTCCAGTGTGCAGCCCAGGACTGTGGAAATCCTCCTCCCGATTGCCCCTCAGTACCGCTGACGTTTGGGGCATCCCCGTATGGTATGTAGTTTTGTGCCTTTCTGCCTGCCTCTCCTCAAACATCGATCTGATTGAGGACTAACCCTGGGCAATGAACTCCGCTCCACTAGCGGAGTTTGCGCTCCTCCACGTAGCAGAGTCAGCTACTGAACTGCACCCACAACTGCTTTGATAAAGCAACTTTACATGCTAAAAAGCATATAACCAATTCACAAAAGTGAACTTTGAGAATGAAAAATACCAGGCAATGAGAAAGGTGATGATTTTGGGGTCCCCCCTAACCTAGGGGGAGGACCAAGCCGATGCCTTGAACACAAAGAGCATATCATGCTGAACAATTCAGTGGTGGTCCCATCCTCTTAGGACCACCCCAAGCACAGTTATGGGCAAAAATACAATCCCAACCAAAGGCCCTGCAAAGCATTATGGTACGAGATTAGCAGTGGGCAGTGAATATTATAGTATCCAATATCAAAATAATTCTACAAAGAGCTGCAGTTCAACTAGTCGTTACTAGGTGTCCCTCACGAGTCAAATGCAAAGGCATTGAAATTATTACATCAAGCTGCAGTTCAACTAGTCGTTGCTAGGTGTCCCTCAAGTCAAATGCTTTTGCATTTGACTCATGAGGGACACCTAGTAACGACTAGTGGAACTGCAGCTTCATGAAAGGGTTTCAATGCTTTTGCATTTGACTCGTGAGGACACCTAGTAACGACTAGTGGAACTACAGCTTGATGTAATAATTTCAATGCTTTTGCATTTGACTCGTGAGGGACACCTAGTAACGACTAGTTGAACTGCAGCTCTTTGTAGAATTATTTTGACATTTTAACACTCTGGCCGCCTTGTGTCAGAGCCCAAACTCCACAGCCTTAGACATCGGCAACAGAGATATCCCTTTTCCACTGTATAAACACCAGACATACCCCCCTGAGCCCACTGCACACCTATCGGCCACCACTGAGGGCTCCTGTTGTGAGGAGAAGGCCCAGTCATTGACTGGCTGCAGCTGGGTAGCCCAATAGTACAAACTGAGGTCAGTGAGAGACGTCCATGCTATCCTGTGTCCCACCATCCCAAAGCAGGCTTCGTGTGACATTTGTCACCTCCAGAAAGAACTCCTCAGGGTCCTCAAATGGAGAATTTTGGAGGATATAAAGAAATTTGGGAAGATAAATAATTTTATAGAGGGCCGCTCTGCCCATGAAGGAAAGTGACAGCTTTTTCCACCGTTCCATCTCGGTTTTATACGATTCCAGGATTTTCCCAGATTTTCTGCTTGGATCAAGTCCAAATCTTTTGTGACAAATATTCCAAAATCCCTAAATCCCAGGTGTTACCAAACCAGGGGGTGATGCCAAGTTCCACTTCCCAGCACCTATGAGAGTGAGAATGTGACTGACTTGAACCAGTTAATCTCAGCCCTGAAAAAGAGCCAAACACCTCCAGAATCTGTAGCACCCTGGGTACCGAGTTATCCGGATGTGCCATATACAGCAGGATGTCTTCCAGATAAAGGGATAGGACATCTTTCCAATCCGGGTTCCATCTCAAGCCGTGCAACTCCTAAATCCATTTTCACTACTGCAAGGCCTATCTCCCTCATAGGATAACATTGGGATTACCTTATTACATCTTTTAAATCTAATTGCCAGTTGTGAAGAGAGCGACTTTTTAAGTTTGGTGTCTCTCGACTCACAATTTTAAATTACAACTTATGGTGAAGTCAGATTTTAAATTGCAGTGTGGAAAATGCCACTTTAGGAAAGTTGGCATTAACTTTAGCCATTTGGTGCCTGCTACCTGTCTTTGTTTAGTCTGGGCTGGGTGACTGCTGGGCTTTGTGTAGTCCCTCTAGACAGCCACCTACAAAGGGAGCTTAGGTGTGACTTGCTGGGCCATCATGGGAGATCAGAGAGAGGTGCTGGGCTCAGCCTCACACTTACATCTGAATAGGCAGTGTCCTGTCCACACACAAAGATGTGGAGAGGTGTGGTGCAGCGGCCAGGGCAGCTGACTTCGGAGCACAGGGTTCACGGTCCGATCCCCGGCTTCGGCGGCAGCTCAGCACCGTGTGACTCTGGGGAATAGCTCACTTAATTTCCACGACGGCCCCCAGCACCTTGAGACCCGTAAGGGTGAGTAGTTCGCGCTTTACAAATACGGATTTACAAAGGGCTGCACCCCCCCTCCCCCTGTAGTGAGTTTAGAGTCAGGGCAGGAAGACAGGACCTCTGTGCACTTCAAAGCTTTCTTTTAAGTCTCCCCCACTTCAAAGGTACAACTGGGTATACGTACTGAACTTCTGACCCCACCACCTCAGTGCACTTCTGGACCTGTGACCATTCTGCCAGGAAGAGGAGCTGCTATGCTGCTGGAAGGGCTGCTACTCTGCTGAACTGATGCTTTGCTGGAGACCTGCCTTGCTGTGCTGCCTGCTGTTCTCCTGACTCAGTAAGAAGGACTGAACCTGCATCACTTGAACCCAGAGTAACTCCAAGGGCTTGCTGGCTTACCTCCTAATTGAAGTCTCAGGGATAAAAAAAGACTTCCAACTACCTGCATCTGCATCTAAATCTAAAAAATCTAAATCCGTATTTGTAAAGCGCGAACTACTCACCCTTAGGGGTCTCAAAGCGCTGGGGGCCCTTGTGGAAATTAAGTGAGCTATTGCCCAGAGTCACATGGTGCTGAGCTGAGCTGCCGCCGGAGCCGGGGATCAAACCGTGAGCCCTGTGCTCCGAAGTCAGCTGCCCTGGCCACTGCACCACACCTCTCCACCGCATCTGGACACAAAAAGCTGTGAGTCTGCCCTGCAAAGTACTGCCACCCCAGTCCTAGACCCTTGGAAGTGATGCCTAAGGTGCTTTCTCAAGAAAACCCATGGACCCTCATCGGAACCGGCGCATCTTTGCGTTTGCGTGGGTTGAAACCGGCACATCCTCGCCGAAACATGGATCAGAGCCGGCACATCGCATTAGAATCCTGTGTATTGCCTTCAGAATTGATGCAACTTTTGCTGCAGGACAGTAGCTGTGCATCGTATTCGGAACCACGCCTCACACTCGGAACTGACGCATCACTACCAATGTGTGGAGAATATTGACGCATCTCGCCCACTGCGTGGCTCGACACCGACAAATTGCTTCGACTGCACCTCGTATCTTCTTCTATGCAAGCCCGGATCGAGGTACTGTTGCTCAGCGGGCCTAAGTGGGTCCCCGTATCCAGCCCGTGCTCCATCACAGTTGGTCTGAACCTTTGACTTTGCCCCAGTCTGGGGCGACCAGCTTACCCATTGAAGCGCTTATTGTTTCTAAGCACTATTTTACAGTTTATTATTTGAAAATTCATATTTCTACTTGTTGGAGGTTTTGGTCTTGTTTTATTTATATGGTGTGGAGTCTTTTTGAGTGGTGTTTTCACTGTTTTATGGTTTGAAGAGTTGCACGAATGCTTTACACATTGCCTCTTAAATTAGGATTGACTGCTCTGTGTCAAGCTATCAGAGGGTGAGCACAGGATAATTTAGGGTGTGTTGTGACTTATCCTGAGTAGGATTGTGGTTCCTGTTTGGACATGATGCATACCTCGGGCAACTAGAAACCCAGCCAATAGTCCGGGAATGACTCATGAGGCGAAGGTGGACCATCATAGTGACCACTCTGGACAATCGGTAGCAGGGTGGCTCGGAGAAACCTCTGAGCCACATCCACCAATCCATTAGCAGGTGGTCTTGATGCTGTTCCATACATATGTCAAAGGTACAGCTTTTGCACCAAAACATTGGTTTTACTTCACTGCGGCCTACTTTTCGAAGGGACAACATCCAGTCCTCATTTCTCTCAGTAAGGTACTCGTCCCCCAAGTAGACCGCCTATATGTCTCGACCGAGCAGCTCATTCGGGCATGTTGTGTCAATTTCACAATCCCCCATTTGTCCATTTCACATTCGCACATGCATCCATTTCACATTCGCACATGCGTCCATTTCACATTCGCACATGCGTCCATTTCATATTCTCACATGCGTCCATTTCACATTCACACATGCATCCATTTCACATTCGCACATGCGTCCATTTCACATTTCCACATGCATCCATTTCCCATTCCCACATAGCATCCATTTCACATTCTCACATGCATCCATTTCACATTTGCACATGCGTCCATTTCACATTCCCACATGCGTCCATTTCACATTCCCACATGCATCCATTTCACATTCCCACATGGCGCCCATTTCATATTCCCACATGGCATCCATTTCACATTCCCACATGATGTCCATTCCACATGCCCACATGCGTCCATCTATTTCATCTTCCCATATGCGTCCATTTGACATTCATACATGGCATCAATTTCACATTCCCATATGGCATCAATTTCACATTCCCACATGTGTCCATTTCACATTCCCTCATGGCATCCAGTTCACATTCCCACATACCTCCATTTCACATTCCCCCATGCATCCATTTCTATTCCCACATGTGTCCATTTCACATTCCCACATGGCATCCATTTCACATTCCCACATACGTCCATTTTACATTCCAACATGGTATCCATTTCACATATCCACGTGGCGTCCATTTCACATTCCCACAAGGCATCCATTTCACATTCCTACATGGCATCCATTTCATATTCACACATGGCATCCATTTCATATTCACACATGGCATCCATTTCATATTCCCACATGGCATCCATTTCCCATTCCCACATGCGTCCATTTCACAATCCCACATGCGTCCATTTCATAATCCCACAAGGCATCCATTTCACAATCCCACGTGGCATCCATTTCAAATTCCCACATGTGTGCATTTGACATTCACACATGCGTCCATTTGACATTCACACATGGCATCAATTTCACATTCCCTCAGGGCATCCATTTCACATTCCGACATGGCATCCATTTTGCATTCCGACATGCGTCCATTTCCCATTCGCACATGGCTTCCATATCACATTCCCACTTGGCATCCAATTCCCATTTCCACATGGCATTCTTTTACCATTCCCACATGCCTATATTTCACATTTCCACATGCCTCCATTTCACATTCCCACATGCCTCCATTTCACATTCCCTCATGAGTCCATTTCACATTCCCACATGCGTCCATTTCACATTTCCATATGGCATCTGTTCAATCAATCAATCAATCATGTCACTTATAAAGCGCACTACATACCCGCGAGGTCTCAAGGCGCTGGGGGAAGAGGGGGGTGCTGCTACTGATCGAAGAGCCAGGTCTTGAGGAGTCTTCTGAAGGCCAGTAGGTCTTGGGTCTGTCGGAGGTTGGTGGGGAGGGTGTTCCAGGTCTTGGCGGCGAGGTGGGAGAAGGATCTGCCGCCGGCGGTCGTTTTCCGGATGCGGGGGACTGTGGCGAGGGCGAGGCTGGTCGAGCGGAGCTGGCGGGTGGGGGTGTAGAAGCTGAGTCGTCTGTTGAGGTAGGCTGGTCCGGAGTTGTGGAGTGCTTTGTGTGCGTGGGTGAGGAGCTTGAAGGTTATCCTCTTGTTGACAGGGAGCCAGTGCAGGTCTCTCAGGTGGGGTGTGATGTGGCTGCGTCGGGGGATGTCGAGGATAAGACGTGCAGAGGCGTTCTGGATGCGTTGCAGCCGTCTCAGGAGCTTAGCCGTCGTTCCTGCGTAGAGGGCGTTTCCGTAGTCCAGCCTGCTGGTGACGAGGGCCTGGGTGACTGTTTTTCTTGTTTCGGTGGGGATCCACTTGAAGATCCTGCGGAGCATTCGGAGTATGGTGAAGCAGGATGAGGAAACGGCGTTGACCTGCTTAGTCATGGAGAGGGTGGGGTCGAGGATGACCCCTAGGTTGCGTACGTGGTCGGTGGGTGGCGGGGCTGTTCCCAGTGATGTTGGCCACCAGGAGTCGTCCCAGGCTGAAGGGTTGGAACCAAGGATGAGGACCTCCGTCTTGTCCGAGTTCAGCTTCAGGCGGCTGGTCCTCATCCATTCGGCGACGGCCTTCATTCCTTCGTGGAGGTGGGCTTTGGCGGTGTGAGGGTCTTTGGTGAGGAGAGGATCAGCTGGGTGTCGTCGGCGTAGGAGATGATGTTGAGGTTGTGCTGTCGGGCGACGTGGGCGAGGGGTGCCATGTAGATGTTGAACAGCGTTGGGCTGAGGGAGGAGCCTTAGGAGTACGCCGCAGATGATCTTGGTGGCCTTGGATCGGAAGGGGCGAGGCGGACGCTTTGTGTTCTGCCGGAAAGGAAGGATGTGGTCCAGTCCAGGGCCTTCTCTTGGATCCCGGCGTCGTGAAGGCGTGTTCGTAGTGTGTGGTGGCAGACCGTGTCGAAGGCGGCTGATAGGTCCAGGAGGATGAGGGCTGCTGTTTCTCCGTTGTCTAGCAGGGTCCTGATGTCATCGGTGGCGGCGATGAGGGCGGTTTCGGTGCTGTGGTTGCTGCGGAAGCCGGACTGGGAAGGGTCCAGGATTTTGTCCTCCTCGAGGTAGCGGGTCAGTGGTTTGTTGACGATTTTCTCGGTGACCTTCGCGGGGAACGGGAGCAGAGAGATGGGTCGGAAGTTCTTGAGGTCCTTGGGGCCTGCCTTGGGTTTCTTGAGTAAGGCGGTGATCTCGGCGTTCTTCCAGCTTTCCGGGAAGGTTGCTGTCTCGAAGGAGATGTTGATTATTTTCCGGAGATGGGGCGCGATGGCTGTACTGGCTTTGTTGAAGATGTGGTGAGGGCACGGGTCTAGCGGTGAACCGGAGTGGATGGTGTTCATGATCTCGCTGGTGTCTTCGTCGTTGATGTTGGTCCAGGAGAGCAGGCGGTTGGTGGTTGTGGGGGCAGTGGTCTCGGTGGTTGCCGGGGCGGTCGTGGTGTTGAAGCTGTTGCAAAGTCATCCTGTGCCCTGGGCACCCCTCAACGTTTTGCTGGCTGGTACTGGTGGTAACTGACTCTGACTGACCCTGGGTTCTGCCTAACCAGGCCCAGGGCCAGTGCTATGCTGAAAGAGACACATTTAGAATACAGTGAAAACACCTACATACACTAGGGTACACTATGGTATGGGGTACCCCTGTGATTGGCATGACCTCCCTATCAGCCCCTAGTAAATAATAGGGCAGGGGGTTGAAACTACCTATCAGTCCCTAGTATTTAATAGGGCATGGCAGTTTAGAGGTCAGCAGACCTTTCTGCACTTGCATGTGTGCACTGCTGAAGCCTGAGGTCATTTTTAAAAGTGGCTCTGTGTGGCAGGACTGCTTTTAAAAAGTAAATTGTGCCCAAACTCGACTTTTGTGTTTGAGGCACTTAAAAATGGTTAACCTACAATGTTTGGGCACATTAGGGACCCCCGGGGTCTCCCCTAGGTGTCCCAGGGGTGGGGGGTCAGGTATCTATAAAATGGACCCTTATAAAATGAGTTTTATATGCCCTGGGGTAAGTGACATTTCACTCCCCACATTGTGGTAAAGTGCTGCCCAAATTCGACTTTGATGCTAGGAGCACTGTGGAAGGAGGATCTGCAATATTTCTACAGATTCAATCAATCAATCAATCATGTCACTTATAAAGCGCACTACATACCCGCGAGGGTCTCAAGGCGCTGGGGGAAGAGGGGGTGGTGCTGCTACTGATCGAAGAGCCAGGTCTTGAGGAGTCTTCTGAAGGCCAGTAGGTCTTGGGTCTGTCGGAGGTTGGTGGGGAGGGTGTTCCAGGTCTTGGCGGCGAGGTGGGAGAAGGATCTGCCGCCGGCGGTCGTTTTCCGGATGCGGGAGACTGTGGCGAGGGCGAGGCTGGTCGAGCGGAGCTGGCGGGTGGAGGTGTAGAAGCTGAGTCGTCTGTTGAGGTAGGCTGGTCCGGAGTTGTGGAGTGCTTTGTGTGCGTGGGTGAGGAGCTTGAAGGTTATCCTCTTGTTGACAGGGAGCCAGTGCAGGTCTCTCAGTTGGGGTGTGATGTGGCTGCGTCGGGGGATGTCGAGGATAAGACGTGCAGAGGCGTTCTGGATGCGTTGCAGCCGTCTCAGGAGCTTAGCCGTCGTTCCTGCGTAGAGGGCGTTTCCGTAGTCCAGCCTGCTGGTGACGAGGGCCTAGGTGACTGTTTTTCTTGTTTCGGTGGGGATCCACTTGAAGATCCTCCGGAGCATTCGGAGGATGTTGAAGCAGGATGAGGAAACGGCGTTGACCTGCTTAGTCATGGAGAGGGTGGGGTCGAGGATGACCCCTAGGTTGCGTACGTGGTCGGTGGGTGGCGG
Organism: Calotriton arnoldi; assembly: GCA_963921515.1. Taxonomy (NCBI): domain Eukaryota; kingdom Metazoa; phylum Chordata; class Amphibia; order Caudata; family Salamandridae; genus Calotriton; species Calotriton arnoldi. Next base: position 4,689 of record CAWUFW010014662.1, on the reverse strand, counting down.
GGCTGTTCCCAGTGATGTTGGCCACCAGGAGTCGTCCCAGGCTGAAGGGTTGGAACCAAGGATGAGGACCTCCGTCTTGTCCGAGTTCAGCTTCAGGCGGCTGGTCCTCATCCATTCGGCGACGGCCTTCATTCCTTCGTGGAGGTGGGCTTTGGCGGTGTGAGGGTCTTTGGTGAGGGAGAGGATCAGCTGGGTGTCGTCGGCGTAGGAGATGATGTTGAGGTTGTGCTGTCGGGCGACGTGGGCGAGGGTGCCATGTAGATGTTGAACAGCGTTGGGCTGAGGGAGGAGCCTTGGGGTACGCCGCAGATGATCTTGGTGGCCTTGGATCGGAAGTGGGCGAGGCGGAAGCTTTGTGTTCTGCCGGAAAGGAAGGATGTGGTCCAGTCCAGGGCCTTCTCTTGTACCCCTAAAGTATCCCCTAGTTGTCCCATGGGGTGGGGGTCCTGTAGATATAAGTGGAGTACTTATGAAATATATGTTTTCATAAGCCCTAGTGCTGAAACAATGGCCCAAGTCATTTTTCCCATTGCAAATCCCATGCCACATAGGTTAACATGGCAAGAGGTTATTCACTAATAACTCCTGACAGGAGAATGATAGAACTTCCATTCAAAGACTTCCCAGAATGGTAGTGATCAATCCCACAATATGATATTGTTGAATTTCTCCTAAAATGTACAAACAAGAAGTTATAAGACTTTCTTGTTTGTAAGTCCAGATTCAGCCTTCCAGTGGTCTGTCATGATTGGTCAGAGTTAAGTGGATTAGCCAGGCTGCCTTGAAGAGGTGATAAAGAGCCCCTGGGGTTAACCAGCTCTGCTGGGAGGGCAGTGTGCTGCTAAACAGGAATGCCAGAGCAGGGGGAGGAGTCGTAAACCATGGTCTTCAAAGGGAAGAGGAGGCCTCAATGTCATTTACAACTCCACCCTTTTGACCCCCAATCCAGAGCTAGGCTTATGGAAGGAATGCACAGATGCAAGGGGGAGAGTCTATGGAAAGTAGCCATCCTAGGGGTGTGTTTAGCCAGCTCTTACCTCCCTGCTGGAAAATCAGCCATTATAAATTTGGAGGATTTGGTGCACTCTGGGACAAATTAATGCTACACTCTACAGGATGTGGTCATAACCTTGGGGAGTTGCCCTGCTCCCATTGGTCAGGAGTGACATCCTGCTTCACCCAGAGAACTTGGAATAAGTATCTGAGAGGGGCAGAGTCTCTCAGATCTGCTGCTTGAAACTTAAGAAAGCAAGACGTTGCCATGCTGAGATGTTTGGTGTGCAATTTCTAATGCCTGACCTCTGAAGACTGCATCACCTGGAACTACAGCCCTGTGGACTACCTTGCTGTAAAAACTAAAGAGTGGACTCCCTGCAAGCCACATGTTAACAGAGCTCACCTGGAACATCACCACCAAGGATCCTCAACCTGGAGAACTACCAGTGGATTTGTAAGGGTTATGTCCAAGTGGATTGTGGGAACTAAAGTCCTCAACATTCAAGGACCATCTTGGAGCTTCCAGACCCTTGGAGTGAGTTTGCGACACGTTGGGACCCTTTGGGGAACTTCAGGAAGAAGTTCCAGAAGTTTGGAGAACTTTGGAGCAACTTTGAAAAAAAGCTCCATATGGGGACCGCCTCAACCTGGCCAGCCAAGCCGCCTGCCTTCAACCGCGAGCCGGCCAAGCCATTCAGGTTCGTCCCGCTGAAAGCTCCGTAGGTCCGACTTCCAAAGTTTGACCGGGAGTAGAAGAAATCCGAGGCCGGCGAACCCTCACCAAACCCGGCCTGGTGAAGAGCATCAAGGGACCCCGCGAGAAAAAGCTCCGTAAAAGTTTCTAAGTCCGAACGAAGAAAAGGTGACCGGGAGCAACCGCAAAAGCCAAGCCGCCTGCCTTCAACCGCATGTCGGCCTGGATCCTGGGTTTGCTCCGCTGGAACGCTCCGGAGGTCGGACTTCCATAAGTTTGACTGGGAGCTCATCCCAAGGCAATCCGGCGAAACCTCACCGAATCCGGACTGGCTGAGAGCCTCGAGGGACCCCGGGAAGAAAAGCTCCAGAAAAGTTTCTAAGTCCGAAGGTAAAAATTGTGACCAGGACCTACCGCGAGTGGTAGCCACTCAGGGCTCCATCGCGGTCGGCCTGAAACTTTGACTTTGAGCTGGTCTATCGCGACCAGATATCCCAATATGGTGCTATATGTTTCTATGTGCTATATAATGCTAAATCTTTGAAAATTAATATCTCCGGTTCCCCACATTGGATTTTTGTCCTTTTGGTGTCATTTTAAAGATAGAAAAATGTCCGATTTTTATAAATTGGTGTTGGATTTTTATTATGTGTTGTGTCTTAAGTATTTACTGACTTGGTGATTTCAAATGCTTTACATACCTGTCTTTGAAGTTAAGCCTGTCTGCTCGCAGCCACGTTACCAAGGGTTGAGCATAGGAATACTTTTCTAAGACCTATTCTGAGCCCTATACTGTGTTAGTGACCTTTTTTCCAGTGGCAGACCTACATTTGCCCCTACTAATAATCCACTTTCCAACATTTGGTGCTCAGCGGTGTGGATGAGGACTTGTGTTTAAAAAGTACACCTTTCAGTAAAGTGAATTAAGATTATAAAAATCCTCTAAATTGCCTTAGAACAAAACTTTTGAGTTGGATTTTTGGAATTTGGACTAAACTGTTTTTAATCCATTGTTTTGATTTTTCCAAATTGTTCTAAGTCTGTTGTGCCTAGTTGTTGTGACCCAAAACTAGGGAACCATGGAGCTGGACCTGGCTAAACTGTCCCAGTTCAAGATAGCTGATCTTAGGGTACAGTGTAGGCTTAGGGGCTGCCTGCTTCCAGCAAGATTAGGAAGGCAGGGTTGCGTAAGTCCCTACAGGCCTGGGCTGTGGTAGCTGAGGAGATTCAAGGGGGATGGAGGGTGTTCCTCCCAACCTCACCCAAGAGGAGGGTGGGGATGGTGCCTCTTCCATTATCTCTACTGGCAGCCATATGATTCCAGATGGTGGGAGTGGGGAAGGGTCCCTTACTCAGGAACCACCACTGTCCCTTGCAGAGAGACAGCTTGAGGCTCAATTAGCTTTGATTGCCTTAGAGAAGGAGAAATTGGAATTGGCTAAGAAGAAATGGGAGAGGGAGGAGGCGTTCAAAAGAAATGGTGCCAGTGAAAATGATGAAGATTTTGAGATGTCCAGGGGTGGTGGATTTGATCCCAAACTTCCCAAGGGTATAGTCCCCAAGTACACTGAGGGGGATGACATTGACAAGTGGCTAGCAGCTTTTGAGAGGGCCCTTAGAATGAGTAGGTTCCACTCTAGGTATTGGGGTGCACTCCTGTGGGAGTTGATTCCAGTAGCTGGGAGGGATAGGCTCCTGACCCTGAAGGGAGGGGATGCAGAATCATACCAGCAGATGAAGGCATGCTTAGTCAAGAGATTTGGTCTGACTCCAGAGCATTACAGGGTGAAGTTTAGAGGCACCCAGAAATTGAGTTCAAAGTCTTGGATAGACTTTGTGGACATTTCAGTAAAGGCACTGGAAGGCTGGATTGTTGGTAACAAAGTTGACGCATATGAGGGATTGTATAATTTGTTTTTGAAAGGACATATTTTGACTCAATGTGCAGAAGAGAAGTTACGCCAGTAACTAGTGGACTCTAAGCTGACAGACCCCATAGAGCTGGGGGAAGCAGCTGATGAGTGGGTGAGAACCGGGTTGTCATTCAGCACCAGGGGGGTGACCAGAAGAACGGAGGACCGGTCCCTCCCCAAGGGAAAGCCCAGGGAAAAGAAGGTCAAAACCAGAAGGAGTCCGCCAAAGACCCACACAAACCTGCACAAGGAGGGGGGGCCCCGAGCCAACCCAAATTCAAAGGGAGGGGGTATCATGGAAAGAAAGGTAGGTTCTTTGATCCCTCAAAAGTGGGTAAGTGCTTTGACTGTAACCAGCCAGGGCACAATAGGGAGATGCTGTCTGCGCCAAGAAGCTCCCCCTAAAGGGGCCATCTACAGGGATTGCCAGTGTAAGTGTAGGGGTGGAGAGTGGTGCCCCAGAGAGGGGTAGTCAGGTGGTGGAAGCAACCTTAGTGTCCCTGGGTGGGGTGAATATTGCAACCCTTGCTGCCGTACCTCCAAACATGAACAAGTACAGGCAGAGGCCTAAAGTGAATGGGACTGAGGTTGAGGCTATCAGAGACACTGGGGCTAGTGTAACTATGGTCCTGGATGAGCTGGTGCCTCCAGAAAGGTTGCAACCTGGTGAGTTTCACCAGGTGACTTATGCAGACAGCACTACCAAACTCCATCCTATGGCTGTGGTGGATTTGGAATGGGGAGGTGTGACAGGCCCTATGAAGGTAGCTGTGTTGTATTCCTCTTAGGGTGTCCATACACGGGCTTTCCTGTATCATGTCCTTATATAGGCACAATTCGCCCTGCCCTTATGTAGGCATAAAATCCCAGTCCTTATTTAGGCATTAAACCATGCACTACAAATACAGGCATGGTCTCTGACATCCGTCCACCCTAACGTCACAACGAGTTCTTGAAGCACAGACCCTTAGGCTTCTGGAGTTTCCCTAGCACAGGACTATTGATTTCTTCAAGGACTCATATATTATGCATGAACCGTTATACCTTAGGGGTTCATTCATGACGTCTTCCGCTGTCCGATTCACG